>CACRXP010000594.1:308501-336038 GCA_902702965.1 Spirometra erinaceieuropaei
TCTATGCCTACCCTTAATCCTGACCCAAATCTCTTTGTATAACGGGGCTCACCAGTGAGCCAGTCTCTTCAGCACAGGGAAGAGACACAGAGTCACAGAGATGCTGTTTTGCTTGTACACGTCCTGAAAATCTTAATATGCAGCATGCACAGCCATTCGGCAAACTTTTCTTTTGGGGTGAACCTACCTGTTTGGCTGTTTATGGTTAAGTTGTTGTGTGTCTTTCGACCCCTCTAGGCTCCCCCTTCAACTAGAACAATAAAGACTTTGGGACTATTTGTTCTTTAAAGAGAGCTCATATTTATGTGCGCGAATTTTTTTAGAAATAGTATACTTTACTGTATTCCAAGAAACAGTAGGGGAATTTGTCTTAAGAATTGTGAATAGAGAATTTTTTCAGACACACAGAGGTCTCCGGTTAATCCGTCCACATTGAGTCAAAACCTTCTGAACCGATTAAACGACCGAGCCAACTGTCCAGAGGCACAGTGGCGGAACATTGCCCAATGGCTTGACTCGGGCAATCCGTTGGTACTTGGAGGAGGAAGTGGGCGGGGTCGATACTGTAGAACTTACCCTCAGGGCAAATCAGCGACGTGGGTATTGTGAATACTCGCCCAGACGGACCGCCAGTAGCTTTGACCAATCAGCAAGCAGTAAATTGCTGATAGGCCGCAGCACCTGTGCCTCACTTCCCCCTCGCTTCTGGTCCCACAGTTAGGCAAACCATCCTCGTTTTGGCCGCCCTTGGGCAACAGTGCTCTCATGGCGTGCTCGCGTGGCTTCGTGCGTTGATAAACTTTCTACGGAGCTATGCAGATCGATCAAATAAACTTTCAACTATCAAACTGTCCCCCTGTCCGTCTGAGATGTAGCCTATCCTCTCAGCCTTGTCTCCCAAGTTTGAGAATTTTGGCCAATCATTGGCCCAGTTAAGCAGAATTATGGCGCAGATATGCGTAGTAATTTGGTCGTCCGTTTCTCTTTCTCAGTTTTTGGCTCGAACAAGCAGCTGAAACAATTAATTGCTGAATGGATTAATTAAAGTTTGCTGTGTGTTTAGAAAGGTTAAAATTTCTGCTTTCCGGTTTATTTAGAAGTCAAGACCGGCCTTTAAATATCCCGTAGCATGGGCTGAAAAGCTAGCCAGAGACTTTTAATTTCCGCCGTTTATTAGAAACTATCATAGAACTCAAAAAAATCAGAGGAAGGCATTTGCACCGTAAAAATCGCTGGAGTTCTAAGTTACGCACGACATTTGCATAAGATAATGCTCCTGGTTAAATTACAAGGACAACAGAGTATCCCCGCCTTTTTATATTTCATGTCAAAAGCACTTAAGATTCTACTTTGATTCCAGTGTATTTCGAAAATAATTACTTATTGATCCCTTTTTATTGCATCGGGGAACTCCTAACTTAGTCTAAAGAATAGGATATGTTTTTGAGGACTCCAAAATTATGCGGTAACAAATTGTTCTTCAGTATGTCCTATCCTACCAGTTTCTCCAATAGCGGTGTTTCATATGGCGCTTTGGAAAGGTTGCGCATTTCTTTCACAGGACTCTGCCTGTTTGAATGCCTTTTTACTCCTCTAGGTGGGCATGCATCTGGGAAGGATGCACAAAGTCAGTGCATTGCATAAATTAGAGGATCACAAACACTTTTGCTCATAAGCACTACTTTCCGTCCATTGCTCTCATCGTGAGAGTAACTTCTCACTTGTAACTTGTGAAAATGAGCTGAATTGTCAACAATTAGACCTTTCATCTGCAGACTACAATAATTCTTCTTTTGCTGTTCGTTCGATTGGCGCGATCCCATTGGTTACCGAGACAAGGCGTGACTATGTGGGTCGCAAGATCCAGTTCCGACAAATGCTAACGACTCCTATCCGCGCGGAATAGTGAGCCTGTGTGCCTGTGGGTGGCTTCACACACCTCATTTCGTCCAACCTATTCATCAATAGAAGGGTAATGGTAAAAAGATTGACATCGACGACGACGACGACGACGACGACGACGAAGACGACGACGACGACGACGATGATGATAATAATAATAATAATAATAATAATAATGATGATGATGATGATGATGATGATGATGATGATGATGATGATGATGATGATGATGATGATGATGATGATGATGATGATGATGATGATGATGATGATGATGATGATGATGATGATGATGATGATGATGATGATGACGATGATGGCGATGACAACGAGGATTACGTTGAGTGTGTAGCCTCCTAGCTTTCTGAAGTCTGATTACCGACAATAAAGGCTGAGTTTGGCAGATATCTTGTAGAATTCTGAATTTATAGGCATCAACTAAACTGGTTTACCCCAAGTTATTGATTAATTTCTGTGGAAATCAAAAAGACGCAATTGGCCAACACGCCCCTTAAATGTCGCTTGTTCCGTGTCTGCTGCTATCTCCAACAACGGACTCCTGCACGAGTTTGAAAGCTCAGAACAATAAATAAAAGGTTCCGGTGCTCGACCACCTTTCTTCTTCACTTATACATACACCAGAAGCACGAAATTCGCCTTTATTCGTGAATTCCGAAACTATAACAGAAATTACGCGGTAAACGCTGAAGGACCCGCTGATGGGCCGAACCCCTCGCAGCTGTGTCCTGCAGCGGCAGAATGTCGGCGAAACACGTGTGTGAGCGTTTAGCTAGCACCTGTGCTTTCAAGTATGAGACATCCTATTCCCTGTTTTCTCCCTCTCCCACAATACTGTCACCTACTCCACCGCAGATGGTCAATTTTGCCCGATATTCTGGAAATAAACATTTACAGGGACTGTGCTATCAATCGGTCAAGAGGACATTTTGCTTGTGGTAGGAATTCACATCCAAAACATCAGCGGTGTGTTGGAGGTAAGATCATTAAGGAATTTCTACTATCTCTTCTGCACTGCTTTTCAGTGAGAACGAACTGTCGGCAGCCAAAAGAGAACTGATTGTCCAATTTGTACTGCAAGATCTCCTTGATTCAATGGCGCTGCTCTCGCCGGCTGCGGGTCTGCCAGCTGCAGACCGCCAAATCCTATTTGACCGGTGCGTAGCCGCTGTCGATGCACTCGAGTGGTTTCAAGTCGACACCAGTGCCTTTGTAACCAAACTGGCGGTAAGTTTACCCCTTCTTCAGGCATTCATGCTATCACATCCGTGGTGCGCCCGTTTATGTATGGATCTGCCTGCAGGACCAATCTGAATTCAACAAAGTTTTGTTTGTTGGTATTTCGTATCAGTTTGTCTAATTACTTCGTATACAGGGTGGAACCACCCCCGTATAATTACCACCGTGTTAGCATGACTGTTATCTATCCCCCTTCTATAAATACTGTGTGATGCCGTACGATACTCACCTTCGACGATGAAGGCTTGTCTGCTTTTGAAACGTCAGGACAATACAATCATCGTTCCCGAGATCGCCTCTCATTCTCATGTATGTATATATATATGTATATGAGATGGAGCCGACAAAGACAAGGGAGACCAGAATGGCCATTTCTGGCTTATTAGCCGTCATCAGCCAGTCATACCCAACCCCAAATGTGGATCACTTGAGATTCGAACCCGTAACCTGATCGGCGAGCGCCCAATGTCATAATATATGTATATATAATATGTACATAGTTGCACGCGAAAAGCAGGCATCTGACTGCAAGTCGAAAAAGAGTAAACCTCTATGTGTACACATGTGTGAATTTCGTTACGTTATGTGAGTATGTGGCTGGTAATTGGGAAGCTTGATACGCGTCGAGTCTAAACTTAAATGAATCTACACATTCTCAAATGAATACATACACACAAATGACACATACATACACATACACATACACACACAAATGAATCTACACAGCTCACTTTGTGAGCTGCAAGGGGTCACATAGACGAAAGACAGTATCGTCTTTGGTTTGGCCTCAATTCCATGCCTTTGACAGATGCCTGGGGACTGTTCCTGTCCCATGTTGTGCAGACGTATGCTATTTAAAAGTGATTTTGTTTTGTAATAAACTGCAATAATGCGAATGTTTTCCGCATATTCAGGTGTACGTGTGTAACGATGGGGAAGGTTGGGTAACAACGAACATCGTCCATGTAACCTCCTGCGATCAGTAGGTAGCGCGTTTCATACTGAAACCACTCTGTTACTGAAAAAAATTTCATCCATTGATCCTTGCTTTACCTGCGAGTAGTTTTAGAGGGTGACTGCGCAAAGTGAATAAATCACTGGGAACTAAGCAACAGTCCAGGCTATTCATAATGGGGAAGGTTAGTGTAAGATCGCTGCTTAGTTGCCTGTAGGAAAGGGGAAACAGGTTGAGAGTTGACAGTCTGGTTTCGTAGGGCAGGGCACCCAGATTTTTCGTCATTTTTACTGCCCGCCTCTGGGCTTTCTCTAAGACGGTACAGTCTTTGACAGTCCGAGGTCTTCACGCCTGTATGACATACTCTAGATGCGGCCGCACGAAGGCACCAGATATTTTTGAAAAGCTGCCTTTATCAACTCCTATAAAGGCTCGCTTAATGAGTTGCAGTGTGGACATGGCCGAATAAGCTGCCTTCGTGCAGTTCAGTGTTGGTTTAAGTGAAGATGTAACCCACACACTCAAGTCCTTCTGACTGTCACCTTGTTGCGGTGGTGTGCCGTGAAGAAAGTAAGTCCTGGGGCTGGAGGCTCTTCAGATGCCGAGTTGAAGAAAGTTACGCCAACTTACATTGAAGGGCGTAAGCCAACGCTTCGACCAGTCTTCGAGACTGTTCAAGTTTGTTTGCAGGCGATCTCCGTCTGCCGCACAGTGAATAACTTTCCTGAATTTTATGTCGTCGGCAGACGGGATGACATCGCTGTCTAGATCCTTGCCGCAGTCTTTAATGAAAACAAGGAATAACTTGGGGCCTAAAATTGAGCCCTGTGGGACCCCACTCACCACGGTTATTTCTAAGAACTGCTGGCGTCCAACCAGCACTCTTTGGGACCGTCCAGTCAAAAAGTCCTAGATCCACAGAAAGCGGCTTCCACGAATTCCTGCGTTGTCCAGTTTTTGCAACAGGCGTTGATGAGGAACTCTGTCGAAGGTTTTTTTGAAGTCGATTTAGATGGTGTGCAGCATATTGCCTTTGTCGCGTGCTTTGGTCCAACGTTCGAATGAAAAGAGCAGATTCGTGAGACAGGACCTAACACTTCGAAAGCCGTATTGGGGGACATCGGAGAGGAGGTGGTGCTGCTTGAGGAACCGCACCAACGCTTTCTTAATTATTTTCTCCATGAATTTGGCAACTGATGGAGGTAAGACTCACTGGCTTGTAGTTATTCGCAGACGCCCAACTTCCACCCTTAAAAGTGGAGTGATGATAGCGGACTTCCAGCCGAAAGATGGGCGCTCAGTAGTAAGTGAAGTTTGGAGGAGCAAAGCTAACGGTCTGGGCATTTTTAGGGGTAGCTCCCTCAACAGCATGGTGGGGATTGCATCGGGACCTGGGGAGGACGATCCCTTCAGGTTTAGCAACTCTTTCTAAACATAAGATGAAGATGCGATATCCGGGACAAGACATTTATTGGCCTGACGTTTCGGATTCTCACTCGAATCCATCATCAGAAACATTCGCAGATAAAGGTGATGGTGGCACCAGGAGTGCAGTATTTATAGCACATGGCTGCCGTGGGACCGTATGCGCACTGCAATTAACAGTTCTCGCAATCACCGCTGGGGTCGTAATTGATGCGGTGGTGGCTTGTCGGTCCGAGTCCGAGTCATTAATCGCCGTGATTTCGTCGTCCGTGCTGGATACTGGTGTGACGATTGTTCGGCAAACTGGCTCACTGTCACTGTGATAATTGCTCGCCCGCGCCCTCCCCACGTGACTAATTCTCCTGCCCAGGGAAAATCGCAGCACGGAATATGGTACCGGGAGGTCATTGTGCTTGTTGATGGATTGCGGGCCTGAGAACCATGACTCGAGCAGCTCGCGGCTCACGCGGTTGTCACCCCTTGCGAGGATTTCGGCCTCTCGAAATTCGAAAATATGGCCGGGTCCCGTCGAGTGTGCCGCCATCTGAGGATTAGCGTCTCCCCGCCTCGCTGCTGCTGCGTGCTCGGCAATTTGCGTTCGGAGTAATCTCCCAGTTTCTCCGACATAGTTGCTTTGTCCGCAACTACACCAAATTTTGAATAAAACCGTATTTGCGCTTGCGTTTAGGGTTTCGAGACTCCATGTTGCATGCTTCCTGTGTGATGAAAATCCTATATTTATCTCCTGAGGAAGACGGCATTTAACACTTATATAATTTTGTGATGGATGTTGACTGTGTTGTATATTTCATAATCAGAAGAACGGGCAAAATGCTCTATAAATGGACATTTCCCGGTCTTTCAAAATGTCCTAATTAGACACTTTGTTAAAATCGAAAGATGCCCATTTCTCGGATACGAAATTTGAAAAAGTTTCTCTCAAAGGATGTGCACGAGAAAGAAAATTTGCGTGCGTGTTTTCGATAAAATATAATCGAATTCATAGGGGGATCGAAAATCAATGGGAAAAAACCTTACCACTAAAATAGTCAGCTTTACAATTGTGGCTTCTGCAGGCGGTCGGAAGGAAGTGCGTTGGAAGCCAGCATACGGGCGTTACTGAAATGTCCTGGGATTATTCTCCATGATAACCTATATTACAAACTCACCTGAGAAATGCTTTCTAGATAAAAAATGGATTTCAGAATTTCAGTGAAGTTTCTTGTAAGTTATGCCTATGTTACGTGAAAACATACTTAGTTCCCCTAGTGTGACAACTTCGAAAAATACTTGTCGCGAAAACGCAATTCGAGGGCATTAGTCCTGTTATATCAACAACACTGTCCTATAGGGCGTACTGAGACTAGCGTTGTGAAAAGCAAACATCTCGCTTCATGAACTTATTATTTTACCGTTGGTACTCCGCATTAGTTTTAATGGATGACGCAGGCAGTTGCGTGGAAGAAACGAAAATCAATAAAATACGTTATACTTTATTCTGCGACTGTAGCCCCTTATCTTTATTAGCGCAAGCACTCTGAGCACAGATCTTTCTTCCTCTTTCATTTTAGGAATACCCTGATCTCCTGGAAAACTGTACTGTACGTGCTTGGTTCCTTGAACTCCTTACTGCTAAGTGTTCATAAAGTGCTCTTTGATTTCTTCCTAGTTATGGCAGTAAAGAGAGCATTTTTATAAAAACTGTAAAGTTCAATTGGTCTATGCATAACTGGTTTTCTGAGACAGAAAAATAGATTTGTTTCGGGGCCTACTTCAGTTGTTGCTAATGTCCGTCTTCTTTCTGAAAGGAACCAAAAGGTTCTAGAAGAAGTCGAATTTTTTGAGAAAAATCGCATTATTCACGACGAAATCAAGTTCCCAGGAAACCCCGGGGGAGAGCAGTATTTTGGAAAAAATCGAAGCAAACGAAGGCTAAAATCTTCGTAAGCCGTAGTTACGGAACCGGAGGAAGAGCCGTTCCGTCTAAAATAACTCACTGCAACGAAATTCCTCCCAGATTAGGCATTCTGACTCCATCTTTAAGAAGCCTCCCTTCTGCTGAATGCACAATTCGAAATAAAAAAATAAATAACTAATTTCTATCGATTGAATCCAGACTGTGACGTTTGTCAAACAGCTCGGATAACATGCCCCTTGTCGTCCATGCTGCGCACTTTCCTACGTCCTCTCGGAATAGCATACAAACAAACTTAAAGCAACTGTAAACTGTTCAATTGTTCCCAGGGTACACAGTCACATAATATCCGTCTGGGATCCTTAACTTTGTTCTCCATTTTAGACCCTTTTCCCACCGTCCGTAGCCCGGCCTGTAACAGAAAGTAAGTTATGTTCATATAAAATTTTCGATCAGATGTGGTTATGTAGCCCCAACTGAAGTAAACAAACCCCACCTACCTGCAATACGGGGTCGGTGATAATGGGGATTTTTATAGGTGGGGCCGAGGAACGCACAGGCAGCGAGGTCAAGTAGTTATAGGCAAAAGTAAAGCCACTGGGAATGCGCGGTTGAACTTTGAGTGGTTGAGAAATAGTTGTCCTAACTCCTTACCATAACCCTAACCCTAATCCCAACAGCATTGTGACCATCAGGTGGGGCTACACAACCATATCTTACCAAAGTTTTTTTCCGATTTGTTCAAAATTGCTCCGTTTTGTGCTGCACGCCTCCCTGACCTATAGGAGTACAGGGAAACACCAGACCACCTCAAATTTTCACACTTTTAGAAAATTACAGAGTCGCGTGCTCACTTACCGGGTGTTCACCGGAAAATATTTACTGCTCGACAACTGTGTATTGAGACCGGCCATACTTCATGTCCAGACCGTGACTCCTCGAAGTTTTGAACCTGGATCCTATTAGTAATTCGTTTTAATGAGTTGATGTTCTGCCAGGCTGCGATCGGAAATGTTCAAAGACGCGTGTGTGGTGCGTTCGTCAAGCAGGTCGGATTGTAGAATGCTCGCCCCTTGCGAGGTGATGAATAGGCTAACCACATTCATCCTACGTTCCTCCGTCAGCACGATCTAACTCAGGGTCAGTCCTGCGTCATGGATCGGTCCAAAACCCTACCCATTAATCTACTGGCTTACAGTCTACTGGTGGAGCTCAAACTCTTTTACACTGTGTAAGGTACGTACGTATTTACCATGAGTAAAATATGGCCGGTTTGGTTGGGATTTCGTTTGTCCAGAGGTGACTGACTCGGTAATAATTCGACAACCTCCTTGCTTTTGGCGCAGCATAATTACCTTGTGACGCTTAACTAATGAGAACAACTAGCCATTTGATTTGCCTCATCCTCACAGGCACATTCTTACAAGTGTAAATTTTGGTGGATTTTCCGTCACGACATTCTACTGTTGGGACTTGCAATGCCTTTTTGCATATCGCAGAAACTGATATCAAACTGCCAGCAGCGTACTTCCAGCTGTTGCCCCCAGCCTTGGCTCAAGAAGCGCAAGTTACCGAAGTTCAACTCTCGCAGCCTCAAAAGCCTTTAGCAACTATGATGGCAGATGGTGAAGTTCCCAACCTATCAAAGGTAAATCAACTCTTTTTTTCAACTTTTTAACAGGAAACATGTGTTCGTCGCTCAGCAAATTTTTTTCAAAATCATCATTGACTTCTGGAAGGCTAACTTTCCCGAAGCCCAACCGAGCCCCTGGTGGGAGCTCAGATTCTTAAGAGCTGTTGTATGGATAGTAGTTGAAACAGCCATATGACACTGAGAATTCATTATGACTATCAAGTAATTTATATCTGGCAGCTGACAACGTTGAAAAAATGCCCTAATCAATGTACTAGGTTCTCATAGCATGACTTTAAACAATACTCTGCAAAGTAGTAAGTAACAGGGTCTTGGCTGAGAGTTGTTCATCATGGGCGGCCTTCGGGGATTTTGGAATACTTTCTAAGAAGTGTGACGAAACTGCTAGATTACGGAAAAGGCAAATTAATCAAAAAGGTAATGTATAGAGTGAACATTGTTTCCGAGCACCTTCTACCTCCAGGGTAATTTGAGTAGAATCCAATGCCTCGAGATAACCACAAGAGGCATTTTCTAGTATTTAACAAGTTTTCTTTTTTTAGCGGGGCTGATGGGTTTTGTTCGCACACGTTTCTTTATAAATTTATTCAGCAAAACAGCTCCAAACAGTTATGACATTAAAAATTCTCATGCTTTCTCTGCCTCTGTCTGATGGACGCCCTTGGTGAAAGGGCCATATGCAGCCGCCAAGCTTCTTCATCAATAAAATAAACTTTTTAGGTTCATTTCCTAAAATCTGCAAACTTAAAAGATGTATCGAATTGTGAGTAAATTCCATACATAGGTAATAGATATAGATTTATTAAAAGTATATTCGCTGAATCAGAGAAAATACGGCTCCATGAAAAGTAGGCGACCTCGTTCATCAAGGACTGTCCTGGACTTTTATACTTTTACCAAATGTTTTATAAATCTTTGGCTATTTCGCTACATTTTCGACTCACATTTTGGCATTAGCGGAGTGTTATATGTATCTGACTAGTAGTTGGAGGCATTTAAGTCCACTATTTACCAGATGAAATGAGACTTTTTGACATAAATTGATATTCGTGACTGTTTTTTCTTGATCGCGTATCTGCTATTTCGAAAGTCACTGTTGCGAATTCACTTAGACATCTAGAAGGTGAAAAAGTCTGTGTTTTACTATTGATCAGCCCTTGAGATACTTATCGGTCCCACCGTCCGCAGTTGTGTTCTCAAAATTTCCGCCGATGAAATCCTGGGGGTGGGAATATTCCAAAACTGACAACATAGCTGCAACAGCACTAGCCTGTGAGATGTTAACACAGTACTTCTCAATGCATTCGTCCCAAATCGACTGACAACCTACAATCGGTTTAATTACGCACTTCCTTAAAAAGAAAACGCCTTAAAGGCGTCAAAGTAAAGTTTTAACACATTTTTAAGCATGCTTTTATTGCTGTGGTATGATTTATTTTTTAATGTCTCTGCCACAGATACCTCCACAGGAATTGGACATGGAGAAGGTCGGTGTGTTGAGGAAGTACCGGAAGTTTCTTGTCGAGGGTGAAGGAACTCTGAACGAAATGATTAACGTAAGTCGCAATTCTCTCCTTGTTATATTTGTTCGGCAGTGACGAGAGCTTGGACGACAGGGCAAAGTCAGTAAGAAAAAAGTTACTTAAATAGAGAAAATGCATATGTAAATTCAATTACTTTTGAAAACCTAATTTCTCTAGTTCAGAATTTGCATGATATCTAGTACGACGACAGATTACCTGGGAGACTACCGCATAGAAGTTCGGTTTTCTAACCGCCTAAGTATGCATTTACTTTCGGTATTCGAACTCACGCCTGAGAGAGAGGCAGTCGTTAAGCTGTGAATTTCTTTTAGCATTTTTCGACGAAAATAACCACTTGAATTTACTTACGAGAAACCAGAGGCATAGTGTGAATTCTTCTGATGTTTACACATCATCCACGTCTCCGTTTAGCACTTTTAGAACACGAGGAACCATAAGGTCTACGCATATTTTAAAGCCTATCATCTTTCCCAAGATGTTCAATGCCAATTTTGAGCGAGAAGCGACCTTCACAGTTTGTCAATTTTGTGAACCTGTAGGACGAAGCCGAGGCCGGCATTTTGACAGAAATACCGCCAACCACACGCAAAGTGCAAGAGTTAGAGCTGGAACTGGAGAGGCGGAAAACCCTGCTGGCTGGTTCGAATCCTGTGGATCGCGTGCTCTGGCTAACCTTACCGGAGACTGTGCAGTCCCAGCGTGGCCTTTATCTCAAGGTTGCAGACATTATTCAGTAAGCTATAATAGCCCTATTCGTCTTTCATTTGCCTTTCCAGACCTTTACGAAGCTGTCTCTGCCGTTCATATACTGTTTTGTCTTTGTCCTGAGCCCAGAATTGTGTAAATAACTAGTGCTATAATTACACAACCTATTCGGTACTGTCATCATAGTAGGGGGATCCGATGCAAGGGGAGAATTACTAAGTATTAGGGCGACTTTGGGCATTCCTTAAGATTTGATGAAACAAACAGACAGACTCCTATAGGATTTTACTATCGTCATGAACCGTCCCGACATTCGGCCGAACTAGCGTGTTTCGCCTCCTATGAGTGGTTAATACTGGACCGGTAAGCCGCGGATCACTAACCTAGTGGTTGGAGTATGACCTTCAGTTTTCCGTGAAGCTCCTGACGTGGGTGGTCTTTTTCCTCAATTATCGGAGCTGTCAATGGAAGTTAGTTAAAAACCGCACTCTGAAACTTATGTACCTTTATGTAAAGGCCTTTGTAGTCATGTTTAACAGTATACTCCTAGTCGTTAATTTTACCGTTTTCGTCTGGTTACTTTGAGACTCAGCCCCCCTAACTGTCACCAGGCTGGATTTTTTTATAAAACTTTGTAACTGGATCAGTCTCCCTTTGAACGGTTCTGGCATAAAAACTGCTCTCTTTTCCAGTGCCGATGCCATGACTCCAGAAATCTGCTCAGAAATAGTCAGTGCAGCCCTCCACGACATCTGCGATCTCATTCTCATGGTGGAGAACAAGTCTGAGTTCGATAAGAAGGATCGCCAACTGGCCTATAATCAGGCGATGGCAGCTTCCGAAGTTTTGGGTTGGTTCGGCTTTTCTCCGTCCCCTTTCGAACAAGAACTCAAGGTGAGACTTCCTGACTTGTTCAGTAATTAAGTTCAAAATTGGAGGCTTTTCCGAGATTAAACCATCACTGACATTAGTTATAAGTTGCTTCCTCAGTACACACTATAATATCCAGTCTGGAGTGAGCACACACCGATCTATGAGCTTCCAGAAACGGCGAAACTTCGTATGGGCGGCAAAGGTCGCGAACAGGCAACCAACTAGCGGGCCGAAGTCAGCCAAGTTATAATAGCAGAGGATGGGGATGACAGAGAAGGCGGGTAGATTGATGCAGTATAGTTTCGGGCATATTCTGCTTCCATTCAGCCAATTATAACCCTGTACAGCAGTTGAATGAAGACAGAATAAGTCTGAAACAGCACTGTATTGATCTTTTAAAATTCTCTGTCGTCCCACTCCTCCAAAGTATAACATGCTGGGAAACCGGCATAGCCAGAAAATCTCTACTGCTGGACGCAGATGAACCTCTGTCCTTTCAAATGCCTGACTCTTCGAGGTGCCATGGAAACACACAGAAAGGTGTAGCCAATTTCCCCGCGGATTGCACCTTTATATTCACAGTGGTTAGTAGATTTTATTGAGCACCAAAGTTGCAACCAACGGATACTAATTAAACCCTTGCACTAACTCGTCACTATTTAATTGTCCTAATTTGCCGGGGTTAGACTTACCATGATTTGCTTCTTGCTTCCCGAACGTTTAAAGGTGCACTGAATATAGCTGAAAGGGTTTTGCTTTCTGGAGCCCAAGCATCCTACTGAGAACTACTCTTTTCATAGCCTCCACCGCTCATATCTCTCTTTTGGTCCATATATTTAAAAGATGATTTTCGGGGTGCGGGGGTTGCATCTGAGTTTTCGAACGACAAACGCAGTTTTCTGCAAGTTTTTTCCGTCGAATGTAAATTACAGTCAGATTATCATGAGCACTCTAGTCTTTTAGCAGTAATGGCCATTCACACATTGCACCGCCCACTAAGACCATACTCGAAGAGCAGAAATCCAACTCAAGAACAAAACGCACATGTCCGTCATAGAACTAACAAAAATATCCACTGATCAACCCGACCCCTCACAGTTGCGTTATGCAGCGGCGCCAGATCGGCGAAATGCGCGTGTCTGGGTTTTTAGCTAACACCTGTGCTGTCAGTGTGGCAAATGACTCAGTATATACATCCTACAGATTCCCTGTGGAGAGCTAGTGAATATTGCGCGGTTATTCCGCAGCAGCTGGTGGATTTCAGCCCAAATTTTCCAATCAACTTTCGAATCGAGTCTGAAAAGCTTGGTTTCGAAGGATTTTCTCCAAAGTAGCGCATTCATTTCGGAGACAGTTTGAGAGCTAACCATCGGATGGGCTGTTTTTTTCGTTAGAAGGCACACTTATATCAGCTCAACCAGAAAGGAGAAAACATCAGAAGTTTTGTCAGATTATTAAAAGACCTGGCTAGTTGAGACTAAACTTACCGCTGAGATTGCTTTCCTTCACTGAGAGACGATACATCCGTTTAACTGGGAGACAGAAAAGGGTACATTAAGCGAAAGCGCTATCAAACTAACTTCAGAAAGTTAAGAATTCTCCCACTTAAAGACCTGCATCAAAAAGGCCTAGACGCTTCTAGCAGTACCGGACACTAGCATTTCTCGGGATGCTAGGCTATTGCAGAGCTACATCAGTTGAAGCGGAACTTAAGAGGCCGGTAAAGGATAATTTCGCAGTGGAAACACCTTCTCGAACTATTAGAATGAAATATGACGCCAGTGTGGTTTAGTATATTCGTTCTCAGAATGCCCAACGAACTGTAGTGATGCCACAATGATAAGGTCGTCGACTGGTTCAGATTAAGCGTAGTTATTAAGTTAGTCTGCTTGTTAGATAAGATGCGTAATGACTACTTTCCAGAAGTTCTGAAGTTTTCGAATTTCAGAAAAGTCACTCAGTTTAAACTCCAGGCCAGATGTTGTGCCACTCAGAGGACTAAGGATTTAAATCAAGTGTCAGCAGATGACCGTTTCGAAGTAGGTGTAACTTTTTATAACATGTTTGCTAAAAATTTTCCTTAATATCACAAAGCAAAAGCCGGTTATACGATTTTCCATTAATCGAAGGGCAGCCAACTTTACTGACAGTCAAGGTGGTAGTGTCTTTCAGGTGAACGAGTAATACTGAGTTGACGGATTTCCTCTCAAATATTCATATAAACTTTCGGACCGATTCTGCAATATTTTTCCAAGCTCGCGCAGTGCTTCCCTTGTTGCATGATGCATCTGCCAGGGATTTGGCTCATCAATGGGTTCCCCATTGATGTATGACAAATTTCTACTCAGATATTCATATCCGCTTCCGGGTCGACACTTAAAAGCTGCTCGTAATGGATTTTTTCAAGTTCGCGCATTAATTGCTTTTAAAATTAGAAAAGACAGCATTGGAACTTGGGTTCACATAGCAGAATGCACAGTGGAAACGCTGGGAGACCCAGTGATGTGCCGAACCCCTCGTAGCCGCGACATGCAGCTACGCAAGACCTGTGAGGCTAGTAGGTATAACCTGCGCTGTCACTATGGTAAACCATTCAGCATTTGAATATTCACACATGTTCTACTTGCGAATTTGACGCTTGCTATAACCAGTGAAAGGATACTAAAAGCATACGACGAACTGCAGTGACTGCTTGTCCTGAATCTACCACTATTCGATTGACTTGTTTCTTAAAGTCATGTGAACCGAAAACAGCATTCAACTGAGATACATGCCTGAGCTTCCGACTTTCAGGGGCAAGAGCATAGAAGCGAGACCGCCCAGCTCTGTTTTCACTAACTGGGCTACAAGATTCCCTCTCTATCAATTAACGATCAAAAGAAATGGGACTTATTTTTTCAGGTCTTAGGGCACAATATGGTACTAACTTACTCACGAAAGTAAAATCGTCTTCTGTTTAAAGTAACTTTCTTTCGTTGGCTTGTTTTTTCTCTCAGAAACACACCGATCTTGAGAACCATTATGAGGTGAGCAAGTTGTCGTTATGCATTTTATTCGAGTTTTTAGGATCATCCTTATTGTCCCTCATTGATTTTCTCCGCGCGTTGTGCTTTGGAAATCCGCGTTTAAGTTCTACACCATTTTTATTCAATCCATAAGGCAGGGAGTGTGACTGTGGATTTGGTTCCTCTAATCTTAGTGTTCAAATCGATTCAAGTCCTTCTTATTTCCCCTTTCCGAAATTATTTCTTGGAAAAATCATCTATGAAAAATGGTATTACCGGATAATAAGCCAGCAGTGGTCATTCCAGTCCCCCTTGTCTTTGTCGGTAATACCATTCTGCTTATATCATGCACCGCTGTGCGGCTGCTGGTTGGACTCGAGAGAGAGCCCGTAAGGCGCAACAGGACGAGTGAGTTCCGTAGAAACGATCGGTGAGCGCCCCTCTATCATTAATATCATCTATACGTGACCGCCTACGTTTAGTTCTCTGAAGATTCTCACCAGCGAACCATTTTCGGCAAACCACCATCATCAGACATGTTGACTTTCTATCGTTAGTATGACAGTACGATGTTTGACATCTGGTGATACTATGATAACTAATCCTGACGTCCAGAGTAAACCAGTGTGGAAGATTATGCTCTTCTAAGAATCTGTTTTCAGCGCACAATATAAAACATTCGCCAGTTTACGAAACAGGAGTCAGCCAGACAAAGTCACGGGAACAACTCCAATTATATCGGTACAAACGCAAATAAAATTGTCAGACTACCTTTGGTCACTGGCGTGGCCGCTGGCTAGCTTTGTGTCAGGCGCTTGCGGCAAGGTCATACCGGCTGATCCGTCCATGTCCATGGGGGACTAATTTTGTCGATCGTGGGACGAGCGAGGCATACACGACAGCGGAGGATATCAGCAGGAAAGCCCGCAGTTCCATGGTGGTGTGCCATCCCAAGCTTTTATCATGAGATGATTTGATACCAGCTGTCAGACAGGACAATGTCGGTAGAGGAGCCTTTTCGTCCTCAGAAATGACGGCGCTGTTCATTCCGATCCAAACGAGGCCAAGCGCGCGCGTGGAACACTAGAGACGGCATCTTAGGCCATGAAAGGTACTGCAGCAGATCCCATCCTCGACGTCCGTCTTAATCTTACCAACGTTTCTTTGTGGACAGGTAAGGGAGAATAAGGCCGATCATCACGACCTATTCTCACTAAATTAAGACTGACACGCTTTTAAGCCACTGGGTACTTTTAAATTATTGGTGTGGGAGGTCACCAACTGACAAGACTAACTCGGTTATGAGAATAAAGGGCTGTTTGCTAGGAGTACGTCTTAATTTGACCTGCTGAAAAATTTTCATGTAATTTCGACATGAGGAAGTCGAGTTTCTTGTGGTTTGAGGGAACAACCCGTATGTGGACACTTGTACACTACGTGCTGATGTACTTTGGGGCGGAGTCCCCACATTAGACCTCACTCCCACTGCCCGTCAGAGGTTCACTGTACGTGCTGGTCAGCTATCTGATGCGAGGATTGGGCGCGCGTGGCTGACGCAGCGTGCGTATGCGTCTGGGCATTCCGAAACACCCACGTGTGTGACATTTGTTACGGTATTGGGTGGAATCTGCGCAGTCCGGCTAACGTTTACCGTATCATAATGTGGCCTGAAAATTGGTCCAGCGCGTCTCTCGCATGGCGTGTTGTGAGGGCATAGCCAATATACAGTCCGACCGTGCTGACCGATGATGTCCACTGTGATAGATGGGTGCGGCTCCGGCCGTGCCAGCCCCCATTCTTTTTCTGTGTGGACCAGGGGGTGTGGAATGGAGTGCCAAGATGCAGGCTCGACCGTGTCATCCATCTGCACCCTCCCCGCATCTGGTCTGCTTGACTCTGTCTTGACACCGGCTCCAGGTAGGGGAGGAGAAGAGAGTGCGGTAGATGCTGTGCAAGTCTGCATTAAACATAAAGTAACTCAAGCACAATTCACTGTGTCTGCTCCATCTTTTCTATGGAGCATACGGTGGACATCATCGGCAACGACGGTCGAACTGTCAGTCAGTCAAATAGTGACTCACCATGTGCTCTACAGCAGGACGGTGACTTGCGCATAAATTGGTTCATAGTAGTAGTAAACTTCCGCTGCATCTACCGCACTCTCCCCTCCCCCCGACCTGGACCCGGTGTCAAGACAGATTCAAGAAGACCGGAGGCAGGAGAGGGCACAGGTGACCGGCACAACGAAAACCCGTACTTAGGCGTGCCACCACACTCCCTGGTCCACAACGCACATTAACTAAGATTTTACACAAAGAAGAAGGGGACGGCACGGATCCCACTGATTGGGAATGTCGTAGAGGCTAAGTTAAGGAAGAGCCATTGTAACTTGATTCTCAGTTCTCCAGTCGGCCGATCAACAGACAAACACGTTAGCTCACCGTGGGGTCTGAGTTATCCCGCCAATTAGGGCAGCCCTCCAGGCCACGCTTTTAGCGCACCGTGATATGGTTTAGCACGTTAGATTGCTTATTGTGGGGAATTATGTGCTCAGAGTTGACTTCACTCACTCTACCCTATCCCTTGTACCAGTCGACTGTCCGTGCCAGTTAACCTACTAATTGGGAGATTAGGATAGTTGGCTGACAGAATTGAGAACAGCTCGTCCGCAAGTGCCACACACACGACCTGGCCCCCACATGTGCACACCAGGATTTCACACACCAGGGGCAAACCGCTTGGATCTCACATACAGTAGAGGGGCCGAAGAGTACACTTCCCACCCATGTGAAAGGTGTCAGCGGTGGGGATGTTGGCTGTTTTTATGTGTGATGCATATGCTGGTGTGTCATGTCTGCGGTGATTTACCACAGACTTTCTACAGGTGGTGCCGGGGAATGCACATACGACGAGGTCAAATAGTTGTATGCAAAATAAAAGCTATTGGGAATGCGCGGTTGTACTTTGAGTGATTGGGAAATAGTTGCCCTAACGCCTAACCCTAACTCCTAACCCTAACCCCTAACTCTGACCCCCAAACGCAACCCCAACAGTATTGTACCCGTCAGGTGGGGTTTCATAACCATATCTTGCCGGATAAGCAGCTTGTGCGTCTTCAGCTCAGTTGCCAGGAGGGTTTTCGGACCCCCACGGTAGCTGGTGTTCCTCTTGTCGGGGCAGGTCATTGGAGGAACGTAGACACTGCTGATGGTAGCAAATCTGGTTCCTCAAAGAGGCAGCCGCAGGCTCCTTAGACCGTTTCTGACGCCCTGTCTAACGCAGGGCGTCAGAAACGGTCACGGTGTCGTTCCGAATGACAAAAGCAACGGCTGCGTCGCATCGCGTCGCGTCACTCTGCCCTTGGGCCGCCGCTGCAGAGGGTGTGGCTGACACCCATCTCCTTCAACTGGACCTGTTCAAAGAACCGGGTTTTGCTGAGAGCAGCGATCTCCACCTTGTTGTAGCGTGCTAGTTCTCGAGCGACTGGCGTCGTTATCCGTTCCGGTCGGTTGTTCCTCGTATTGTCTGAAAGCGAACAAACGTCCCAGGCTGGACGGACTCACCCTAACAGCCTGTGGGGTGGGACGGAGTAGACGGGCACGAGAGTGGATGTTATTCGTTTTAGGATTTCGACAGCGAGTTTCGCACCTACGAGCCACGGTATACTGCCAGATGACATGATTCCCCAGCATTTGTTTAGGGCACCTTTTCTAGCCTCTTGCCCTAGGGGGGAAGCAGTGCTATCCCCAGAGAGGGATGCTTAGGCATCGCAGACCGAGTGTGGGCACACATCTAATCTAACCTCCCAGACGAGGCGGTTGCCGGCGTTGTGGCCGCTAAGTACAGCCTAACTTCGGAGTGCCACAGATGAGAAGTAAGAACGTGAGGACAATTTTTAAAGCATTGCGCAACCTACCTACCGCTCATGCACAGGTGCTCCTATCTGGAAACCCCTACACCCATAGTCAATATAGCCATACGCGCACAAACGCACAGGTGGGCGATTGCATAGTTAAGTTACTTTTTAAGTTACACGTTTCCTGCCCCAGAAGTTTTCCAGCATTATATGGAGCCCTCTATATCCATCGGCTATATCGCAGGCTGCGAATCCGCGATTTTCTGTATTGTATAGCGTAGCCTTTGCAAATCTTCCGGCGCTTTCAATTTAATTAAAACCTTTTAGGATTTATTTAATTAGTGCATACTTTTATCGAAGTTTTCTTTCCTGGTTATAGGCTTTATTTCCGTCTGGTCGCGGGCCAAAGTATCTGGAGACCGAACGTAATTATTTTTTCTCTTTTCTGCTTTTCTTGAATTACACCTCTTTATGGCAGTAAGCATGGACACATAAGACATAATTTAGGTAGCGCCTCGATTTTTACCGATTTTCTGACATTATAAAAGTGCCGCAAACGGGAGGGCTGACATTCAAGTTCCCGGCAGCTGTTTGAGTGACGAGGGGGACTGGTTAATTTGGACGGTCTCCTTCTTCCCACGGGATCATATCTTGATATAATTTTAACAACACCTCTTATGATGCCCCTTAGAAGCATTAAGGTACTTCTCCGTAACTGACTTTTGTCTCCCGAATTTTAGCCAACAAGATACATCTTTCACGTGAATATGCCAAGCTTCTGCCGAAAGAATTCCTTCAATTAATTCGTAAACAATTGGTTTTGGAGGATTCGCCGCGGATGTCGCTGCCACGCTACATAGTTACAATCGACCCCAAAGTGTTTTCTGAGGTAAATTGTTTCCATCTCAATGGAGATTTAAGTATCGTTTTACACAGTTCTTTTGTATATCAGAGTTATTTTTAGCACGAAAACAGAAATCAATCTCCCTTACTATACCCAAAGGGACTAGACCAGGAGTGTTTAATTTATTTCTTTCAAGCTTCACTCTAGCATCGATTGCAAGAGGAAGGCTGACCTAGTCTGTCTTGCCTTAGAATGGTGAATCGGATTTATTTCGAAAGTGAAATATGCTCATACTAGTGGCAATGATAGTGGGCTGTCAAGCTGAGCTTTGATAGCGGGAAGAGCGTTCTAGTAATGTTCTAAAAGACTTGAAAAGCGGTTATTGGATGAGCATCAGTAATATTAGAAAGCAAGCCCAATAATTACGACGACATCAGTACTTGCCGGCATTGCAGTCTATAAACTGATGTTTATGGTATGCGTCGGGCCTCCTGAAATATTGATCGAAATCTGTTATTATGTTTCTAGATGCAAGAAGTTTCATAAGTTTCGTCAGGCTGGAAAACCGAAACGTATTCAACTAATAGACTGTCATCCATTTCTTTTTGTAGGCTTCTATACGTTTAGTCTGGTTTGCTAGAAAGATGTCCAAAACTTAGTCTACTATTTTTTTTGTAAAATCTATATTTTTCAAAGAAAGTTATACTTTGGGAAAGTAAGTATTTCAGGTTTAAAAAATTCCGTGAGTATGAGATATTCGGTGGATGCTTTGTGTCGGCTAATATCCGCGATTTCATTAATGCTTATCACTAAGTAAACACCTCCGGAAATCTTTGGCAACGGAAAGCCTGACTCTGGGAACAGTTTACCAAAATTACTTGGCATTTATGATAGATTGAAAGCCCTAAGTTAATCCGGTGGAACTTAAAACAGCTGTCCCCCTACTTTCTATACAGTCTTTAGCCCACAAAAAAACAAAACACTCAATATCACTCACAAAATATCAATCCCAAACTGTCTAACATGTTTATTGTTGTTTTAACGCTAAAACATTCCTTCGGTGTTGGGGCAAATGTCTTTAAACCTTACCGGCAATCCGTCCGTCGCGAGTGAGGAAAACCATAACTGTACCAAAGTTGTGTGCACATTCGTTTATAACGAGGCAGACTGGATGCTTACCTATTTTACTCTTTCTTCCCACACCTCTCACGTTCCTTCAGTGAGGCAAATTGATGTGACCAGAGATGGACTTGGACACAGTGGCTGACAAACTTAAACGGCCCGCCCACTTGGGTTACACATGGCCTGGTCCCCAGCTTCATACGCAGGGGGCTTCAGTGAGGATCCTTGGAGCTCACATAAATGAAAGTGCCATGAGAGTCGCATTAAGCGGGAGCAATTGCAGCATGACTCTCTGTTCTAATTTGTCCCGTCAGCTAGCAACGTCCCAATCCACGACTTTTAGCGCGTAGTAACGACATCAAAGATGGCTTATTTGCTTATAGTGAGGAAATCAAGCCCCATATATATGGATTGAATTACTGCAGTCTGTTTACTCCTTCCGAGTAGTGAGGATACTGGGTTAAAGGGGGGGGGGGGGCGTGAACCCTCCGTCTCTACGTGCGTACCTTAATGGCTAAAAAACTCGCGCAACCTCGTCTCCGCTCAGCTAACGCGCGCCATCAGTCAGTTCGGCCCTATTATCGGTCTGATGCAAACACAGACCATAAGAGACAATGAAAATCTACAGTGCGTGACCGATCTCATGAAATGTTAGCCAAAATTCTGGAATGCATTTCCAATTAAGAAGGATTACTTAAGTGGAGTTGTTTTAGTGATTATCATGCAGCATAACCCTATAACATTTCGGACTCGCCAGGATGTCCGCTTTTGAATGCACTTGCTTTTGACCTTCTGCAGGAACCACACTTGGTAAAAAATAACTACTTAAGTAGCATGCATTTTCCTATTGATTTTCGATGGTCTTATAAATTCAAATATATTTTACAAAAAGTATGCAGAAAATAGGCTTTTTTGCCCATTTGCTAGGAAATCACATTGTCTTCATATTTTATGCCTAAATAAAGTATGTATTTAGGTGTTAAATGCTTCCAATAATGAGATTTTTGACACCGTGCAATGTCCATTCATGCAAGACCGCACATGTCCGTTTACTGTTGCTCCTCATGAAATGTACAACACAGTCCGAATCCATTGCAAAATTTCATAAAAATTATTTGATATCTCCTTAAAAGCATAGAGGGATATATGATTTTCCTTACGCGGAAAGCATGCACTTTTTAGACTGAAATCGCTAAACGCTGAGGTAGTGGCAGATCACGCTGATAGTTATTCGGGAATCGGGAAACTTTTGAAAACCTAAATACACACTTTCTTTGGGCATAAGATATGAAGACGATGCGATTTCCTTCTAAATGAGCAAAAGAAAGTATATTTTATGAATGTTTTTTGTAAAATATATTTGAATTTATAAGACCATCGAAAATCAATAGGAAAAATGCATGCTTCATAAGTAGTCATCTTTTCTGCAGGAGGTCAAAAATAAGTGCATTCAAAAACCAACATCCCGGCGAGTCCGAAATGTTACAGGGTTATGCTGCATGCTAATAACTATAACAACCTCACTTAAGCAGTCCTTCTTAATCGGAAATGCCTTCCAGAATTTTGGCTGACATTTCATGAGACCGGTCACGCACTGTAGGTTGTTTCTTGATCTATTGTGGATCTTTAACTTCTTATTTAGAGTATAAACTGTGAGTATGGTGACATTTTTAAATAAATGCCTAAAATGGGTGGAATCGTTATTCCTCTTTTCTGGAAAATGTGATTGTGTATACGCAAATCTCGAAGCTCTGACGAAAGGTTCTCACTAACGAATATTTAATGATTTCTGTGTACAATTTACATAGGTGACTGGAAATACTCTCAATTCACCTTAACCATCTCGATGTTCATTAATTATATGAGGCCTTACTGCAATCACAGATGATTTATCCGTTTCCGATAACGTATTTAATAATTTCAACAACTTTCTCAACTTTCATGTGTACTGTATGTAGATTTATACATTTTTGGCAACTTGCGCATGTAAATTAAGCCTAGCCAAAGAGGGCTAGAATCATGAAAATATGACGTTTTTTCTTAAATATACAGAATTGTCCTCCTTACTTTCTTGGTACGGAGTAATAAATGACGCTACGCATTGAATGTAGCGCTGGATTAAACCAAGACTCATTATACTTAATTGACTTAAATATCTCTTTTGGCAGGTTTTTCGTGTTATTGAGACATAAAACTGGGGGAATTTTGGTGAAATTTTCAGCTTCTTACAAAGAAACATGTCTTATCTTTCACTGTGACAGCCCATATAGAATACAACTTTTGGGTTATTCGTCGTTCGTAAGGTTGATTCTTCTCATTGTTTTTTTCTCTGTATTTTTTGTGTCACCTCCAGCTCAGTGGACTTGAACTCGAAAAACGACGTCTCGATGCTGCGGTGAAAATGAGTCCCAAGTTCTCAGAAGCAAAGAAAATTATCCAAGAAAGATTATATGTGAGGGGTTTTCACTTGTGGTTGCTGTTTCTGTTGAACATCTCTTAATTTTGTCAATTTCACGAAAGCCGGTTATATTTTTCTTTATTGCTGATTTATCTGCTCCGCAACTCTTCTCTTAACCCGTGAGGCATTTAACGCATGATTCCGAATCCACCTTTCCGGATTTGTTATACCCATGTAGAAGGTTTATACTGACTCTAATCTCTACCTGTATAAATGAGCTCACAAAGTAACCTGCACGTAAGTTTACTGACTATTCAGCCTTTGTTCAACATTGTAGAATATTGCGGTCCGTTCAAGACGCACTGAAATTACCTTAATCAGCTTCCACATCTTTGCCCAATCGGATGATTTTTTTATTATCGGGTTTTATTGTGCACTGTGTCATGCGAACTGAATTGTTCCCAGTACCGTTCGTTCTTGATCACTCTTAACGGGAGTAGAAAACACCCATTTTTTGAATCCTTACGGAATGTGGAAGCAGAATCACCTTTACATCGGCAGTTTTGGCAAAGCACCTAAAGGATGCGCGTATCTCGAAATCGTATCTGGAAACATGGAAATTTTGCTCATCCTATTCTGCTGTAACTAACGGATAACGACTGATTCCTAGACAAAAATCAATTTTTGAACATGAAAAACTACTTGATCCTGACAACAAAGTCTTCCATTTTTGAGAGGCGATGGGGATAACTCCTGGTTTTTATCTCCTCTGACTACTTTTGTGACATAGAAGGATGGTACTTAGTGTCCGCTATCCTATGGGCTGGGCCACATTTTCGTCGACGGGGTTATGGCCCAGTTCGAGGGGTCGTTCGGTTTTATTTCATCAAGGATTAAGTGTGTGTGTGTGCGGTGTAAGTGAATACAAACTGTTGTTCAATAAATTCGCCTGCCTTTAAACACTTCTGCTTTACTGGCCGACGTGTGCATTCTATCTAACAGCATTTTTTATTACCTGACTGCTCTCCGCATCGGACTTTTTCTTAAAGATAGGCTTTCCTCTTACCAAAGAGTCATGTGGGGGAGGTACAGAACAATGAAACAATGTAGACATTTCAACAGTGCCAACTCTTCGGGGCGGAACAGGTCAACGAATATCATCTTGCCGACAAAGGACCGACCAAAAACCCTACCGAACAAAACCCAGTTTTTAAAATATCATAGACAGTTCTCCGTATTTCTTCCTTACCCCGAGCCCATGCTTAACCTTTACCTCTATTTCTAACGCAAGTAATTTTTTAATACAGACAGGGTGTGCGCATTCCTTGTGCAGATCATCCTGTAGAAGTAATTTCCCAAGGAAACTACTTCCCATGCACTTTGAAAACTTGCTCCTCAGGAAACGTGCTTTTAATCATCCACGACAACAGTGTATGGAAGAAAATTATTATGTTTGGCAATTATGTTTTACCCATTTAGGGTTAATAGGAATTTGTCCAAACTTCTTATTCAGAATTGGTGTTATTTCCTCTCTTGGAGCCGTTTTGAAAGGAAGTGTCTTTTCTTTAAATTATGCCTTAGAAATTAGGAAGTATTGCTGGTTTCAAAAGTTCCCTAAATCGTCTGTTCTATTTAAAACGGCCCACATTTTCACCTCCGCCAATTTTCCCCTTTCTGGAGTACACGTACATGGAAACATTATCAAAAATTGACGGTCGTTGCCGGGGCGTGACACCCTGGACTACATAAGATCATGAGACCAAAGCATGTTCAATTTGACATCCAATAACGTTTCTAACTTATAGTTATCAATATTTTTTCTTGGGAATTCTTTATCTCCCAAAAAATCTGCAACAAATTTTGTTTCGACAGCTTCTTCTGCAAAAAATAATTTCCTCTTTTTCCTCTTTTTTGAAAATCACTCAAGAACATATTTGCTGTCGGGAAAGTGTCCGTTCTGAGAGGATTTTCGGTTTATTTCAGTTTATTTGTTACGCATAATAGGCAATGCCTTTGAAAACCCTTCGTCATATACAACTGTGCACGGACAATTGCAATCGTTATTGTTAAAAAAAGTACTTATGTGATACAAGTAGCATTGTTTAAAAACTTCCTGAGGTATGCGGATGTTTATCTCAGGTTCAGACTGTCGAAGGAGAATAGTGGACTGCGCAAACACGCCGTTACGTCAAAAACCATCTGACTGAATGCTTCTAATTGCGTCGTAATGTACCGTGAATTTCCGTGACAAATCGCACTGAGTTATTTCCGTCAATGCTTCATGACACTACGCACCGGACATTTATTCCAGGCGGACAACTACACTCATTTTTTAGTTTTATCTGGTGAAACCACTGCAGCATGTGAAGTGGGCTGCTTCCTGTTCGAATTAATTTCAGCCAACTATACATTTTAATTATGGATACATTTTGGATATAGTGTTCGTTATGTGGTCACGCATTAAAATAGGCGGTGTCGTTTTTCATCACCTCCCAGGTCATAGAAAACAGGTCATCTGTAGCAATATCGTACTAAATTGCACTAAGTTAAAGACTCCTTCCTGAAATTAAAAACCGCAAACGAACTATTGTGAGCAGATGGGCTCCAACAAGGGTCCATCACTGGAAATAGGAATGACGGTGGAAAAGCGACCTCTACGTGTTTTAGCCAATCAACGACCAGTGTCGCGAATTCGATGTTATCTACGCTTAGCAGCGTGTGGGTGGTCCATTGATACACGTATTGGTCGCAGACGCTATGTACAAGCCGATGTAACCACGCAAATATCAGTGTTATTAACTCTGCCGATAGTTTCGCACGCAGTTATGAGTGCGGTGCGACAGCTACTCTGGCGCTTGGCCGAGCTTTACATAAACTAGTATGTCACCGAAGACGCATTTGCCATCTTCAAAAAATTATATATATACGCAAAGAACAAGGATCGTTTGAAGGGAGGACAAGCAGTTTGAGAGCGTTTTGCGTGAAAATAAGCTTGACATCGACCACATTGAGTGCTGTATACGCTCTCCGTTGATGTTGAGGCTTCGTGCGAGCCTTACTTGGAAACACTGGGCAAAAATTGTAGCCAAATCGCCGGATCTCGTTGCCTGTTCTAATCGTAAAATATGTCAAAACATTCCCAAATTCATTATGGTTGCCTAGAGATGTTAGGATTATTTCAAGAATTCCTTTAGCAAAAGAAGCAAAATGTAGCATAATTTTCATCCTCAAAAATATTTTTTTTCTATTTCACTGGTTTTCCATGGGCAAACCAAAACGTCCTCGTAATTTCCCTGAGATCAATGCGCTTCTAACTAATAAATGTATCCCTCAAGGTCTTATCTAGCATCAACATCAGTTAGTAGGTTGAACTTTGCTTCTACAGCAGGAGGAACTCTTCGCGGAAATTGACAGAATGATATATAATTTTTCCCAGAAGCAAAAGCTAACGCCATGTTATCGCGCTTGTAGTCCAGAGTGTGTTGGTCATTCGTGTTTACTGCCATGAATCGTTCTGTTAAAAAGTTTCTTATTCCAGCAATGATAACTAGTCACGCTCGTCACTGGGGCCGATCTTGATCCCTTCTTCCATCTTGAATATAACCGAAGACTGTCTGCCATCCTAATAAGTCCTGCTAGACTTGTGTGAGCACACTTCACAGATCTTTGGTTTTCATACAGATGAACATAAAACCATGCAATCGGTTGCCCCCTAATTTACTTGCGGACGAAAAACTGCCAATCTTTATGAACCACTTCGACAAGCTGTAGCCTAGACGAAATTTCTGCCCTCGTACGATGCACTGGAGCACAGGAACGCTATGATTGGAATAAGGGTTTTGTTCATTGCCTAGGGAACTTACTTCTACTCATGCTTGTATGGTCTGGTGGACAGACATACTGATGGAAACACTAGTGATCCTTTCTGCGGGCATAATTCGTAAGTCTGCCACTTCTACAAGATCGTCTGGATTCGCCACTTAAAATGCTATATTTAATTTTAAGATGAATGCAATCCAATTCACTTTCTCCCAATAGGCAATATCACCAGAAGCACTGGTGGAAAAGGTGGCACAGAAGAT
>CACRXP010000594.1:336107-349142 GCA_902702965.1 Spirometra erinaceieuropaei
GTCGAGAAGACGGATGCTCTGGGCTCCCCCGAGACCCTTCATGATTCTCTAGCTACAAGCAGATCCTCTGCTGCACAGTTATTTGGTCCTCGAAAAAGTAATCTCCTCCAGGCTGCTCGTAACCTTCTGGAGTTCGACAAACGCACTATGCACATGGCGAGTGGAAACCGAAAGCGAGAAATCAAACGACAGTTGCGTATGAATCGGATAATTCAACAGTTACGCAAGAAACTTAGGCCTACCGAGATCGCAGAACTATTTTCCGATCTGTATACGCGTAATCCAAGCAAACGCACTGAAATCCTCTTGGAGGAAACCGGAAAAATTGTCGATGCAATGACGAAGTAAGCTCAAAAGTTTTCTTACTCCCTTTCTTTTTCCCACCTTCTGGAAATGTGAGTCCCTGAACATATTCACTTGCGCGGCTTTCGCAGCAGCCTTGCAGATAATGGTGACAGTGGCCACAGTAATAGTAGTAGTGGTGGTGGTAGTAGTAGTAGTAGTGGTGGTGGTAGTAGTAGTAGTAGTAGTAGTAGTAGTAGTAGTAGTAATAGTAGTAGTAGAAGTAGTAGTAGTAGTAGTAGTAGTAGTAGTAGAAGTAGTAGTAGTAGTAGTAGTAGTAGTAGTAGTAGTAGTAGTAGTAGTAGTAGTAGTAGTAGTAGTACGCCATTGGGGCCAACAAGTCTTTCGTAAATGAATCAGGTGACCCCCAGCATTGGCAAAATGTATCCCTGACAATAAGCATAAGGTTTTATTCGTCTGCGTCCAACTAAAGCTCTTCTAAACACTTTAAGTTCTGTCCCTATTTACAAACCACTCTTTGTTAAGCTTTCTAATTTTCTCGGCATGTGATATGAGAGCTTCGGGTAAAGTATTCGGAACAAGCTTTTACGGTTCTGCCCCCACGACGGGCTACGAGAAGAGGCGCTAGGCCAAGATGGGAGCCAAATTAGAGCATGATAGGCGTTACCCAAGCTGGGCAGCGTCCGCGCCCCCAATAACAAATGTCACACATGATGGTTGTGGTGGCACGCCCAGACGCAGGCTCACGCGGCGCCAGCCACCTGCGCCCAGCCCCCACATCGGGTGGCCTACCTGTTTTGGCAATGGACTGCTGCAGGGGAGAGGGGGGAGAAAATGAGGCCTTTTCTCCGGAATACAGTCCCACGGCACTCCAGCTCATTCCTCACCGTAAACAATTCTAACACGCCCCGTAACTATCACGGCGCGCTAAAGTCCTGGCTTGTGAGGCTGCCGACTGACAGGGTTTACTTGGTCCTCTCAGAACCGAGAATCAGGCTGCGATGGTTCCTTCTGAATGTGATCTTTATGGCACTTCCACTCAGCTGGGATCCGAGCCACTCTGGGAAAAATCTCCCCCATCGTGCGCGGGCTAGTAGTGTGTGGCACGCCTATGTGGGCTGTTAAGATCTGTTAGCCACTTCGCCCGATCTTTCTGACTCAGTCTCATCATCAGGTCTCGTGGGGGAGGATAGAGTGTTGCAGATGCTTCGAAAGTCCACTATCATTACAAAGTAATTCAGGCGTAAGTCACCCTCCTGCACCCACCATGCGGTGAGGCACACGGTGGCCATCGTCATTCGCGACGGTCGACCGGACCACTCATGAAGTGAAATCTATCATCATTAGCTGAATGACCGAGTTGGCAATAGAAGCGAAGAGACGAGTCCCAGGAAGTAGTCTTGAAGAAGCCGGGAGCTACTAGAATCATGGTTTACTGGCCCCCAGTCCATCAACAAGTGCAACGATCTTCCCACTCCATACTCCGTGCTAAAACTTCGCCTAGGCGGAGTAACAAGCCATGCAGGGAGGGCAGAGGTAAACACTTTTCCCAACACCGGGGTCGGTGCGTCAGATGGTCGAGCAATCATCACGCCAACATCCAACGCACGTGATGAAATTGCAGCAATTATCGACTCGAATGTCGACCATCAAGCAATGATCACACCAAGTGCGACGATCCCGGATGAAGGGGGGAGCCGTGAATGTTCATAGGTATGCGGTAGCATGGCTACTGCATCCTATAAATACCGCAGCCCCTTGTGCAACAACCCCCCGTTTCTGCTTTTTTGTCTCTGATGATGAATTCGAGTAGGAATCCGAAACGTCAGGCTAATAAAGCTCTTGTCCCAGCGATCGTGTCTCCTTCTTCATGACCGAGTTGTCTTTGCAAGTTGTCAACAGGATAGCAAAATATCTTTAGCTCATCAACAAGTCCTTCACTGCCCGCCCAAATGGCTCTCTTCTGTAGAAACACATCAAACGCCTGTCCCTCAGATTCTACCGATAGATCACGAGTTAATTTCACATTCACCAAGTATATCATACTTCCGCATAAAATCAACGAAATGCATGTCTGGGCCTTTAGCTAGTTCCCTTGATGGTAGTATAATAAATTAATCGAACCAGCAGTATTAAGTCGTCATTTTTAGGGCATTGTCAGCCACCCAAATTGGTATCGACTGAGTAACGTTCCCCTTGTGTCATTAGTTAGTTTGGCGCGTGTGCAACTACGAAGCCCGTGACTAAAAAGTCTTCCTCATATCCAATAAATTTTCATTATCAAGTAACTCATGAATGTGTCTAACTTTTCGAAACGCCTCTAATCACTTAGAAGCCCACCCAAACACATTTGCCAAAACTCCCAGCTGATGATGAACGACGTTAGTTGAAATTCAAACATAAAATTAATGCTAAAAGAAATATTACGTTTTTAGAAGTAACACTTCTTGTAACAAAATCATGTCATGTCAGTTGGCTAAACTCGATTTCTAAAAGTACATAAAGTCTGTTTACACATAGAAAAGGGGACCTTTCCGGAACGGGCTAGAGGAATACGCAAATTGCACAACGTGTTAAGTGTCCCAGAATTCGCAGCCAGTTTCCTGTTATCACGTCTCATGAGTTACGCCGTTTACTGTCTATCGTGGTATTGCACTTCACTAATCATCGGTGTACTTGTGATGGAAATAATGTAATCAAGACAGTCTCACGGCAAGTCAAGTGACGGTAGTATGAAGACACCATGTAAAGAATCGTACCATTCCGTCCATGTTAACACGTGCATCATACGACACTTTAGCATTGTCGCATGCTCGAAGAGTGCATGAATGAGAAGAATTGATCCTTCTGGCCACTTGGTCGTTGTTAGCCAGACGCAACCCACGTACGGGTCGAGAGACATTGGGTTTTTAATAACCTACAGTAGATGTGCTAACTCATGAAATGTCAACCAAAATTTCGAAATGCGTTCTCGTTTCGAAAAGGTAAATTAAGTAGTGTTGTAAAGCTAATCATGATGCAGCATAAATCTATAATGATCCAGTTACCTCAGGGTGTCGCCTTTCGAAAAAACTTATTTGCGGCTGCATGCAAGATCTATACTCTGCAAAAAATGACTACTTATGTAGCATGCAATTTTCTCAATGATTTTAGATGCCCTTGAAAATTCAATTATATTTTATGGAAAACATGCATAAAAATATTCATTCTTTTACTTATTCGGTAGAAAATCACGTCTTCTTCCAATTTCATACTCAAAAGAAGAGTAGAATTCGGTTTTAAAAAAAACTTTTCTAATTCCCGAATAATTTTGAACCCGACCTGCTGTTACACTTGCATTCAGGGTTTCAAAACTACAAGCTGTATATTTTCCGTGTACGGAAAACCATGCATTTCTCTACGGTGTTAAGAGAAGACCATATGAGGTTCATAAAATGTAGCAGTGAATTTGAACCATATTGTTAACTTTACAATCCACATTGGTAAATGCAGAGACATGACGTTTCATGAACGGCCATTTAACGGTATTAAAAAATCTCAGAATTAGAAACTTTTTAAAACCGAATTATACTCTTCTTTTGAATATGAACTTGGAAGAAGACGTGATTTTCTACCGAATAAGTAAAAGAATGAATATTTTTATGCATGTTTTCCATAAAATATAATTGAATTTTCAAGGGCATCTAAAATCATTGAGAAAATTGCATGCTACATAAGTAGTCATTTTTTGCAGAGTATAGATCTTGCATGCAGCCGCAAATAAGTTTTTTCGAAAGGCGACACCCTGAGGTAACTGGATCATTATAGATTTATGCTGCATCATGATTAGCTTTACAACACTACTTAATTTACCTTTTCGAAACGAGAACGCATTTCGACATTTTGGTTGATATTTTATGAGTTAGCACATCTACTGTAGGTTCAGAGTTGATCCCATATGTTCTACTTTAGTGGGGAATGGATGTGATATTTCGTCGGAACCAAGCCGTTTTTGCATTGCCGGTGATCACATCTGGACCGCTGGTCAAAACGGTCCCTTTCAGGCACTTCTAACCAATTTTGCCTGCTTGTAACATGTTATTGTCATTCTCCTCTGTTAGTTTATTCCGGGATTTCACCGGATACCCAGTTCTATTGTTAAATATAAGGGCTAAGGCGTGTTCCAAAAGGCAAGTGAAGTCAAGTGGATGCGATCGCTAGAACAAGACTTGTCTGCAGGACGTTTCGGTCCCTCCTTCGAACACTTCGTCAGAGACAACAGCAGATAAGGGCCTGTGAAGCCTGGAGTGAATAAAGTTGTGTTCGATGGAAATCAACATGTGTATATATTTTAGGTTTACAAAAACACCCACTAAGCCCATAGACATCTCCGGTCGTTTACATCTCCTCTTGTCATTAAATCGGTGTGGTTGAGGAAGTAAAAAGTGGGTTAGGTACTTCGCAGACCTCCCTGACTATACCTAAAGTCAATTGCTAGCCCACACTGCTCCTCGCCCCTTACAGGACAGCGTTGATCCCCGCTGCCCACGACGGCTGAAACATCATTAACGGCGATGTGAAAGTTTTATTCCGTTTCTCCTCTATAACAGGGTCGTTTTTTCTGTACAACGTTGCTATCGGAACCCACCTGGGTTGAACACTGGAATAAGTATCGCGCACTGTAGATGGCCTTGCGCTACATTCCGGTAGAGGTGTCTAGTCCTGTGTTTTAAATTCTACCCTAACTACAACCCTGACGCTAACCCCAAAATTAACCATCCTAACCCTAACCAGAAACTTTCTGGCCCTGACCTTGGCCCTAACACCTTGGAATTCGGCACAGGTTCACCCATAAAACGGGATGCGCAAATGCAACCGTGCCCTGTAGCCGCCTGTTCACTGACCCCATTTGTAGCGATAGACTTAGCCACAACTTGCCATCTTGCCAGCTGTCGTCACATTTAGTCAATCATAACCCTAACCAACAAGTGGCACCAGAAACACGAACAACCGCTCGTGCATGGTGTGCATGATCCAGAGACGGGGTCCAGCAGATGGGTCATTAATGTTTCGTAACCTATCATTCTCTGTCGCTGCAGATCGGGTTTTTATTCAATCAGCTCCCAACTGGTAATCGGGAATATGATTGGCTGAATGGCGGCAAAATGTGGCCGAAACAGTACTGTATCAATCTACCCATATTATCTGTCGTCCCTCCTCTCGGCTCTTATAACTTGCCTGGCTTCAGCCTGGTAGTTACTTTCCTGTTCGTGATACTGGCCACACATACGGAGCCTCATTGTTTCAAGAAGCCAGTCGATCGGTGTGCGCCCATTTCTAATTGCATAAATACCTGATCAACGACAGAGAATGAAAGGGGGTGAGACACTGATGAACGTCGCTTCGATGAAGTGCTTATGCTCCGTCTACCGGACCACGTCTCTGGATCATGCAGGCCGTGCACGAGCGCCTATTTGTGTTTCTGGTGCTAGTTGTTGGCTGAAAGGAGAATAAGCCCGAAACTGTGTTATATAAATCTACCCGCATCATCTGACATTCTGTTTCCCCATGCAGCGAACTTGAAATATGTGGTCCGACCGATTGTGGACGACGCGTGGTGCGACCCTCGTCCATTTGCCCACTAGAGTGGTATCGTCTGGGCGCCAAAGGAATCATCCTGGAGGATAGCACGTTGAATTACCCCTCTAATCCTGATGTCAAAGCTCACTGTCCAGCTGAGATGATAGCCAAAGTTGGACTCACCAAGTACGGATTCACAATGCAAGAGATTTTACAGAGAGCGGACCTGATAGGTTACATTAGCAAGGCGATAAAGGATAAAGGTATGTCATGTCCCGTTTTTCCATCCAAGTTTATAGCGCTCACAATTATTTAAGTGTTGGAAACCACTGGGGAATCTTTGGCAATCTTCAATACCACTCCCTCTTCCGAAAGTCACTGGATAAAATGACACCGGCATGCATATATTTTACTAATTAGATCTTAGCTAATACCTGTTCTGGCTTTGTGGTAAATCGAGCCAGCATCTCAGGCTGCCAGTTGTCTGATTGCAACTCTGAAATAAAACGCGGTTATTTTGTCGAAATTAATGTATTTCGGCTAAGGTATTCAAAGCGAACCCTTGAGCAAGCCCCAAAAGGTTTATCTAAAATGATTTGCTCCAGGCTCATGCATTAATTTCTGAGGGAATGAAAAGGTTTAACGTAGACACTAGTGTTCGTCACAACTGAGTCGCCGTTGTTGTGTCGAGCGGAGCGAAGCATGGTTGCCTATCGGCCCTGAACCTTTGAAATTTTATACTGCCTATGGCAGCGGTATAGAGAAGGACCGCACTTAACTGTTAGTAGACTGTGGATCGTGCCGTACGTGATTTATGGTGAAGGGAGTTTTATGGGTGGGGCAGCACGTTAGACAGTAAGCTGGCAAAATGAAAGAAAGTCTTGTCGTAGGCTATTGTGCGACAAGGGAAATGAGAGTAGTAGTTAAACAATAAGCAAAAAGAACATTTCCCAAAATAACGGATTTTGAGTTAAGGTGCGATGTCTTGGGGAGTAAACGTTGTTGACAGTGTAATTTCCGCAACAGCCTGCAAATGCGTGCCAAGATAAAGCCCCATATGGCACGATCAACAGTCTACTGACAGTTAAGTGTGGTCCTTCTCTATACCGTTGCCCTGCCTACAATGCTGACGAAAAACTACCGGAACGAGCGCCCCTATCGAAGGTGAACGCCGAATTGTCTAGAAACTGTTCCACTTCCGACACGTGAAGGTCATAATAAGGATCGCACCGGACGTTTCCTTGCCTTGTTTCCTTGCGATTTGATCCTCCAGCGTGACGACAGATCCCAAGCGGCAAAGCCTGAACCTCTGAATATTTATACACCAAACTTTGCAATGAAGGTCAATACACTAAAAGTAACCTCTTACTCGAACGAGCGTCATCATGCGGTGAGTAAAACCGAGAGTTAGTGTCAGAGGACATCGAATTGTAGTTGCGTATGCATGCTATTGCCTGGAAGCGCAATCCACAATGAAATCATAGTTTGGTCCCAAGCCTATTGCAGTCTTTGACAACTAATAATAGCCAGCGGGGAAGCAGCTTGACATCTTCTTTAATTTTAAAGTTGAAATTTAAGTCGAACAGGGGATCTCACGCATTTTCCTCTTCCGAAAAGGCTGTGGGCGGATGGAGAAGAACTAATTCCAAATGGCCCAGATGACTCGGCTGGCATACCAAGCGTCTCCGTACTGCTCTGATAAGTCCACCTAAGATAGAGCGGCCAGGGCATTAGGATGTCGGATAAGTGTTTACCAAAGGGACCCTGTTGCCACAACTATCACAACAAAAACCAAAGCAAATGGTCATTATTAATGATCAGCAACTTTATCTTCTTCAAATTGTGACCATATCTTCCAAGTCCGGCGTGGCTCGGCCAGAGTCTCTGCGCCCACCGCAATTCTACCTCACACTAATGCTATCGCTGCGGACCTTAAATTCAAATCGTTGAGGTCAGAACTGGCCTCGTTGCACACTTTCGCATCTGCTTTAATACAGAGTACATACAACGAATATTGGGAGGATCCGTGTCGAAAGCGACGTACGAAGCCACACCAGAACACCATAGCAGACAGCAGGGGTCAGGCGCACATCCAGAACGCGAGAGGCCGGCACGAAATGTCTGGCCAACCACTTAGCCAGACCTCATCTTTGGTTGTGCTGGTTCGCCCTTATCATTCAAATATTAGGGGATAGGAAGAGGAGAATTAGAATCACTCCGCACCTGCCTATCTCACCATAATCCCATTCAGAAGCAAGGCAACACTCACTCCCTGGGGAAGCCCTGGTCCTCCGCGAGTTTGAAAGTTCAGCTACCGCTGAAGGCAACGGCCTGGTTAGCCATTGAACCGTATCTCCACTTCGCTTGACACAGTCTCAGTCTCCGGCATAGGATGAAAGAGGTGACGCAGAGAGAGAGAGAGAGAGAGAGAGAGAGAGAGAGAGAGAGAGAGGAGTGAAGCCGATCCCATTCGACTTCCCCTCCCTCAAGTCCGCGGTTAAACTAGCCCGACACCTTGGAGTTCGCGCTTTCAATCACGGTCATGTAGTATGATCAGTCGTTACCTGAGACCCAGAGTCGGGTTGTGATAGTCCCTTTCTCGTTTGCTTTTCAATAATAAATTCTAAGGACATTTTGTTTAAGCGCTTGATATCTGACAACTGTTTCACTGCATCCGTCAGGCGGGAATTAACTTGACGACCAGGCCAACTTTTGATTCAGTTGTCATTGGAACATGGTGGGACTGGGTGACCTTGCGGAAGTTAATGCCGCGTTTTTCTTCATCATACATCTCCAGGTATCGTCGAACATTATCAAACAATCATAGTGCAGTTCACCAGAGTTCAGTGTAATGCTGCCGAAATCATAAAGTTCGTCGACTTTGCGTTTATGATATCGAAACCTCCGTCTAGGCAGTTGACGCCCGGCAGGACTGCTCACCGATGGGCTCAAGTTCTCACTTTAGTCCACTATGGCCTACCAGCTGACCACTTTTATCCAACTCTAGGGTAACAGCACCGAACTGGTCGCGTACGTGTAGAAGTGGGCGTAACCTGGCCTGCTAAAGGGCTACTGTGCTGATTAACTCTCTGGGTGATCGGCTGTGTATTTAGATGTTTGCCAGCCTGTTGGAATATACTCGAGGCGGGCTTTTATTAATTCCCTTTTCCTCTTGTTTCAGCTTACCGAAGAATAAAGGAGTCAATGGATGCATGGTAGGTTTAAAGTTTTTGCCTTTCGCTTTACAGCCTTCTAACTCACTTATTTCTCCACCTTTCAGCTTGAAACAGTTTGACTTTTAAACCGATCCGACTCCAAGAGGACAGATATAGATGGTGAAAAATCACGACACTTTCTACTCCAACTAAGAACACTGCTTGGTTACTTAGGTTTGCATGTAACCCTTCTAGCCTGAAAAAATATACTTTTTTCTACGGGCCAATGAGATGGCCAGAAATCGACTTTTCCCGCAGTTTTGATTATTGGATAGGGCACTTTCTGATTGCATTTTTCATTCCCTCTCACTGACGTTTGTTTCGACGACTTATTGAGGAGTAATGGTTGATAAACTTTCGAGGACAGGACTATGGTTTATGGCCGGGGTTACTTGCTCTAGGGAGCAGTTGTGCTAAAAGAAAATAACTGGCGATATTTATTTGTGCGTGCCAGCGAAAGGAATAAAAAGAGCCCGCAGTGGCTGCTGCGTTAGAGTGGTCAAGATGCTTAACGGTAGTCATCGGGGTAAAAAAACGACAAAGCAATACCTTTTTGACAGTGCCTGCAAGGGTTATTAGGTTCACTTACTTTTATCATTGTATGTTAACAATGGGGTCAAATTTTAATTGGTGACAATATGGAGGATCAGATTTGTGATACCACAAAGTTCTTAGATGTTCAGCTCTTTATCTCAACACAAATGCTCCCCTAATTAAGTAACCCCTGTCACAAATCATACCCTTGCCACTTTCGAGAACACTGGACAATAGGCTAGAACGACGTTTTATGTTCAAAGGGGTTAGTACCACAACTTTCAGACGGGAGTTATTATGCAAAACTAGTCGACGTCGACGAAATATACACAAGCCAGCGCTCGAGCCTGGACACTATTGAGCAAGGCCACCCTTGCGTGCAAAAGCCCGCATTCAGATCCCGAAGCCTGCCTCAAGCTTCCGTCAGGTCCTAGATTGCATTAAATCAAGTCTGTCAACACCTCTTTAACAAATTCAGGCATATGGATCCATAATTACAGATTTTTAATACAAGAACAGGCGAGACAATTCTGAGTAGCCTGGGATTATGAGTCAACATTGTTGACGTACTTGCTTCCTATCAGTAGGCGTGCTTTTATTAAGTTACATATTTCAGGCGTGTCGGCCGCGCGGGTGTAATGTATTCGACCTCGCTTTGGGCCAAAATGTCCATTGCCTGGCCGTTCAGTTGTTCTCCCCGGCTGTTATTCCACTGGCTGCTATTATTGCACTATGTGTACAATATCATTAACATCTCACTGCTTACCTTTCCGGTCAGCTGCTACATATCTCGGTTTCCGAGTGCTCTTCTGAGACTGGATAGGCCTCAGCCGCATGGGACCTTCGATAAAGTCAGGCGACTATCCTTACACACCGAACCAGTTCTCCGTGCCCTTTTGGTACCACATTTGTTACACCTAGGCAATGCATTATATTAATATTTTCGTGTACCTGAAGGCAAACCCGTCTGTGTGTTGACGCAATATTCGCAACGGCATCGGTTTACGACAGCGACATCTGGTTTCTGTCGCCATGACTCGTTTAGCTTGTAACTATTGCACTAAATATGGGGACTGGATAATATCCAGGATCTGCTCAATCTCCGATGGCATTATTAGCTTGCGGAGCGGCCTTACGTTTCTTCTTTGCTGTCACCCTTCTATAAGTGGGAAACGTTTGGTAATTATTGAACAAATTAATAAATACGGCTTCCGTCCTCCGTATTTTGCATTCATACTTACCGTTCTTCGGGTTCATTTTCCACTGCCCTACTTGTCGTTGGCATTTGACCAGGATTCATCACCAGTGGCAGTATTGTCTGGGGCACCTTCAGCCGAATGGCCTTGGGTATATTGTTCCCATTGGTTACGGCTTCGGTTTTGAATTTTCGGCACATTTTCACCTCAAACAAACTTTATCATTTTCTTTCTAAACCTCTTTTTTACTTTTTTTTCTAACTCCTTGATGGGTTCCCCGTTTACCCCAGCCTAAAACCCCCCCTTCCCACCGATCCCGTAAGACAGGAACCTCTCCTTCGCCTTGCACAGTCCAGGCTACACACAATTGTCCTACCCAAGAACACTGTAGTTGGGTCGCAATTGACGGAGGGAAATAAGAAGACACGCTTTAAACGTATCAACCAAATTAAATTACTACCCTGACGGTGTGAGCGAATTAATTACCAGTACAGCATAACTTGTCGTACGTTTGCTACCTCCAAGAATTCGTTCGGGATAGCATGTTTACTCTTGCATTAAGATGCTTCTATTTCCTCATCCTGCACGTCTTCCTTCAACCGCTTCGCTGTGCCTGTTTTCATTTTAAATTCGATAAATTTACCTTTGAGCCCCCGTGAAATTACGATTGCTCCCGCAGCCTAGCCCAGCAGCCTCACCTGGCCACACTTGTTTACTCTAATCTACATGAGAAAGGGGAATTTTACGTCCTCAGAGACCGGTAAAGTCTTATAGGCGCATGACCTCATTGTGGTGAAAACCCTTCATTTTATCCACAGTGAAGGATGACGTCGTTTACCCCACCCTTTTGGTTTCTTATGTGCAAATTTTATGCTATGATTGCACATTGCCTGTGATTTCGACTTAGCCTGGAGGTCGAACACGGGAATACGTATTACAGGTGGTGTTGTCCCCAATTACGGGGTGTTAGGGTTACAGTTAGTATTAAAGTTGATGTTAGGATTATGAGGGTTAGCAAAAGTCGGGACACAGAATGTTACCTCATGGAACTTAGTGCAAGACCCCCCGTAGTACCGAGGGGTCCACACCCCCGTGTCCGAACATGCCGGTAAATTGAAGACAGCTCAATGACAGTCCTTCATTCGACTAACAAGCGCGCCCTTCGAGAGATTTTATGAAAAAAATCACCCATTTACATCCCCTAGGCGGCTTTCCTGATTAACGATAGTCAGCTTTGAGGAATGAATTCTGTAACTGACCGAAGCGGACGGCGACCTTAACCCTAACCTCTACCTTAAACGCTAACCTTAACGGCAACTCTAACCCGAACCGAAATCGTAAACGTAACCCTTAGACGTAGCCGTATCTGAAAAACCTAACCGTAATACTGAAACCTAATCGTACGCTCAAACCCTAACCGTAATCCGAAAACCTAAGCCTAGAGATATAACCCTAACCCGAAAATCTGAAATTATTAACCGATACCTTAATCCTAACCTCTGACGTAAAACGGAAGCCAAATCGGTCAGAGGTGGTTGTGGGACCCCACAAAATAGCCCACCAGCCACGGGGCCTGGCTATCAACTGCAATATAGCCTTTGTGACCGCGTCAACATTGCTTTTGGAGCACAAAAGCGTGTTTCAGATAAGACAGTATACGCAGGTGGACCACTATGGATATTTTAGTTCTTCTGTGGAAGCCAACCAGTCGTATTCCAGGACCAAATCGCGTCAAAAATTACTCGGCCGGCTAAGCCTCGCGCGCGAATGACAAGGGTCGCCTGGCAGGACACAGTTTCCCGTCGCCATTTGCATAACAGCCCTGTTGGATCGACGCTTGGCTAGAATCTCAACTAAAGGCCCTGATTCTGAAGTATAGCCTAGCTTCGCCGCGGAGACAAGCCAAAATAACCAGGAGTCATTTGAATTGAATTTTTAAAATTCACATGAAGGAAAAACAATAGATATATTTGCATCTGTACATCTCTCATAAGAAAAAATACTGTTGCTCTGTACAAAAGGCGGAGACTGATAATCTAGAAATCTGGATCGGTAATCTTTTTAGAAGGCATAAGGTAGAACTCTGTATCTTTTTTCACCTGTGACGGAAGGGACTGCGACTGCGCGTACTGGCGGTTGGCTTGCTTGGCTTCACCCGGAAGGTAGCTATATGGCAGCCTCGAAGAAGACCGCTAACCGTTGCGATGTCCAGTCCAGCAGCTGAGACA
>CACRXP010000594.1:365623-385603 GCA_902702965.1 Spirometra erinaceieuropaei
CAAACTCGCGGAGGACCAGGGCTTCCCCAGGGAGTGAGTGTTGCCTTGCTTCTGAATGGGATTATGGTGAGATAGGCAGGTGCGGAGTGATTCTAATTCTCCTCTTCCTATCCCCTAATATTTGAATGATAAGGGCGAACCAACACAACCAGAGATGAGGTCTGGCTAAGTGGTTGGCCAGACATTTCGTGTCGGCCTCTCGCGTTCTGGATGTGCGCCTGACCCCTGCTGTCTGCTATGGTGTTCTGGTGTGGCTTCGTACGTCGCTTTCGACACGGATCCTCCCAATATTCGTTGTATGTACTCTGTATTAAAGCAGATGCGAAAGTGTGCAACGAGGCCAGTTCTGACCTTAACGATTTGAATTTAAGGTCTGCAGTGATAGGATTAGTGTGAGAGGTAGAATTGCGGTGGGCTCAGAGACTCTGGCCGAGCCACGCCGGACTTGGAATATATGGTCACAATTTGAAGAAGATAAAGTTGCTGATCATTAATAACGATCATTTGCTTTGGTTTTTGTTGTGATAGTTGTGGCAACAGGGTCCCTTTGGTAAACGCTTATCCGACATCCTAATGCCCTGGCCGCTCTATCTAAGGTGGACTTATCACAGCAGTGCAGGGACGCTTGGTATGTCAGCCGAGTCATCCGGGCCATTTGGAATTAGTTCTTCTCCATCCGCCCACAGCCTTTTCGGAAGAGGAAAGTGCGTGAGATCGCCTGTTCGACTTAAATTTCAACTTTACAATTGAAGAAGATGTCAAGCTGCTTCCCCGCTGGCTATTATTAGTTGTCAAAGACTGCAATAGGCTTGGGACCAAACTATGATTTCATTGTGGATTGCGCTTCCAGGCAATAGCATGCATCCGCAACTACAATTCGATGTTCTCTGACACTAACTCTCGGTTTTACTCACCGCATGATGACGCTCGTTCGAGTAAGAGGTTGCTTTTAGTGTATTGACCTTCATTCCAAAGTTTGTTTATAAATATTCAGAGGTTCAGGCTTTGCCGCATGTCGGGATCTGTCGTCACGCAGGAGGATCAAATCGTAAGGAAACGTCCGGTGACATCCTTATTATGACCTTCACGCGTCGGAACTGGAACAGTTTCTAGACAATTCGGCGTTCACCTTCGATACCGGCGCTCGTTCCGGTAGTTTTTCGTCAGCATTGTAGGCAGGGCAACGGTATAAAGAAGGACCCCATTTAACTGTCAGTAGACTGTGGATCGTGCCATATGGGGCTTTATCTTGGCACGCATTTGCAGGCTGTTGCGGAAATTACACTGCCAACAAGGTTTACTTCCCAAGACGTCGCACCTTAACTGAAAATCCGTTATTTTGGGAAATGTTCTTTTTGTTTATTGCTTAACTACTACTCTCATTTCCCTTGTCGCACAATAGCATACGAAAAGACGTTCTTTCATTTTGCCAGCTTACTGTCTAGCGTACCGCCCCACCCGTAAAACTCCCTTCACCATAAATTACGTACGGCACGATCCACAGTCTACTAACAGTTAAGGGCGGTCCTTCTCAATACCGTTGCCATTGGCACTATAAAATTTCAAAGGTTCAGAGCCGATAGGCAACCATGCTTCGCTCCGCTCGCCACAACAACGGCGACTCAGTTGTGACGAACACTAGTGTCTACGTTAAACCTTTTCATTCCCCCAGAAATTAATGCATGAGCCTGGAGCAAATCATTTTAGATAAACCTTTTGGGGCTTGCTCAAGGGTTCGCTTTGAATACCTTAGCCGAAATACATTAATTTCGACAAAATAACCGCGTTTTATTTCAGAGTTGCAATCAGAAAACTGGCAGCCTGAGATGCTGGCTCGATTTACCACAAAGCCAGAACAGGTATTAGCTAAGATCTAATTAGTAAAATATATGCATGCCGGTGTCATTTTATCCTGTGATTTTCGGGAGAGGGAGTGGTATTGAAGAATGCCAAAGATCCCGCAGTGGTTTCCAATACTTAAATAATTGTGGGCGCTATAAAATTGGATGGAAAAACGGGACATGACATACCTTTATCCTTTATCGCCTTGCTAATGTAACCTATCAGGTCCGCTCTCTGTAAAATCTCTTGCATTGTGAATCCGTACTTGGTGAGTCCAACTTTCGCTATCATCTCAGCCGGACAGTGAGCTTTGACATCAGGATTAGAGGGGTAATTCAACGTGCTATCCTCCAGGATTATACCTTTGGCGCCCAGACGATACCACTCCAGTGGGCAAATGGACGAGGGTCGCACCACGCGTCGTCCACAATCGGTCGGACCACATATTTCAAGTTCGCTGCATGGGGAAACAGAAAGATGACGTGGGTAGATTGATGCAGCACAGTTTCGGGCTTATTCTCCTTTAATTAAGTCAGTCATAACCCTAGCCAACAACGAGCACCAGAACCAAAAACAGGCGCTCGTGCACGGCCTGCATGATCCAGAGACGTGGTCCGGCAGATGGATCATAAGCACTTCATCGAAGCGAAGTTCATCAGTGTCTCACCCCCGTTCATTCTCTGTCGTTGTAGATCAGGTATATATTCAATTAGAAATGGGCGCACACCGATCGTCTGGCTTCTCGAAACAGCGAAGCTCCGTATGGGTGGCCACTATCACGAACAGGAAAGGAACTACCAGGCTGAAGCCGGTCAAGTTAAAATAGCCGAGAGGAGGGACGACAGATAATATGGGTAGATTGATACAGTACTGTTTCGGCCATATTTTGCCGCCATTCAGTCAATCATATTTCCGATTACCAGCTGGGAGCTGATTGAATAAAAACTCGATCTGCAGCGACAGAGAATGATAGGTTGAGAAACATTAATGACCCATCTGTTGGACCCCGTCTCTGGATCATGCACACCGTGCACGAGCGCCTGTTTGTGTTTCTGATGCCACTTGTTGGCTAGGGTTATGATTGACTAAATGTGACGACAGCTGGCAAGATGGCAAGTTGTGGCTAAGTCTATTGCTGCAAATGGGGTCAGTGAATAGGCGGCTACAGGGCACGGTTGCATTTACGCATCCCGTTTTATGGGTGAACTTGTGCCAAATTCCAAGGTGTTAGGGTCAAGGCCAGGGCTAGGAAGTTTCTGGCCAGTGTTAGGATGGTTAATTTTATGGTTAGCGTCGTGGTTGGGGTTAGGGTAGAAGTTAAAACACGGGACTAGACACGTTTACTGGAATGCAGCGCAAGGCCATCTACAGTGCGAGATACTTATTCTAGTGTTTAACCTAGGTGGGTTCCGATAGCAACGTTCTACAGAAGAAACGACCCTGTTATAGAGGGGAAACGGACTAAAACTTCCAGATGTGGTTCATCGCCACTACTGATGATTCGGCCGTCGCGAGCAGCGGGGATCAACGCTGTCCTGTAAGGGGAGCGGAGCAGTGTGGGTTAGCGAATGACTTTAGGTATAGTGAGGGAGGTCTGCAGAGTACTTAACCCACTCTTTAATTCCTCAACCATCGTGGTTTAATGGCAAAAGGAGATGTAACCGACCGGAGATGTGTATGGACTCCGTGGGTGTTGCTGTAAACCCAAAATCTACACACGTGTTGATCTTTTATAGAATGGAACTTTTTTGAATCCAGGCTTCACAGACCCTTATCTACTGTTGTCTCTGGTGATGTATTCGAGGGAGAAACCGAAAAGTCACGCTGACAAGTCTTGTTCCAGCAATCGCAGCCCCTTGATCTCACTTGCCTCCCGAAATACGTTTTTTCCTTTATATTTAACAAGAGAACTGGGTATCCAGTGAAATCAAGGAAAAAACGAACAGAGGTGAATGAAAATAATATGTCACAAGCAGGCAAAAATTGGCTAGAAGTGCCTGCAAGGGACCATTTTGACTACTGGGTCCAGATGTGATCTCCGAAAAGGCAAGCACGGCTTGGTTCCGACGAAATATCCCATTCATTCTCCACTAAAGTAAAACACATGGGACCACCTCTGAACCCAGGTTATTAAAAACCAAATGTCTCTCGACCTGTATGTGGGTTGCGTCTGGCTAACAACGACCAAGCGACCAGAAGGGGTGATTCCAGTCACCCAAGTCTTCGCCATTAATACTTCTCAGTCATGCACTCTTCGAGCATGCGACAATACTAAACTGTTGAATGCTGTACATTTTAACATGGACGAAATAGTACCATTGTTTATATGGTGTCTTCATACTACTGTCACTTGACTTACCGTGCAGCTGTCTTGATTACATTATTTCCACCTCAAGTACACCGATGAGTCGTGAAATACAACACCACGATGGGCAGTAGATGGCGTAGCTCATTATACGTAGTAACGGGAAACTGGCTGCGAATTCTGGGACATCTAACACGTTGTGCAATTTGCGTATTTCTCTAACCCGTCCTGGAAAGGTTCCTTTTTCTATGGGTAAACAGGCTTTATGTACTTTTAGAAATCGAGTTTAGCCAATTGACATGACTTTTCGTACTTTTGGTATTTCCGATTTTCTTAAGAGAAGTGTTGCTTCTAAAAACGTAATATTACTTTAAGCATTAATTGTATGCTCGATTTCACCTAAAGTCGTTCATTATCAGCTGGGAGCTTTGACAAATGTGTTTGGGTGGGGTTATGAGTGATTAGAGACGTTTCACAAAGTTAGCACATTCATGAGTTACTTGATAATGAAAACTTATTAGATATAAGGCAGACATTTTTGTCACAGGCTTCGTAGTTGCACACGGGCCAAACTAACTAATGACAAAAGGGAAACGTTACTATGTCGATACCAATTTGGGTGGCTGACAATGCCCTAAAAATGACGACTTAATACTGCTGGCTAGATTAATTTATTAGACTACCAACAAGGGAACTAGCTAAAGGCCCAGACATGCATTTCGTTGATTTTATGCGGAAGTATGATATACTTGATGAATGTGAAATTAATTCGTGATCTATCGGTAGAATCTGAAGGACAGGCGTTTGATGTGTTTCTACAGAAGAGAGCCATTTGGGCGGACAGTGAAGGACTTGTTGATGAGCTAAAGATATTTTGCTATCCTGTTGACAACTTGCAAAGACAACTCGGTCATGAAGAAGGAGACACGATCGCCGGAACAAGAGCTTTAGTAGCCTGACGTTTCGGATTCCTACTCGAATCCATCATCAGAGACAAAAAAGCAGATACGGGTGGTTGTTGCACAAGGGGCTGCGGTATTTATAGGATGCAGTAGCCATGCTACCGCATACCTATGAACATTCACGGCTCCCCCCTTCGACCGGGATCGTCGCACTTGGTGTGATCATTGCTTGATGGTCGACATTCGAGTCGATAATTGCTGCAATTTCATCACGTGCGTTGGATGTTGGCGTGATGATTGCTCGACCATCTGACGCACCGACCCCGGTGTTGGGAAAAGTGTTTACCTCTGCCCTCCCTGCATGGCTTGTTACTCCGCCTAGGCGAAGTTTTAGCACGGAGTATGGAGTGGGAAGATCGTTGCACTTGTTGATGGACTGGGGGCCAGTAAACCATGATTCTAGTAGCTCCCGGCTTCTTCAAGACTACTTCCTGGGACTCGTCTCTTCGCTTCTATTGCCAACTCGGTCATTCAGCTAATGATGATAGATTTCACTTCATGAGTGGTCCGGTCGACCGTCGCGAATGACGATGGCCACCGTGTGCCTCACCGCATGGTGGGTGCAGGAGGGTGACTTACGCCTGAATTACTTTGTAATGATAGTGGACTTTCGAAGCATCTGCAACACTCTATCCTCCTCCACGAGACCTGATGATGAGACTGAGTCAGAAAGATCGGGCGCAGTGGCTAACAGATCTTAACAGCCCACATAGGCGTGCCACACACTACTAGCCCGCGCACGATGGGGGAGATTTTTCACAGAGTGGCTCGGATCCCAGCTGAGTGGAAGTGCCATAAAGATCACATTCAAAAGGAACCATCGCAGCCTGATTCTCGGTTCTGAGAGGACCAAGTAAACCCTGTCAGTTGGCAGCCTCACAAGCCAGGACTTTAGCGCGCCGTGATAGTTATGGGGCGTGTTAGAATTGTTTACGGCGGGGAATGAGCTGGAGTGCCGTGGGAATGTATATCGCAGAAAAGGCCTCATTTTCTCCCCCCTCTCCCCTGCAGCAGTCCATTGCCAAAACAGGTAGGTCACCCGATGTGGGGACTGGACGCAGGTGCCTGGCGCCGCGTGAGTCTGCGTCTAGGCGTGCCACCACATCCTCCCCCATGTGTGACGTTTGTTATTGAGGGCGCGAACGCCGCCGAGTCTGGGTAACGCCTACCACGCCCTACTTTGGCTCCCATGTTGGCCTAGCGCCTCTTCGCGTAGCCCGTCGTGGGAATAAAACCGTAAAAACTTGTCCCGAATACTTTACCCCAAGCTCTCATATCATATGCTGAGAAAAGCAGAAAGCTTACCAAAGAGTGTTTTGTAAATAGGGACAGAACTTAAAGTGTTTAGAAGAGCTTTAGTTGGACGTAGACGAATAAAACCTTATGCCTATTGTTAGGGATACATTTTTTCAGTGCTGAGGGTCACCTGATTCATTTACGAAAGACTTGGCGCCCCAATGGCATTCGAACCCTACTACTACTACTATTACTACTACTACTACTACTACTACTGCTACTACTACCACTACTACTATTACTACTACTACTACTACTACTACTACTACTACTACCACTACTACTACTACTACTACTACTATTACTACTACTACTACTACTACTACTACTACTACTACGACTACTACTACTACTACTGCTACTACTACTACTACTACTACTACTACTATTACTACTACTACTACTACTACTACTACTACTACTACTACTACCACCACCACCATCAGCACCACCACTACTATTACTGTGGCCACTGCCAGCATTATCAGCAAGGCCGTTGCGAAGGCCGCGCAAGTGAATATGTTCAGGGACTCTCATTTCCAGGTGGGAAAAAGAAAGGGAGTGCGAAAACTTTTGAGCTTACTTCGTCATTGCATCGACAATTTTTCCGGTTTCCTCCAAGAGGATTTCAGTGCGTTTGCTTGGATTACGCGTATACAGATCGGAAAATAGTTCTGCGATCTCGGTAGGCCTAAGTTTCTTGCGTAACTGTTGAATTATTCGATTCATACGCAACTGTCGTTTAATTTCCCGCTTTCGGTTTCCACTCGCCATGTGCATAGTGTGTTTGTCGAACTCCAGAAGGTTACGAGCAGCCTGGAGGAGATTACTTTTTCGAGGACCAAATAACTGTGCAGCAGAGGATCTGCTTGTAGCTAGAGAATCATGAAGGGTCTCGGGGGAGCCCAGAGCATCCGTCTTCTCGACTTCCAGCTCGCACAACTCCTCATCCACTGGCATGGATGACAGTTTGGCGGCAAAGTAGAAACTCCTCTTTGACTGTTTTATCGTGGGCAGTGATGCAGGAGGAACCTGTTCTTTCTGCAGTAGGTTCCCTTCGGCGACACACTTAACGTACCAATCCATGACCTGCTCCTCCGGCACTGCCAGGACAGAGGAGTCAGTAGCATCGGCACTTGCAGAAAGAATAGGTAAAGGAGGAGTCAAGGGCTGGGAGACTTCGACAGGGGTCTTCGGGCTGACCGAGGTGACGAGACCTGAACCCTCCCCCTCTTCCGTCTCCAGCAAGCTGCTAGTCTGGAGGTAGTCAGGAGTCAGGGAGACCAGGGAGTCAGATGGCTCGAGACTATGAACAGCCAGAGTTCTACCCTGAAGTGGAGGCAGGGCTCCATAACGTTCATGATATTTTGCCAACCGAGGGCGTATTTCCAGAGGGGGTGGCGGTTTATAGTGCCTGCCGGTGACTTCAAGACGACCCGGTCCACCTTCCTTCAATGAGTGAGGTGTTGGGACATCGGACTGACGGATCCCAACGCCTAGAGGGGTAATTTCACGACTTGTATAGGGCAGAGTTGATGGTAGAGATGGACGACTGTGTGTGTCATCAGACCAGAAGGAGTCTTCTTTTGCGATTGTCTCCTCACCCAGAGGAGTGCGACGAATACTCAGAAGGGATTGTAGTCCTCCGATTTTTTCTGTGAACTGCGTAGGCGTGAAGAGAAGTGAAGGAAGACTCTGAGAATGGAGTAGAGAGGAGTCTTCATCCAGACTTTCGGATGCTGCCGTCACGACCACATCAATAGGTGTACTGATAAGGCCTTTTAGAGGCCTACCTGAAAACCCAGGGTAGGCACCATCGGTGTGAATTACTTCTGTTCGCTCCTCCTTTGATGACTCCAGATAACTAAACAGAAGGAAAGAAGGAACGATGTTATTACATTACTCTCTCTCTCTCCTAGGAAAACAAAAACCAAAGTTTACAGCAATGCATAGAAACACACTGCTCGGAAACATTCATTCACAAGGCCAGCTAAGATTACTTGCCTCGGACTGGTCAGTGGTGCTGCTACCTCTTCCTCCGCCTCGCTGGTAATGACGTTTTTCACGCCGGCGATCTTCTGTGCCACCTTTTCCACCAGTGCTTCTGGTGATATTGCCTATTGGGAGAAAGTGAATTGGATTGCATTCATCTTAAAATTAAATATAGCATTTTAAGTGGCGAATCCAGACGATCTTGTAGAAGTGGCAGACTTACTAATTATGCCCACAGAAAGGATCACTAGTGTTTCCATCAGTATATCTGTCCACCAGACCATACAAGCATGAGTAGAAGTAAGTGCCCTAGGCAATGAACAAAACCCTTATTCCAATCATAGCGTTCCTGTGCTCCTGTGCATCGCACGAGAGCAGAAATTTCGTTTAGGCTACAGCTTGGCGAAGTGGTTCATAAAGATTGGCAGTTTTTTGTCTGCAAGTAAATTAGTTGGCAACCAATCGCATGGTTTTATGTTCATCTGTCTGAAAACCAAAGATCTGTGAAGTGTGCTCACACAAGTCTAGCAGGACTTATTAGGATGTCAGACAGTCTTCGGTTATATTCAAGATGGAAGAAGGGATCAAAATCGGCCCCAGTGACGAGCGTGACTAGTCATCATTGCTGGAATAAGAGATCTTTTTAACAGAACGATTCATGGCAGTAAACACGGATGACTAACACACTCTGGACTACAAGCACGATAACCTGGCGTAAGCTTTTGCTTCTGGGAAAAATTACATATCACTCTGTCGATTTCCAGGAAGAGTTCCTCCTGTTGTAGAAGCAAAGTTCAACCTACTAACTGATGTTAATGTTAGATAAAACCTTGAGGGATACATTTATTAGTTAGAAGCGCATTGACCCCAGAGAAATTACGAGGACGTTTTGGTTTGCCTATGGAAAACCAGTGAAATAGAAAGACAATATATTTTTGAGGATGAAAATTATGCTACATTTTGCTTCATTAGCTAAAGGAATTCTTGAAATAATCCTAACATCTCTAGGCAACCATACTGAATTTGGGAATGTTTTGACATATTTTACGATTAGAACAGGCAACGAGATCCGGCGGGGAGTTTCACACTTCACAAATTCGTGCAAGCGATTTGGTTACAATTTTTGCCCAGTGTTCCCCAGTAAGGCTCGCACGAAGCCTCAACATCAGCGGAGAGCGTATACAGCACACAGCGTGGTCGATGTCAAGCTTATTTTCATGCAAAACGCTCCCAGACTGCTTGTTCTCCCTTCAAACGATCCTTGTTCTTTGCGTATATACCGAATTTTTTGAAGATGGCAAATGCGTCTTCGGCGACATAGTAGTTTATGTAAAGGTCGGCCAAGCGCCAGAGTAGCTGTCGGATCGCACTCATAGCTGCGTGCGAAACTATCAATAGAGTTAATAACACTGATATTTGAGTGGTTACATCGGCTTGTACATAGCGTCTGTGACCAATACGTGTATCAATGAACCACCCACATGCTGCTTAGCGTAGATAACACCGAATTCGCGACAATGATCGTTGATTGGCTTCAACACGTAGAGGTCGTTTTTTCCCCGTCATTCCTATTGCCAGTGAAGGACTCTTGTGGGAGCCCAACTTCTCACGATATTTCGTTTGCGGTTTTTAATTTCAGGAAAGAGTCTTTAAATTAGTGCAATTTAGTACGACATTGCTACAGATGACCTGTTTTCTATGTAAAATAATGACCTGGAAGGTGATTAAAAACGACACCGCCCATTTTAATGCGTGACCACACAACGAACACACTATCCAAAAAGTATCCATAATAAAAATGCATATTCGACCGAAATTAATTCGAACGGGAGGCAGCCCACTTCAAATGCTGCAGTAGTTTTACCAGATAAAACTAAAAAATGAATGTAGTTGTCCGCCTGAAATACATGCCCGTTGCGTAAAGTGTCATGAAACGTGGACGGAAATAACTCAATGCGATTTGTCAAAGAAATTCACGGTACATTACGACGCAATTAGAAGCATTCCGTCAGATGGTTTTTGACGTAACGGCGTGTTTGCGCAGTCCACTATTCTCCTTCGACAGTCTGAACCTGAGATAAACATCCGCATACCTCAGGAAGTTTTTAAACAATGCTACTTGCATCATATAAGTACTGTTTTAACAATAACAATTCCAGTTGTCCGTGCACAGCTGTATATAACGAAGTGTTTTCAAAGGCATTGCCTGTTATCCGTAACAGATAAACTGAAATAAACCGAAACTCCTCTCAGAACGGACATTTTCCCGACAGCAAATATGTTCTTGAGTGATGTTCAAAAAGAGGAAAAAGAGGAAATTATTCTTTGCAGAAGAAGCTGTCGAAACAAAATTTGTTGCAGATTTTTTGGGAGATTAAGACTTCCCAAGAAAAAATATTGATAACTATAAGTTAGAAACTTTATTGGATGTCAACTTGAACATGCTTTGGTCTCATGATCTTATGTAGTCCAGGGTGTCACGCCCCGGCAACGATCGTCAATTTTTGATAATGTTTCCATGTACGTGTACTCCAGAAAGGGGAAAATTGGCGGAGGTGAAAATGTGGGCCGTTTTAAATAGAACAGACGAGTTAGGGAACTTTTGAAACCAGCAATACTTCCTAATTTCTAAGGCACAATTTAAAGAAAAAACACTTCCTTTCAAAACGGCTTCAAGAGAGAAAATGACACCAATTCTGAATAAGAAGTTTGAACAAATTCCTATTGACCCTAAATGGGTAAAACACAATTGCCAAACATAATAATTTTCTTCCATACACTGTTGTCGGGGATGATTAAAAGCACGTTTCCTGAGGAGTAAGTTTTCAAAGTGCATGGGAAGTAGTTTCCTTGGGAAATTACTTCTACAGGATGATCTGCACAAGGGATGTGCGCACCCTGTCTGTATTAAAAATTTACTTGCGTTAGAAATAGTGGTAAGGGTTAAGTATGTGCTCGGGGTAAGGAAGAACTACGGAGAACTGCCTATGCTATTTTAAAAAGTGGGTGTTGTTCGGTAGTTTTTGGTCGGCCCTTCGTCGGCAAGATGATATTCGTTGACCTGTGCCGCCCCGAAGCGTTGGCACTGCTGAAATGTCTACATTGTTTCATTGTTATGTACTCCCCCCACGTGACTCTTCGGTAAGAGGAAAGCCCATCTTTAAGAAAAAGTCCGACGCGGAGAGCAGTCAGGTAGTAAAAATGCTGTTGGATAGAATGCACACGTCGGCCAGTAAAGCAGAAGAGTTAAAAGGCAGGCGAATTTATTGAACAACAGTTAGTATTCGTTTACGCCGCACACATACTTAATCCTTGATGAAATAAGACCGAACGACCTCTCGAACTGGGCTATGGTCCCGTCGACCGAAATCTGGCCCAGCCCACAGGATAGGGGACACTAATTACCATCCTTCTATGTCACAAAAGTAGTCAGAGGAGATAAGAACCAGGAGTTATCCCATCGCCTCTCAAAAATAGAAGACGTTGTTGTCAGGATCAAGTAGTTTTTCACATTCGAAAATTGATTTTTGTTTAGGATTCAGTCGTTCTCCTTTAGTTACAGACAGAAGATGATGAGCAAAATTGCCATGTCTCTAGATAATATTTCAAGATATGCACACTGTTTAGGTGCTTTGGCAAAACTGCCGATACAAAGATGCTTCTGCTTCAACACTCCGTAAGGATTCAAAAAATGGGTGTTTTCTATTCCCTTTTAGAGTGATCAAAACAGACTGTACTGGGAACAATTCAGTTTGCATGACACGGTGCACAGTAAAAACCCGATAGTAAAAAAAAATCATTCAATTCTGCAAAGATGTGGAAGATGATTAGAGTTATTTCATTGCGCCTTGAACGGACCGCAATTTTCTACAAAGTTGAGCAAAAGCTGAATAGTCAGTAAACTTACGTGCAGGTTACTTTGTGATCTCATTTATACAGGAAGAGATTAGAGTCAGTATAAACCTACTACATGGGTATAAAAAATTCGGAAAGGCGGATTCGGAATCATGCGTAAAATGCCTCACGGGTTAAGAGAAGAGTTGGGGAGCAGATAAATCAGCAATAAAGAAAAATATAACCGGCTTTCGTGAAAGTGGCAAAATTAAGAGATGCTCAACAGAGACAGCAACCACAAATGAAAACCCCTCACATATAATCTTTCTTGGATAATTTTCTTTGCTTCTGAGAACTTGGGACTCATTTTCACTGCAACATCGAGACGTCGTTTTTCGAGTTCAAGTCCACTGAGCTGGAGTTGACACAAAAAATACAGAGAAAAAAAACAATGAGAAAAATCAACCTTACGAACGACGAATAACCCAAAAGTTGTATTCTATATGGGCAATCGCAGTGAAAGATAAGACATGTTTCTTTGTAAGAAGCTGAAAATTTCACCAAAATTCCCCCAGTTTTATGTCTCAATAACACGAAAAACCTGCCAAAAGGGATATTTAAGTCAATTAAGTATAATGACTCTTGGTTTAATCCAGCGCTACATTCAATGAGTAGCGTCATTTATTACTCCGTATCAAGAAAGTAAGGAGGAAAATTCTGTATATTTAGGAAGGAAGTCATATTTTCATGAATCTAGCCCTTTTTGGTTAGGCTTAATTTACACGCGTAAGTTGCCGAAAAATGTATAAGTCCATATACAGTACACATTAAAGTCGAGAAGGTTACTGAAATTATTAAGTAAGTTCTCGGAAACGGATAAATCATCAGTGATTGCAGTAAGCCCTCATATAATTAATGAACATCGAGATGGTTAAGTTGAATTGAGAGTATTTCCAGTCACCTATGTAAACTCTACACAGAAATCATTAAATATTCGTTAGTGTGGGCGTTTCGCCAGAGCTTCGAGATTTGTGCATACACAATCACATTTTCCAGAAAAGAGAAATAACGATTTCACCCATTTTAGGCGTTTATTAGGAAATGTCAACATACTCACAGTTTATACTCCAAATAGGAAGTTAAAGACCCACAATAGCTCAAGAAACAACCTACAGTGCGTGACCGGTCTCATGAAATGTTAGCCAAAATTCTTGAAGGCATTTCCGATTAATGAGGATTGCTTAAGTGAGGTTGTTATAGTGATTAGCATGCGGCATAACCCTGTAACATTTCGGACTCATCAGGATGTCGGCTTTTGAATGCACTTTTTTTGACCTCCTGCAGAAAAGATGACTACTTATGTAGCATGCATTTTCCCTATTGATTTTCGATGGTCTTATAAATTCAAATATATTTTACAAAAAACATGCATAAAATATGCTTTATTTTGCTCATTTGGAAGGAAATCGCATCGTCTTCATATCTTATGCCCGAAGAAAGTGTGTATTTAGGTTTTAAAAAGTTTCCCGATTCCCGAATACCTTTTAGCTTGATCTGCCACTGCCTCAGCGTTTAGCAATTTCAGTCTACAAGGTGCATGCTTTCCGCTTAAGGAGAATTATATATCCCTCTATGCTTCTAAGAGGATATCCAATAGAGTTTATGAAATTTTGCAATGGATTCGGACTGTGTTGTACATTTCATGAGGAGCAATAGTAAACGGACATGTGCGGTCTTGAATGAATGGACATGGCACGGTCTCAAAAATCTCATAATTGGAAACTTTTTTAAAACCTAAATATATACTTTCTTTAGGCATAAAATATGAAGACAATGTGATTTCCTAGCAAATGAGCAAAAGAAAGCCAATTTTCTGTATACTTATTGTAAAATATATATGAATTTATGAGACCATCGAAAATCAATAGGAAAATGCATGCTACATAAGTAGTTATTTTTTTTACCAAGTGTGGTTTCTGCAGGTCAAAAAAGTGCATTCAAAAGCCGGCATCCTGATGAGTCCGAAATGTTACAGGGTTATGCTGCATGCTAATCAATATAAAAACCTCACTTAAACAATCCTTCTTAATCGGAAATGCCTTCCAGAATTTTGGCTAACGTTTCATGAGATCGGTCACGCACTGTATATTTTCATTGTCTCCTATAGTCTGTGTTTGCATCAGACCGAAAATAGGGTCGAACTGATGGATGGCGCGCGTTAGCTGAGCGGAGACGAGACTGTGCGAGTTTTTTAGCCATTAAGGTACGCACGTACAGACGGGGTTTCACGCCGCGTTTTACCCAGTATCCTCACTATCCGGAAGGAGTAAACAGACTGCAGTAATTCACTCCATATATATGGGGCTTGATTTCCTCATTATGAGCAAATAAGCCATCTTTGAAATCGTTACTACGCGCTAACAGTCGTGTATTGGGACGTTGCTAGCTGACGGGACAAATAAGAACAGAGAGTCATGCTGCAATTGCTCCCGCTTAATGCGACTCTCATGGCACTTTCATTTATGTGAGCTCCAAGGATCCTCACTGAAGCCCGCTGCGTATGAAGCTGGGGACCAGGCCATGTGTAACCCAAGTAGGCGGGCCGTTTAATTTTGTCAGCCACTGTGTCCAAGTCCATCTCTGGTCACATCAATTTGCCTCACTGACAGAACGTGACAGGTGTGGGAAGAAAGAGTAAAATAGGTAAACATCCAGTCCGCCTCGTTATAAACGAATGTGCACACAACTTTGGTACAGTTATGGTTTTCCTCACTCACGACGGACGGATTGCCGGTAAGATTTAAAGACAATTGTCCCAACACCGAAGGAATGTTTTAGCGTTAAAACAACAATAAACATGTTATACAGTTTGGGATTGATATTTTGTGAGTGATATTGAGTGTTTTGTTTTTTGTGGGCTAACGACTGTATAGATAGTAGGGGGACAGCTGTTTTAAGTTCCGCCGATTAACTTAGGGCTTTCTATCCATCATAAATGCCACTGTTCCCAGAGTCAGGCTTTCCGTTGCCTAAGATTTTCGAAAGCGTTTACTTAGTGATAAGCATTGATGAAATCGCGGATAATAGCCGACACAAAGCATCCTCCGAGTATCTCATACTCACGAAATTTTTTTATCCTGAAATACTTATTTTTCCAAAGTACAACTTTCTTTGAAAAATATAGATTTTACAAAAAAATAATAGACTAAGTTTTGGAAAACTTTCCAGCAAACCAGACTAAATGCATGGAAGCCTACAAAAAGAAATGGATGACAGTCCATTAGTTGAAAACGTTTCGGTTTTACAGCCTGACGAAACTTATGAAACTTCTTGCATCTAGAAACGTAGTAACGGATTTCAATCAATGTTTCAGGAGGCCCGACGCATACCATAAACATCAGTTTACAAATAGACTGCAATGCCGGCAAGTACTGAAGTCGTCGTAATTATTGGGCTTTCTTTCTGATATTACTGATGCTCCTCCAGTAACCGCTTTTCAAGTCTTTTAGAACATTACTAGAACGCTCTTCCCACTATCAAAGCTCAGCTTGACAGCCCACTATCATTGCCACTAGTATGAGCATATTTCACTTTTGAAATAAATCCGAGTCACCATTCTAAGGCAAGACAGACTAGGCCAGCCTTCCTCTTGCAATCTATGCTAGAGTAAAGCTTGGAAGAAATAAATTAAACACTCCTGGTCTAGTCCCTTTGGGTATAGTAAGGGAGATTGATTTCTGTTTTCGTGCTGAAAATAGTTCTGATATACAAAAAATCTGTGTAAAACGATACTTCAACCTCCATTGAGATGAAAACAATTTACCTCAGAAAACACTTTGGGGTCGATTGTAACTATGTAGCGTGGCAGCGACATCCGCGGCGAATCCTCCAAAACCAATTGTTTACGAATTAATTGAAGGAATTCTTTCGGCAGAAGCTTGGCATATTCACGTGAAAGATGTATCTTGTTGGCTAAAATTCGGGAGGCAAAAGTCAGTACATTGTCAGTTACGTTGATCGGAGAAGTGCCTTAATGCTTCTAGGGGGCATCATAAAAAGTGTTGTTAAAATTATATCAAGATATGAACCCGTAGGAAGAAGGAGAGCGTCCAAATTAATCAGCCTCCCTCGTTACTTAAGCAGCTTCCGTGAACTGGAATGTCAGCCCTCCTGTTTGCAGCACTTTTATAATGCCAGAAAATCGGTGAAAATCGAGGCGCTACGTAAATTGTGTCTTATGTGTCAGTGCTTACTGCCAGAAAGAGGTGTAATTCAAGAAACGCAGACAAGAGAAAAAATAGTTACGTTCGGTTTCCAGATACTTTGGTCCGCGACCAGACGGAAACAAAGCCTATAACCAGGAAAGAAAACTTCGATAAAAGTACGCAGTAATTAAATAAATCATAAAAGGTCTTAATTAAATAGAAAGCGCAAGAAGATTTGCAAGGGCTAGCCTATACGATACAGAAAATCGAGGATTCTCAGCCTGTGATATAGCCGATGCGGATAGAGGGCTCCACATATTGCTGGAAAAATTCTGGGGCAGGAAACGTGTAACTCAAAAAGTAACTTAATTATGCAGTCGCCCACCTGTATGTTTGTGTGCGCGTGGCTATACTGATTATGGGGGTGTAGGGGTGTCAGCGGTGGGTTCACGTAATGGTCGTGGTGGTCGCTCACTTGCTTGCAGGGGAGACTGCGCCTAGCGTCCACTTGCTGGCACTCAACTCTCACCTGTGGATCCACGTAGCTGGACTCTGCTCGGCGGCCACACCCCGGGCAACCGTCTCGACCGGCGGGCTAAACCAGGTGAGGGGGCCCTGTGCGCTGTGCCGTGTGCATAGGGTTTGCGGATTCCGCTGGATGGAAGGTCGGATGGAACCTTGCGTCGGCACCGTCGTGACGTGGTTCGTCTCTGCACGCCGCTGGACAGCCGGTGACGGGATGGATCTCCACGTCGACATTGCCTTGACGCGCCCACCTACGCCGTCGGAGACCGCGGCTTACGGCGAATTCGAGTCGCTCTCCACTACAACCCGAAGTCGTGGTCCCATAGTGGAGTTCGGCCGTGCCAAAACGGCACATGGCAGCCCTATTCTGGGATGGCACTGCCAGCCCCCACGAGGGGAAGGGCCTAGAAAAGGTGGCCTAAACATTGCTGGGTACCACGCCGTCTCCAGGCTAGCCAGGGCCGCAGACGTCTAATCATGGTCGAAACAATCAAAATCGAAACAACAACAATACCAATAACAACAACAACCATACTCATTCTCCTCATCCTACCTCTTCTTCCTCTTCCTCTGCCTATTCTTCTGCCTATACTTCTCCTTCGTCACCTTCTTCTCCATCTCCTTCCCGTCGCCCCACTCGCTGTCACCAGACTGGCCGGGTGAGCCCGCACACTCTGGCAGCCTGGAATGTTCGTTCCCTTCTAGACAATCCGAGGAGCAACCGACCGGAACGGAGGACGGCGCTAGTGGCACGAGAACTGGCGCGCTACAAGGTGGACATCGCCGCACTCAGCGAGACCCGATTCTTCGAACAAGGCCAACTGGAGGAGGTGGGTGCCGGCTACACCTTCTTCTGGAGCGGTCGACCCAGGGCAGAGCGACGGGATGCGGGTGTCGCCTTCGCCATTCGGAACGACATCGTGGGACGACTGCCCTGTTTGCCGCAGGGCATAAACGATCGCCTGATGAGCCTCCGTCTGCCTCTCTGGGGAGGCAAATTCGCCACCATCATCAGCGCCTACGCTCCGACGATGACCAACCCCGACGTCGTCAGAGACAAATTCTACGAGGACCTGCACGCCCTCTTGGCGACTGTGTTGAAGGCGGACAAGTTGATTGTCCTTGGTGACTTCAACGCCCGCGTCGGCACAGACCATACTGCCTGGAGAGGAGTGCTGGGTCCCCACGGTCTCCGCGGCTCAAACGACAATGGTCTGCTGCTTCTCCGCACCTGCGCAGAACACCGCCTCATCCTGACGAACACGTTCTTCTGTCTGCCGGAGCGAGAGAAGGCCACCTGGAGGCATCCTCGGTCGCACCAGTGGCACCTGCTGGACTATGTCCTCGTCCGGAGGCGAGATCAGCGGGACGTGCTGGTGACGAAAGCGATCGCGGGTGCTGACGGGTGGACCGACCATCGCCTCGTCATCTCGAAGATGCGTATTCGCCTACAGCCTCGCAGGAGACCACAAGGTAATCGACCCCCAGGTAAGCTGAATGTTGCCTTGTTGTCTTTGCCCGCTCATCATCTTCTTTTCAGCAATGAGCTAGCTCAAAGGCTAGACAACCTTCCTATCGCTGCCGACGCCGCCGCTGCCGAGAACGCCTCCGTGGAGAACCGCTGGTGTTAACTGCGTGACACAGTCCAATCGACGGCGCTCGCCGTCCTCGGTCGCGCTCCCCGCCAACACCAGGACTGGTTCGACGACAACGACGCTGCCATCAGAAATCTGCTTGCCGAGAAGAACCGCCTACACAAAGTCTACGTAGATCACCCCACTGATGCCACCAAAGCTGCCTTCTACCGCAGCCGCCGCCAACTTCAGCAACGACTGCGCAAGATGCAGGACGCCTGGACCGCTCGCAAAGCTGAGGAGATCCAAGGGTACGCGGACCGCAACGAATGGAAGAACTTCTTCTCTGCGATCAAAGCTGTCTACGGTCCGGCGACGAAGGGCACTGCTCCTCTCCTCAGCGCCGAAGGCAACATTCTCCTGACTGAGAAGACGAAAATCCTACAGCGATGGGCCGAGCATTTCCGAGGCGTCCTCAACCGCCCCTCGGTCATCTCCGACGCCGTCATCGAGCGTTTGCCGCAAGTGGAGACCAACGTGGACCTCCCGCCATCTCTCCAGGAGACCATTAGGGCCGTGCAGCAGCTCTCCAGCGGGAAAGCACCCGGATCGGACGCAATCCCTGCTGAGGTCTACAAGCACGGAGGTCCCCAACTGATGGATCACCTGACTGCGCTCTTCCAAGACATGTGGCGTCAAGGTGAAGTCCCGCAAGATTTCAAAGACGCAACCATCGTGCATCTCTACAAGCGCAAAGGGAATCGCCAACTCTGCGACAATCACCGCGGCATCTCCCTGCTGAACATCGCCGGGAAGATCTTCACACGAATCCTCCTCAACCGTCTCAATAACCATCTCGAACAGGGCCTTCTGCCGGAAAGCCAATGCGGCTTCCGTCGTCATCGTTGGACCACGGATATGATCTTCGCCGCCCGCCAACTTCACGAGAAGTTTTAGGAGATGCGGACCCACCTGTACTCTATCTTCGTGGACCTGACGAAAGCCTTCGACACGGTGAATCGTGAAGGACTGTGGAAGATCATGCAGAAATTCGGCTGTCCGGAGCGATTGACTCAGATGGTGCGTCAGCTGCACGACGGTATGATGGCGCGAGTCACGGACAACGGAGCTGTCTCAGAGGCATTCGCAGTGACCAATGGAGTGAAGCAGGGCTGCGTACTGGCGCCTACACTCTTCAGTCTTATGTTCTCTGCCATGCTGATGGACGCCTACCGCGACGAACGCCCCGGAATCCGCATCGCCTACAGGACGGACGGTCACCTCCTGAATCAACGGCGAATGCACTTCCAATCGCGCGTATCCACAACCACCGTGCACGAACTCCTCTTCGCCGACGACTGCGCCCTGAACACCACCTCGGAAGAGGAGATGCAACGGAGCATGGACCTGTTCTCCGCCGCCTGCGAGAACTTCGGTCTGGTCAT
>CACRXP010000595.1:0-26940 GCA_902702965.1 Spirometra erinaceieuropaei
CCACAAACGCAGTTGCGTAAGAACGCTATATCTGCGTGTTGAGAAGCACTGCAGTGAACCGGATGACAAGGTTGCCGAATCCCGATATCTTCGACGGGTTTTCGGAGAAAATGGTTACCCGCGCAACTTCGTCAACCGGTGCATGCGCAAACGAGACGAGCGGAAATATCCGTGGCATCCGCAAATTCTTTCATTGGTTTTCTGGCTCCTCTGGGTGTTGTAGATAATCTTACCTATTCGCTCAAGTGGATGCGGCGACTAGGACAAATCCCGCGCAAGATTTAATGAATACGACTGCTGGTAATTCATTCGAATGCAAATGAAGTCGATAAGTCCTATATGATCATTGCAGTATCTTCCTTTTTAGCGTTAATCATGGGATATTTATTACCGCATGGAATTTATCCGCCTGAACAGGCATCATTACTATGGAACCCGTTCAAGAACACTGGCAACTGAGATAAATGCGTCAGAATAATTGGCTGTCAACCACCTGCAATACAGTGGATCGTGATAGAAACCTCTGCTGTCACAAATATCCCACGTTGCAGGAACTTGAAGTGTCTCACCAAAAATTTGTAGATGACACGAAAGGTCTGATTGATGGCTATATCAACCAAGTAGGGCACAAGCGTGCTAGAAATGGACGTTCCCATGCCTTAAGGGTAAGGATAGGCTGTCCTTCCAGATTTCTTTAATGTGTCCTGCGCCTTCAATTACTCGTATGAGATAGGCTATATTAATCTAACAACAAGGTGCCAATCCAAGCGAATACAAGAGCACCGGCCCTCCTGCCTAAGTCAAGATAAGATAAGTATATCTCTAGCATGGTTATGGCTCACGAGGTTGATAGTACTCATCGGGTAGACGTCAACAAAGCATTGCGAGTCGTCTATTACGTGCCAGCGAGACACTTCAAGTTCCTGCGACATGTATTATTTGTAACCGCAGACGCAGTGTGCATACGGCAAGCCAACCCAAGCTTTGTGTTCACAGAAGGCGTTTATAAAGGCTCTCGGGCCACCCTGGGTCAAAGTTGGTAACAAGAATAATCCTTACTATTGCCATGTGTCGGATATGAGAACAATCGGTATTTCAACCGCCACGAACCACCGTCTCCACAGCACAGTGGATGCAGGGACGGCGACTTGCGCGCGGATCAATTTATAATAATTCATTTTGACCCAACTGTGAAAAACTCGTTGACTCGGTGGGATTCGAACCCAGGACAGCAAGGGGAGGCTTTAGTAAAGCCAACGCTCTAGCTGCCTGTGCTACAAGGCCCCACTGGACGACGTGAGTTTAATCGCATTTGGGTCAGATGTGGTTATGTGGCCGCACCTGAGGTAAGCAAACACCCAGAAACCAGTAATATGGGAGCGGTGGTTGTAGGGGTTCTTACAGGTGGGGCCGGATAACGCACAGGCGACGAGGTCAAGTAGTTGCATGCCAAAGAAAAGATATTGGGAGTGCGGAGTTGTACTTCGAGTGGTTGAGAACTAGTTGCCCAAACCCCAAATCCTAACCCTAACCCCAACGTCAGCATTATTGTGTCCATCAGGTTGGACCACATAGCCGTATCTTACCCACATTTAGGTCAAGTTCACCTGCTCAACCTACTGCTACGTCTGGAATCCACTAAATCTGATACAGCAAGCTGATTGCCTAAGCAGACTTTCCCAAGTAATACATCTAGAATCCACCAGATGACTACCAGACCCACGTAATTAATAGGTGTTATGGCAGACCATTAATTATGGCACCCATCATTTACGTGAGCCTAGTAGTCATCTGGTGGATTCTAGATGTATTACTTAGGACATCCTGCCTAGGTAGTCAGCTTACTATATCAGAATTGGTGGATTCCAGACGTTGCAGTAGATTAAACTTTGGGTGAACTTGACCCAAATGTGATTAAACTCCCGTCGTCCGGTGGGACGTCGTAGCTAAGGTGGCTAGAGCACCTCCACTTGCTGGTATGGGTTCGAATCCATCCGAGGCGCGGAGTTTTCCCCAGTTGTGTCAAAATGAATTATTTGAAATCTGCCATAACACCTTTTATAATCCTGAAAATTATGCTGACATTCGGACGTCTGGAACGGTTCACGTAGGCAATGATGGCGTAAGTTACGGCCATTTCATCGCCTGCTCTCACCCACTTCCGTCTCAATTTATCCGCCATGCTACTCTACGCCTACCATGAGGAGCGACCTGCAATTGACATCAACTACCGCACCTATGCCTACCTACTATAAACCAGCCTACATATGCTGCCAGAAACCATGGCCAATGTTCACGATCTCATATTTGTGAATGACTGCGTGTCTGATACCACAGTCGAAGCGGACATTTGGCTGAAGGTGGACCTCCATGTTTCAACTCGTTCAGACTACGACATAATTAGTGGGATAGGGAAGACAAGGATCAAGTATCACCGGGTATCACTGGACTCACATCTGTGGTCATATTGGCGTACATGAACTACATCACTTCAAGAAACATGGCTATTTTCGGTAAAATTGTCGGTCGGATGAAATAAACAAATCCCAGTCACCTCTTATACGTGACCGGTGGTAATAGGCGGTTTAACAGGTGGAGCCGGGAAAGCACAGGCGACGAGCTCAAGTAGTTGTATGCAAAAGAAAAGCTATCGGAAATTCGCGGTTGTACTTTGAGTGTTTGAGAAATGGTTAGCTAACCCCTAAACCTAACCACTAGCCATAACCCTTACTCCTAACCCTAACCCTTAAATCCAACCCCAACATTATTGTGTACATCAGGTGGGGCTACCAAACCGCATCTTAATAAATGGTCAATTGGGTCTCCTGAGCCAACCGAGCCTTCGGCAGTTAGCAATTATTCATCTGGGAGCGCCGCAGAATCTTCCCTGATAACGCTGATCTAGAGGTCGGAGGATATACAGAAATGCCGATAAGAAGGCTAATTCCCATTAAACCAGGTGCCTCGGGAGGATATTGGAGATGCATTTGCGTGCCGGTGTGTGCGGTGGAACGTTTACTGCTTGAGGATGGCTGAGAAAGAACTGCTCAAACGGCAATTCTACAGCGACAGAAACAACGAGACGAAGTCATTCTGCAGAGCTCATTCCTGAAGAAGAAAACGCGATCGTCGGGACAAGAGCTTAATTAGCTTGACGTTTCCGATTCCAGCTCGAATCTATCATCAGAGACAAAGGCAGATAAGGGTGGTTCATGCATATGCGGCTGCAGTATTTATAAGATGCAGTAGCCATGCTACCGCATACCTATGAATATTCACAGCATGAGGGCTGGCGTCATTTCTCTGTACCGCTGTCGCGTGTTCGGCAATTCGCGTTCGGAGCAGTCTTCCAGTTTCTCCGACGTAGTTGCTTTGTCCGCAACTGCACCAGATCCGGTAAACGACTCCAGATGTTTCTTGTCGTGGCAGTGGGTCTTTTGGTCTCATCACCTGACGCCTCATGGTGGCCTCCGGTCTGTGTGCAACTCCAACCCCCAAGTGGTGCAAGAAAGCGGCTAACGGCCTCGGAGACGTTTTTGATGTACGGGATCGCTCGCCAGAATTTGGGTTCGGCACGAATTTTTTCGCTCGTCTCGTTTGCGCATGCACCGGTTGACGAAGTTGCGCGGGTAACCATTTTCTCCGAAAACCCGTCGAAGATATCGGGATTCGGCAACCTTGTCATCCGGTTCACTGCAGTGCGTCTCAACACGCAGATATAGCGTTCTTACGCAACTGCGTTTGTGGCTGATTGGGTGGTTACTGTTGAAGTTCAGTATTTGCGTCCTCTTCGTCACTTTTCAGAACACTTTGGTCTTTAGGCCACAACAATGTTTACGGCATACGAGGACATCCAGAAAGGTCAGCTTGTTTGTCTGGTGTCTGACTCAGCGGTTGCGGCGTCTAAAGTTCCTGAACTCTGAGTCAGACACCACGGTCTCTTCGTCAGCAGGATTCTTGGAGAAACTCAAAGGGGTAAGCCTCCATCCAAATGGTATCTTTTGATGTTACATATCTTTTTACTTCTCTTTCCCAGGACCTGAGGATCGAGACAATCGAGCTGCTTCTACAAAGCAAATGTGATGAAACGGAGAATCGTCTTTGGCGCGTCCAAGTCCTTCAGGTCCTGAAGTTCTGACTCAGGACGTACTCCACGTTCGACGGGAAAATCTACGAACAAGAACGTTTCGGAAGCTGTTGGCCGCCTTCTCGCACCAATTGGGGTTGGAGTTGCACACAGACCGGAGGCAACCATCAGGCGTCAGGTAATGAAACCGAAAGACCCACTGCCGCGGCAAGAAACGTCTGGAGTCGTTTATCGGATCTGGTGCAGCTACGGACGAAGCAACTACGTCTGAGAAACTGGAAGACAGCTCCGAACGCGAATGGCCGAACACGCTGCAGCGGTGCGGAGAAATGACGCCAGCTCCCAAGTTGCGGCTCACTCGACGGGTTCCGGCCACATATTCAAATTTGACGAGGCCGAAATTCTCGCAAGAGGTGACAACCGCGTGAGCCGTGTGCCGCTTGAGTCATGGTTTACTGGCCCCCAGTCTGTTAACAAGTGCAATGATCTTCCCATTCAATACTCCGTGCTTAGACTTCAGCTAGGCGGAGTAATTGGCCACGCGAGGAGCGCACACGTGAACACTCTTCCCAACACTTGGGTCAGCGCGTCAGATGGTCGAGCAATCATTACACGAACATCCAACGCACGTGATGAACTTGCAGCAATTAACGACGCGAATGTCGGCCATCACGCCACATGCAACGATCCCTGATGAAGGGGCGGGGGAGTTGTGAATATTCATAGGTATGCGGTAGCATGGCTACTGCATCTTATAAATACTGCAGCCGCATATGCATGAACCACCCGTATCTGCTTTTGTCTCTGATGATGGAATCGAGCAGGAATCGATAACGCCAGGCTAATGAAGCTCTTGTCCCGACGATCGTGTCTTCTTCTTTTTCTTCTTCAAGACTGATTCCTGGGACTCGTCTCTTTGCTTTTATTGGCAGAACTTATTCCGTCATGTGCAAATTAATCTTGAGATCTCGGATGACTTCAGACATAATCGGCAGGCGTGGCGCACTGCCGTAAAAAGTTGAAGTCGACCAAGCGACAGAAGCCGAGGCCAAGCGAGAGGCCTGCATGTGTCGCAGACCAACGACGCAGGAATGTCCACATTTTCAGCGAACATGCAGAAAATGGATTGGTCTCATTGGACATCTGCGGACCCAGCGTAATGTGAGCACGACTAACCCACCCATAACCTCACGAAACAGCACTGTCATCATCGTCCCAGACGCCGTCGCCGCCGCTGCCTCCACTAACACCACCAACATAATTAAAAGCGTCGCTCGCCCCTCCAGGGCACAAAAGACGCCCACGGCCAGCATCACTAGCATCGCCACCGCAGCCCCCGCCAGCACTGGCCCGATCGCCCACCCAGATCACGCCACCGCGCGACCAAAGAAACAGTGCCTGGAGCTCTGACGCGAACCTTTTACACGCGTCTCACGGCGACGATGACGACGACGACGACGACGACAGTTCAACCGCCGATTTCGACCGTGTGCCCAACAGCTGCAGCTGCAACGGTGGGAGCAGGGATGGTTACTTGCGCAGGAGTTTATAGTGCCCGTAGACTTGCGTAGCATCTACCTACACTCTTTACTCCTCCCCCGCCTGAGCCCGATGTCAAGACAAAGTCAAGAAGGCCGGAGACGGGGGAGGCCGCAGGTGGATGGCTCGGACAGATCCTCGCCTTGGCGCTCCAGTCCGCACCCCCTGGTCCACACAAAAAGATCAGAATTTCAGTAATGTTTTTTTATTATCGTCCTATGTCTGTTGAATGTGTGCTCGCACCTTCGTCTCCCTTAGAAAGCGAGGTAGTACCAACTATCCATAGACAGACTACTGTACAGCACACTTAGTAACGTTAATGTTTTTAACTCTTGGAACAATTCGTTTATCTGTCTGGTTCGAAAACTTTGACAATCTGAAGACACTCTGTAGCTGCTTGAATTTTCCATTTCCAATTTTTGATATAGCTCGCTTCCTTGTAACAAATAGGGAGTTCAAAGGATAAACACCTATATTTCCCTCAAAATAATCTGAACTGAACTGAACACAACAGAGATTTGGAGGCTGGCACGGCGACGCCGCACCTAGGCGTGCAGTCAACGCCTGGCCCGGATCCCACACTGTGGTGGGAGTGCCATAGAGGCCACATTAAGAAGGAGCCATTGCAGCCTGACTATCAGACCACCACCAGTCACGGAGGAGGTCCAAGTTACACCGTCAGTTGGCTACCTTCCAGCCACGGCTTTTGGCACACCGTGATAGCTTCAGGCGCGTCAGATTGTTTATATTGAGGAAAATGCTATGAGTCGTCGACCTCGTTCTCCCTTACCATCCCCACACCCCAGCCTCTGTCCGAGCCGGTCAGCAAACTGGAGTGGGAAATGGGCGCGGTGGCTGTCATGGTCGACTGACCACGACTTCACGCGCCAACGGCATGACCTGCCCCCCCCCCCATACACACAAACACCAGAATTTCATACAACTGGGATTGAAGAGCGTGTCTCCCACTTGCGTGAGAGGGCCGTGGAAGGTGCTGCTTCAGCTCGTCCCCAACCCACCAGTCCGCCACTCCACACAACACACACAAAACGCGACGAACTGAGCAAGCCGAGTGCCGGCGTCAATCAGCAACCTTCCTATTCACGACGCTTGACTTGTCGGGCTAATCTCGGACTCAGGTCACCCGTGTAACCGAAGTCGTCCAGTCGTCGAACCAGTCCTCGTGTTGGCGGGGAGCGCGACCGAGGACGGCGAGCGCCGTCGACTGGACCGTGTCTCGCAGTTGACACCAGCGGTTCTCCACGGGGACGTTCTCGACAGCGGCGGCGTCGGCAGCGATAGGAAGGTTGTCTAGCCTTTGAGCTAGCTCACTGCTGAAATGAAGATGGTGAGCGGGCAAAGACAACAAGGCAACATCCAGCTTACCTGGGGGTCGCTTACCTTGCGGTCTCCTGCGAGGCTGTAGGCGAATACGCATCTTCGAGATGACGAGGCGATGGTCGGTCCACCCGTCAGCACCCGCAATCGCCTTCGTCACCAGCACGTTCCGCTGATCTCGCCTCCGGACGAGGACATAGTCCAGCAGGTGCCACTGACTCGATCGAGGATGCCTCCAGGTGGCCTTCTCTCGCTCCGGCAGACAGAAGAAGGTGTTCGTCAGGATGAGACGGTGTTCTGCGCAGGTGCGGAGAAGCATCAGTCCATTGTCGTTTGAGCCGCGGAGACCATGGGAACCCAACACTCCTCTCCAGGCAGCATGGTCTGTGCCGACGCGGGCGTTGAAGTCGCCAAGGACAATCAACTTGTCCGCCTTCGACACAGTCGCCAAGAGGGCGTGCAGGTCCTTGTAGGATTTATCTCTTGCGGCGACGTCGGGGTTGGTCATCGTCGGAGCGTAGGCGCTGATGATGTTGGCGGATTTGCCTCCCCGAATAGGCATACGGAGGCTGATCAGGTGGTCGTTGATGTCCTGCGGCAGACTGGGCAGCCGTCCCACGATGTCAGTCCGGATGGCGAAGGCGACAAACGCGTCTCGTCGCTCTGCACTGGGCCAACCAGTTCCGAAGGAGGTGTAGCCGGCACCCACCTCCTCCAGTTGGCCTTGTTCGGAGAATCGGGTCTCGCTTAGTGCGGCGATGTCCACCTTGTAGCGCGCCAGTTCTCGTGCCACTAGCGCCGTCCTTCGTTCCGGTCGGTTGCTCCTCGGATTGTCTAAAAGGGAACGAACATTCCAGACTGCCAGAGTGAGCGGACTCACCCTGCCAGTCTGGTGACAACGAGTGGGGCGACAGGAAGGAGGTGGACAAAAAGGTGACGAAGGAGAAGACTAGGCAGAAGAATAGGCAGACTGAGAGTAAAAAGAGGTAGGATGAGGAGGTGAGCGAGTATTGTTGTTGTTGTTATAGGTATTGTTGTTGTTTCGATTTTGATTGTTTCGACCATGTTTAGACCTCTGCGGCCCTGGCTAGCCTGAAGACTGCGTGGTGCCCAGCAATGTTTAGGCCACCTTTTCTGGGCCCTTCATCTTGTGGGGGCAGGCAGTGCCACCCCTGAATAGGGCTGCGTATGTGCCTGTCTGGCTCGACCGAACTCCACTATGGGGCCACGACTTCGGGTTGTAGTGGAGAGCGACTCGAATTCGCCGTAAGCCGCGGTCTCCATCGGTGAAGGTGGGCGCGTCTCAGCGAAGGCGATGTGGAGATCCATCCCGTCACCGGCTGTCCAGCGGCGTGCAGAGACGAACCACGTCACTACGGTGCCGACGCAAGGTTCCATCCGACCTTCCATCCAGCGGAATCCGCAAACCCTGTGCACACGGCACAGCGCACAGGGCCCCCTCACCTGGTTTAGCCCGCCGGTCGAGACGGTTACCCGGGGTGTGGCTGCTGAGCAGAGCCCAGCTACGTGGACACACAGGTGAGAGTTGGGTGCCAGCAAGTGAACGCTAGGCGTAGTCTCACCTGCAGGCAAGTGAGTGACCACCACGATCATGACGTGAACCCACCGCTGACACCCCTACATCCCACGACGACAGTTCGACCGTCGATTTCGACGATGTCCACCGTGTGCCCCACAGACTGCACCGTGGGAGCAGGGACGGTGACTTACGCAGGGGTTTATAGTGCCAGTAGACTTGCGTAGCATCTACCTACACTCTCTCCTCCTCCACCGCCTGGGCCCGGTGTCAAGACAGAGTCAAGAAGACCGGAGACACACATACACACACACCTAGGGTAGTACAACTCACAATATTAGGCACAAGCTATCTCCGACGCACATGTCGTCAGCCCGATCGTAGCGAACGACGATTCCACCATGCGACTTGGGCATGAATTAGCTTATAATGACAACGGACTTTGGATGCACTTGCCGTACTCTCCCCTTGCTCACCTGAGCGGAGTCAAGAAGACCGAAGACAGTGTCAGGCGCATTGGCCGATAAGACTAAACAGCCCGTCTACGAGTGCCACACACGGCCTGGTCCGCGCACGATGATTTAGGCTTCTATAGAAGCAAGAAGGAGGCGGATTGGATCCCGTTTCGGGTGGAATCGCCATTGAGACCACATTTGGAAGAAGCCATTGCAGTCTAACTCTCCACTTGGGTAGGAGGACTGAGTTATCACGTCTATCATCATCCCACGGCTTCTAGCCCACCATGATATGTTAAAGACGCGTCAGATTGTTTATAGTGGGGAGTGTGCACTGGGAGTCGTGAGAACAGAGTTCCCAGAGTCGACTGCCCTCTCTTTTGTCTCCCTTACGCATCACTTTACGGTGTGTGGTTTTGCATGCAGCCGGGAAGACGTTCGTTCGAAAGCCGGCATCCTGAGGTAACTGAATTATTATGGAATTACGCTGCAATATGATTAATTTCACAACCCTACTTAATTAATCTTTTCGAAACAAAAACGCGTTTCAGAATATCGGTTGACAGTTCATGAGTTCGCCCACCTACTGTATATTGGAAATAGGCAAGATTCTTTGAGAACGAAATAACCTTTATTGCGTAAATTTTCGAGACTGGCACCACACCTCCTCATCAGACTTCTGAGTTATGTACAAATCAATTAACTATTCAAGCGTGTCAAACAAGTGATTCTGTGGTTGTCTGAAGCCTGCGCTAATGCGTGTCAATGGTCTTTCGTCATCTGCTATTGGATGCGCAGGCTCTGGGCAGTCCGGATAACCAACCCCCATCATTGCCGTTTCCTTCAAGTTGACAACGAACAGGAAGAATGCGGACGCTGCAGTGCCGACGAAATAATCGCCGGTAACCTGGGTAGAAGTCCACTGAGGTCCTCCGAGAAATGAGGTCGGTTAGGGCATGAGCGACTGGCGACAGCCATACCAGTTTCCCTGTCTTCCTCTGTATTCCGTCCTATGTTATTACTGGTCACTATGCGAGTCTACGGTGGCCTTAGATTGAACTTCAAGACCCTTAAAACCCACACACGTACACACACGCACATTAAAAAACACGCCTAGACCACGCCTGCGTCTATTTGATCGAACAGCGTATACCCATGAGCATTCCACACATCACACATCTCACACGCAACAACCATGTGATACAGTTTTCCAGCGGTAGGTAAGAAAGTGCACATATTACCTACACTAGAGGCGTGCAAAATGATGAAGCAGCACAGACTGAGGCCTTCGTATTACGGCATTCCACAAGCTCAATCTCACCACCGGATGGTTTTCAGACTCGGGACGTCAACTGATGCGTTTAAAATGGAAAAGTAGGGACGCGAATCCGATGCTGGCAAGGAGTCCATTCTCGCGGTAAATCTGCATCTGAGGCAGTTGTATTTGTCAAGATCCGCTACAAGTTACAGCTAGCATATTTGTTAGCCGACGGGGCAACTCGTTTCTCGAATGAAGGCGAAATGTAGAGTTCCAGGTGTATGCGTAAGTGAAGATGAGTCGAGCGCCGAAACACTTTGTTTATTGTCCTGAGCTTTTAGACTCGTGCAGAAGTTCATCGACAGGGATAGTAGCAGCAACAGGTCAAGCGACAGTTATAAGCCATGTAGGCTAATCATCGACCGACGGCGCAAGACTGGAAGTGGCTATGATGGGCTCTGTACGCCGGCGCCAGATCGATAAATCGATTGACCGAGTTCTCATCCAAAGCCCAGGCCTCAAGCAATACTCGGCCTGTTTTGTTTCCGGCGTGGGCGACTATTTTGGTGGCTGCGATGTCAAACTGTTGACCCATTTCCTAGGTGGGGGCGGCCAGTAGTGATAATGCGTCGCCTCGTCGCACAGCCAGCTTGTGTTCGTGTATGCACCGATCTGGCCTGTATGTTCGATCTGACGCCGGCGTACAGAGCCCTTCATTGTCACCTCCAGTCTTGCGTCGTCGGTCGATGATTAACCTACATGCCTTATAACTGCCGCTTGTTCTGTTCCTTCTACTACCTCTGACGATGGACTCCTGTACGAGACGGAAAGCTCAGAACAATATGCAAAGTCTTCCAGCGCTCAGTTTTTTTTTATTTAACTCGTTTCTATTCAGGAGTGAGCGACAGATTGCAGTATTTCCTTTCAAATGCAGTCTTCATGGCGTAATCATTCATTTACGACACGAAACCCCTTCCCCCCAATACAGTCCTGGTACAAGTGGAATAGGGATCAGTTCATTCGTGGCACGCGCAAGCGGGTCATTCAGATGGGTCGCCTAATTCCAGTCATTTCGACATCGTCATGACATCGGAATACGGTGGGTTAAGTTGGAGGAGAGAGAGGGAGAGAGAGCGAGAGTAAGATGCAGTGTAACTGCCTGTTTGGTTCGTCGTTTGTAACAAAGGAACTGTCAGTACACTGTTCTCTTCTGCGTGCCAATGAGTACGATGTTGGCTTCTCTAAGAGTAGTTACGAGGTGCTTGCGTGGTAGACTTCTGGTTTCGCTAGCAGCATCTCTGTTCGTTACAACAATATTCGTGCCTTTTGTCTTTTGCGAATCAAAAACTGCTATCCCTACCTTTTTGACATCCATATCTATCCTCGGTAGAAAATAACTCTCTTTGCACGATTTATGGCCTTGCACACGTCGGGAAACTTAGTTTTTCTGAGTCTCTATTCTCTTGAATCCGGGCCAGAACTTGCTGCCTTTCAGTTGCTGGCGTTATAGAATGACGCTGGTGGAAGTTGTCCCTTACCTGTGCCGACTGTCTATCGATGACTTATATGTCCTTTTTTGCGCGCATACCTCTTCGGGGAGTCCTGCCTCCATTCGTATAAAATCCACCGTCTCTCTGTAGAGGCTACTTCCACTGAAAAATTCTCACGACGGTCTTCCTTTGGGATTTATTTTCTGTTTCCTAGAAAACTTTTACGATTCTGCTGTTCCGGTTTTTTTGCTAACAGACTAAACTTTGGCGCCATGCCAAAAGGCCCTCTGACAACCGTGTCACGTGGTTGAGCTGGCCTACAGTGTTCCATTCGGAATAACTGACTTGGACTCAGGCGCCAACGTCCACCGCGTGTCGCAAGGAGAAGGCGCAGTGCGCTACATCTACCGCACTCTTTTCTTCCTCACCCCTTGCTTCGGTAGCCTGACAGTGGAAGACCACCGGAGGCGGGCTCGAACGTAGTGGTTTGCAAAGTTAAACGGTCCCACAACAACACTATAGACAAAGACATGGGAGGCTGGAGTGACAATTTCTGGTTTATTGGCCGTCGTCAGTCAACCACACCCAATCCCGAAGTGTGCAGCACCTGAGGCTCGATCCCGCGACCGGTCAGCTAGAAGTCCAACGCCCCTACCTACTGAGCCACGGACTAGTTGTCCAGTCGGTTGCGAACCCCAGGTGCTCCACACATCGGGGATGGATATGGCTGGCCGACGACGGCTAATAGGCCAGAAATGGCCATTTCAGTCTCCCTTGTCCTTTTTGATAATGCTATTCCGCCCATATTACGCCCCAACGCATAATGAAGCAACTGATTTCGTAGCGCGATCGGTGAGCGTCCGTCGACCATCGATAAACAGTTTAACTACGCATTCCACGCATGACGTGGTCCAGCATCATATACCAGGCTTTCATAAAGACGACTCGGATATAAAATTAGCAAAAATGATATAAGGGCCACAGTGAAAAGGGATCATTGCAGCCTGACTCCCAGACCTGAGGAGGATCGAATTATTCTGTCGGTTAAAACCCTTCCAAGCCCAGACACTTATAGTATCATGATAGGCTTAAGCGCTTCAGATTTATTAGGGTTGGGATTGCTTCGATTTGTCACTGTCTCCACTGTCGATCTTACTCTATCTTCCAGCCTGGGAACCAGTCGGTGATGGAACTTAGCACATTGACTAACGCGGCATAAGGACTTACGTCTGCTTATGTGTGGCAGTACACGCGTGAACCAGCCAGCCAATCAGCGTGCGCCGCCGTATCGACCCAAATATTCGGGATTTCGCAAGGGGCTTCCAACGTGAGAAATGACTAATCAACACGCGACACGCCATTGGCCAGTATAACCCAGGATACCCACTGTGATTAGCACACCATTGGCCGGAAGGTTTGAGAACGGCCAGAATTCCAATGAACAGGTGAGAGTTGATGAACTAAGGAATCTGCCGCTTTCCACCAAATTAGAATAAAGTGTTTATTCCCAGAAGCCGCCTTCCTTCTCTTTCACAACACTCGTTGGGATAGAGCAACAAAACGATCGTTTTCAGAAAAAGATTGAGGCCAGTTCAATAGCCGCTTTAATCAGATATAAGTAGTTTATTTGAGTTATTTGTGTGAGAATTCGGCTTCATTGGAGAAATTCGAGTCGGAGACGGAGGACATAACCTTTGTATGATTAACGTTCTAGCCACTTGATCTGCGAGGCTTTGACCGAGAGCCTTAACCTTTTTAATGAATCACAAGCAACGAATAAGCAAACAAAAATAGGTTATCAATAATTCTAATGTTTCTAGAATCCAGAAGAATGCGTTCGAAAGTTGGCACGTACAATAGGTGGCCCTGCCCTAGATTCCACAGGAGGCCTAAGTCAAGGTTCGGGTAAGCGCTACAATTAAGGAAGTAGGAACTTCCCTGACATGCAAAAAAGAGATGCGATAGCTCACCTTCTCGTATCCTAACTTGATCGCATCGTCAGCAACAGTCGCAGATAAGGGTGATAAACACACAGTTGATGGGTGCAGTATTTACAGGCCAAAGTTGCCAGGCAACAACATAACTACCATGCTTAGCAGCTCCAAAATTCATCGTCGGAGGTCGTAATCGGCTCGTTAATAATGATAATGAAGGGGAATATGTGGGCGGGTGGTCAGTGTACCTGTTGATCAACGGCGCCCGGAGAACCATGACTCGAGCAGTTCGCGTCCCACGTGGTTGTTCCCTCCCGCAGCCTCATCATACTTAAAGGAGTTGTTTGGCCTCCTTGAATGAGCCGCAATCTAGGAACTAACGCCCTTCCTCCTCATTGCTGCTGCTGCCGCATGTTCGGCCATCCGTGTACGGAGTAATCACTCAGCTTTTTTGGACTTAGTTGCCTTGTCCACAAGTTCACCAGATTCAGCAAACGAATCCGGCGTTTCCCGCCGTGGCAGAGAGTCTTTCGGTCTCATGACTTGGCGCACTAAACACCCGCCAAAGATGCTGTAATTCAGCAACCTTGTCTCCCGGTTCACTGCAGCGAGTCTCAACAGGCCGACATAGCGCTCTTACGCACATGTGCATTGGCTGATTGGGTGGGTTGAGGTTCAGTACTTGCGTCGTATCAGTCGCTTTTTAAACCCTTTAGTTTCCAAATCACCACAATCTTTGTGACAGAGGAACCCCCAACGAAAATCCTGTAGTGTTTGAGCGATGTGAGTGTTGTCAGAGCGCTACAATCATCAGACCAAGTCCCATGTTGTAGGAGAATGCAGAAGCCTCCAAGAATAAAGAGTTTATTGTGTACAGAACCTTGAATTGTCCTTACGGGCGGCACTGACCGCTGGAGAAACCGGGGCTGGTGTTGTCCGTGTCCAGTAACGCCTGAGAGTTGCTTATCTGTGTCTTTTCCTACAGCTCACGATTTGGCCTGACGATTGTAGAGTTCTGAGTGCACTCGCACTGTTTGACTGTTATCATTTCATCAGCTAGCCTTCCTTGATGTCCTCGCCTGCCGCAAAAATTGCGCTGATTTGAAAACCTGTGTCCCTGAAACGGCCCACACGTTAGGCGTGCTGGACCAACGCGGGAACCAGATCGGGATACGTAGGGGCTTATCGGGAATGTGCACAACGAATGTCAACATTGAGGAGTGTGGTTGCAGGCTAAGGTGTAGGCCAACGCCGCGCCAATTGGGATACATAGGATATACTTAAAGCCTTCGCTTTGCTTTATGCGAAATTTGAAGAGATTAACCCATTCTACCCTCTGCGGAGAGGTGTGTATTTCGACTTAGGTTCTGCGGTTCAAAGCTCTTTAGCCCTGTTTCAATTTGAGTGGACGGATTAAGAAGACAATTGGGGGCGCATACGTCTGCTTTCGATAAATTCTCTTCAGGCATGTACATTTATATGGTTATTGAAATAGTGAATTAAAAAATACCGGCAAGCACATAATAATATTGTAACTCGGGTTTGGGAAGGGGAGTGGAACACTAAAATTTCTTTAAACACCCGAAAAAAGGTGGACCATTGAGGCGGTAATTATACGCGGGAGGGTGGCTTGGTGGCTATGATCTGTGTTAAGAGTGATAGGTTGATAGGTTGTTTCTTGTTTGAGCCTTGACAGTGAATTTGATGACTTCTACAACGTTTTTCGTACTTCCTCAGCTCATAAGACTTTTTACATGGCAACGAACTGAACGCCAAGAATTGCGCGATTTATTTCTTGAGTTCTTGTGTCCAGTAGCCACTACGGCCACTACTACTGATATGTCCTCCTCAGTCGGTCTTCTTTCCTGTGTCTATGACAACAGTGGAGAAACATCGTAAAAAGATTTGTGGATCAACAGCTGCCGAACGTGATGGTGTCTACCCATTTTTCCTTAGATCTCGTTGTTCTCATACAGTCCCGTTTTGACACACCTTATTAACAGCATCTCTTCAAAAATAAACAACAGGCAGCAAATCTCTAGCGGGGAAGCACCAGGTTCCGACATTATTCAAGCTAAACTCCATAAGCACGACGGCCGCCGGCTGATGGACCGATTCATGACGCTATTTCGTCGTCCTGACGAGCCTTATAAACGGAGATAAGACCTGGACAGTTTACTCCAACGATGCTAGGAAACCCATCTATTAGATCTCAGCTGCCTTCGCAGAATGCTAAAGTTGAGATGGCAAGACATGATCCCCAAATCGGAACTTACCGGCATCACTAGCATTCGCACCATGTTGAAGTAACTGCAACTACCTTAGTGCGGCCATCTATTGAGAATGGAAGATGCACGTCTGTCAAAACAATTTTTCTATGATCCTGTCGCCACGGGTATACTTCGACAAGGAAAACAAAAACAGTGCTGAAGGGACACTCTGAATAACTGTCTGAAATGAAGGCAAATCAATTCGCAGACATGAGAGGACCTCGCTCAGAACAGGAAGGCATGGCGTACAGAATTGAAGACTGGCGCAACCATCTAGGGAGTAAATCGGATCGCCACCGCCAAAGCCAGAAGTGTCTTGACCCTTCAATGCCAACTTTCAGCCGTCTCCAATGTACCCGCGCTGACAACGCACAGTCCGCGCGCAAATCAATCTCGTGGAACACCTTCTGACGCAGTGCACAAAAACTCGACGACGTCAGCCTCTTTCCACACTCTCGCTCCTGCCGCAAACCTCGCGACGACGATCACACTGTCGCTGCCCAATCACTATCGTTCACCGACAATATCCATCCCGCCCTAACCCCTGCGTCCGCAACAGCGACCTATTCCGCCCCACCGGTGGGACAACCTCCGAAAAGCAGTAAAATGATTTTATATAGACATTTGCGCAACATCTGGTTCTCGGGCGGCAGCATCTCTTCAAAAATAAACAACAGGCAGCAAATCTCTAGCGGGGAAGCACCAGGTTCCGACATTGTTCAAGCTGAACTCCACAAGCACGACGGCCGCCGGCTGATGGACCAATTCATGACGCTATTTCAGGAGATGTAACATTGTAGACAAGCCTCGATATTAAGCCTACCCCGGCTACGAACCATATCCTCACCGTCGATATTATGATACAATGACTTTTCACCACGGCCAAGCAATTTGCTGGCTCGATCCTAGATAATGTTGTTCACTCCCTTCATTCTGAATTAAATGCTGCAATTTCCTGCCGCCTCCTGTGATAAATTTGTTGACGTTCAAAGGCATATGAGCATTCTGTATTACCATTCCTGGCATGATACCTTACGCTTAAGCAAAGCAAAATACGGAAACTGAGACCTGAACTGTTCTCATAATAGATAATCAGTTTATAATAACCCAATTACTCTCGTATCGTCTGTAAATGTATATCCTGATAAAAATGAATATATTTATTGTTGTTGAATATTTGAAGTGATACTCTCTATCTCGCTTTCTCTCCCTCCCTCTCTTTCACTGTGATGAATTTGCCCAAAATGTTTAAACATGGGAACGCCACTCCTCACACACGACGCCGTCTGAAACTAGTAGACCTATATTCCTACGGGTTAGACAGTCGACTTGTCGTTCATAGAAACGTTGCTCGGCTAAACTAACAGTCATTATCTCCCCTGAAGATTAGATTCGTCGGCTGTTTTCTGCGGCCGCACTAGCATCCTAGGGGGGGTTCGATTCCTCCGTTCTTACTTTCAAAGCCCAATAATTCTGCCTACTTGTCAGTTCCCCTTACGAGGTTATCTATTATACCTCTTGCGCATTCTTTTTTTTACTGTGTAACATAATAAGTCCGCTTACATAATGCTTAGTTTCCGCCGCCTACGTCTATCGCTGAAGGATGCTCCACTTTTATTTACCACTGCTTGATTTCAGTCCCGTTGATGTTTTCGTATCCGGAGGGCTCCAGTTACTCGTGCATTTGTAATTTCGTCCTCACGGTTTCCCTTGCTCGTCCATACACCCCGCCTACTCCATTAAATACATACGTTTACTTATGTACCCTCACTTGCGCCATGAATTTACCCGTTGCAGTTATCATTTTCGCTGACCATATACTGGCTTCTCATGCAGTGCTGGAAAATCGGGCACGGTCCACAGCCGTTGTGAGCATTTCCAGCATCTTATTAGCTTCTGTTACAGATAGACCGTGCCCAAATATCCCTCCTCTTTACGGCTGGGGCTTACGCATCGCCGACCGCAGACACCTTAGTCAATCTTCCATCGAAAGGAGAAGTCGGCCATATCATACTCCGTACACGCGTCATGAAGACACCAGTAGAGGGCGCATTATCAGCGTAAAAATGTGTAGTCTGCGGCGATACTTTGGCGGCCAAGCTACCACGGTGACCGGACATGAATAGAGAACTTCTGGTCATTCCCAATGCCTGCATGTGGGGTTCCCATGTACTCATCCTCCAACAAGAAAATTATACCCAGGCACAAGAACTACCGCGGCATAGGTTTAATGGACGTCATAGTGACGCTTTTTGTTAATGAATTGTCAGGAAGTTCCAGCTTATGCATTCATCTAGGACACGGTCAATTTCTGACTCATTCAGCATGGGAAGTGAACGCACGGATGAGTAATCAGCATGCAGACGCATTCCTTGTTTTCGACTTCGCCCTCCAACCTCGCCACCCCTACAGCAATTAGGTACATCAGCGGTTCAACGTATATCACCTTTCACTTCGTCCGCACCACTTGGTTGCAGAGCTAAACAATTCGTTGAAGACATTCTCTTGTCTGCTTATTCTAAGTGCATTTAATGAACAAAAAGTCAGCGGATATAATACAGGCTAATGTTATATTGCACGAGGTTAACATTCCATCAAGTGTTAGCATACAAGCAGTCCACTCAACCGGTCCACATTTCTCACGCTTCTGGTTGCTATTGCGGGTTCGCTCAGTGAGAATACGGGACCCCTCTGATATGCCGCCAATGTCCGGCGGCTGCTGGACATCGTATCTTTAAATTTGATTTACCGAGTGGGAGTCCCCTATGCGACCCAGGAAGGCCCCCTTACTGCGGTGCATTGTCGACTTTCATTATGAATCCCAGCCGATATTTTACTTAACTCACATGCACTCACACAGCCTCACCGGACTTCGGCTTCATTAAGTAGAGTTTTCGTTTCTACCGACTCCAGTAGACTACAATAAAATTCACGTGCTTCCCTGTAGTCGAGTTTACGAATACGACACTGGAACTTATTGTATAGTGGCGGTAATCTACCGAGGGCGGGCGGGCGTATTCTTTTCATTTGTCCGTTGTCAAGACACTGCCCTTTGCGACTCATTTCGTCATGACGATCTTCAACGACTGCTAGCTTTAACCACTGACCAGCTGAAACAGAGCTTTTCTGCGCCTTGTGTAGTACATCCCAACACCTCAGTACCGCCACTGTGCTGGAACCTCTCCATCCATTTAAAGAAACGTGCTAGTTCGCTGCGGCTTATTTCTTTTTCGTCTCAACTTCAGACGTCTATCGGCGCTTTCTCAAAGCCTCACCTTTAAAACACCTACTATCGCGGTTTCCGCACAACAAGAACCTCCGCGCCGATTTTGCCGGTGGTTGCGAATTTGGGACCTCTGCCAAAAAGTGCAAACATGTTACAGAAAACTTAGACCCACTTTTATAAAATGTGCGTAAGATCTGGCCTGGAATATAGTTCGTAGTGGAGGGGGCGCTAACCGATATTTCTTACGGAACTTATTCATTCCGTTGTGCCTTACGGGCTCTCTCTCGAGCCCAACCAATAGCCGCACAGTGGTGCATGATATAGGCAGATTGGTATTACCGACAAATACAAGGAAAGAGTGGGTTCCGTAAGAACGATTGGTGAGCGCCTCCTTCCATTGTATTTTCTCGATTGAAACCGACAAGACAACGGGCCCCTGACCCAATTCGACCCCAAGCGGTCTGTTGACGATTATGGCTGAATCCTCTATTTTCGTCATCAACTAGTAGTCTGGTCTGTCAACGCAGATGTCTCAGAGCTGCATACTCCCCTCTTCTCTTTGACGACCGCCTCAGCCTTTAATTTTTCCTACTCGGCTTGACTCTAAGCGGACTGTAATCGATTGCCTCTATGTTCATCTTGTCTCACCACTTCGAGGCAAATAGTCTTTTCCGGTTTAGGAATTATGACTTGACAATTTCCGTTTTGAATCCGTCTTACTGCTATGTGCAAACCAGTCCTATTCAACCCGCATATTTGCTGTTACATGGGAGACCGTTTTTCTCCTTAGAAGCTAACTAACTTATATCCATTTTGTATTTTTCAAAAGGATGGGTTTTTCTCACTGCTCGTTGACCATTTTTAATATATGACTGCTAATTATATAAGTGTGAGCTAAATGCTGCACAGAATCTGTCTACTTGTTCTAACATTTACGTAAAATTCGATTATTACTTCATATGCATGTACCCACAAGGGTACTCAGTTAAACAACTTACTTACAGCGCAGCCCCGATGACGACTAACGGCGAGCGGAACGGAGATGCATAAGAGCGTGCGCCTCAATATGATTTCATTCACTTCTCTGTGTGGTTGACTAGAGAGGGGATAAAGTTTTCTGAAGTTCATGATGCATGGAAGACAAAGTGGAAAACGAGTGGAGAAGGCACCCTGGCGGGAGCGTCCTAAGTGGCGGTACTCAATTTTCAAAGTCATAGAGAAGGCTGCTCAATTGGATAAAGAAAATAAAAGTTACTCGAGCCAGTGTAAATTGATGGACGCGATTATTTCTAAAAAGCAGGCAACCTATTTGACGATCTAACCCTGATTGACTCCAAAGAAAGGACTTCCAGGAAGTAAAGAGGAGAGTTTATTTAGAGGTCGTGGAAACAGGAGGAAGTAAAATCAAGGAAAAAGTATGAAGCATACGTTGGGAACTAACATCAGTAATGGTCTATAGGCCGAGGAAAATTTGACTTATACTTGATACGAGAAGTGAGACAAAGGTCAACCTTGTTTTCACAGCCAAGACAAGCTTTTATTATCATTGAAACGTGGTCTCTATTCCACTCGGGGACACACTGCCTTTGCTATTTCATCTGTGGAAGCTAATGGCAAGAGTCTGCACTTATAGGGCTACATTCGTCAAGTCAAATCCCAAGTTGGAAGAAGAAGGCAGAAGGCACCAGAATAACGACCTTAATGTATGCTAGTATTCAAGTCGAAATTACGCAACCATCTTACACCGGAAAGCATAAAGGCACTATTAACGGTCTCATTCCCGAACACTCAGATTCTTGACTTCGAGAAGGGTCCTCCTGGAATTTAGTGGTAGATTAAGTGGTAACTCTTAATTATATCATTAGAAACCCCTGTTTTGAATTGGTTTCTAAATCCATTGCTATCCTTCCCCCCATAGCGAAAATTTTCGCGGTTTTTGATGTCATCTCCGGCATTCCGACCTCATGCGGTCTGTCGACGCTCACGGCGGAACCCTCAGTATTCGCTGTCTACTAGTAGTTCGGTCGTACCTCCCTTCCTCACTGCTCGGCTGAGCTGGAAGCGTGCTGTGGCCGATCGCATCTCGGTTCCTCTCGTCTGGCTTCTTTGACGCGGCGTACCAATCCGGCCCAGACGATCCCAATTGTGAATCCCGTATACAATGCCATTTGCAAGCCAGTCCTGTCTGACCCACATTCTTACCCATCAAGGCTGACATTTATTGCTACCCTGACGATGACCGACAACATTCCGTTATATACCGCCACCTACAGGCCAGTCCTGCTCGCTTTTTTCTGTCATTATTTTTATGGAGGGTTTTTTTTTCTCCTGTAAAATTAATCCATTCATTTTTAACTTTTTGTAAGGAGTTTTTTTCACCCCTCAATCATCATGTTTCTTAATGGACTTCTAATTCAGAAACTAGGAATTGCATTTTGTAAAGATTCGGCCTACCTCGTCTAAAACTCGCATGCAAATTTATTTTAACTTGCTTTGATGGGACCCCGACGGGTCTTTAATAAAAATTATCTATCTATCTATCTATGTAAACGCGGATTTGTCCACTCAGGCGACTGTGACCACCGGCGAAGCAAGGGCTGGTGTTGAATGCGTCCAGTCATGGCTGAGAGTTTCTGAGACAGTGGTCGCAGCCGCTTTTTTAGGCTCGTATGCCAAGCTGAAGTGGTCTCCAATCGGTATGTGTTACATTTGCGGAGAGGTGGTGTCCAGTGGCTTATGTTATTGGTTGCAGAGTAGGTGCCTTCAAGTGGTCGCATGAGCAACTGCGACTGTGTGGATGCAGGTATGTCCGGGCTGAAGTCGGTCGAGTAGCTTCAGGTCATCGCGTCCGGAGCCCCTCGCTGCAACGAGTGGTTGGTCATGGTGCAGCAAAGGCTTTGACAATGACGCAAGTCTTTTCATGACGGCTGCCAGCTAAACCCCTGCAAGCACATGGCCCCTTCATAGGCGGGGCTGGGTGGGGCCAGAGCCCCCTCTGAATTGAAGCATTTTGATGCGAATTTGCACCAAACCCTGCTAGCACGATACCTTAAGTTATGTTTCAAAAGCACCACTCATTGTGCCGTCTTCGACACTAAAGGGAGCTAATTTAACAAAAGTCGCTTATAAATCGTGGAAAAAGCATTTGTTTACACCCACGGGTCTCGGATAATATCGTGCGACAACCAATGCTGTTTTCATGCTCTTGATAACTGCCTTGGTTAATTCATGTATTTTATGCTAAGTGTTTTGGTATTTACTAACCAACCAGTTCAAGTATTTGACTCGTATGTCTATGTATGCACTATTTAGCATTAGTGTTCATAAGTCACTTATACAAATTGTTTATTGTTTTTTTATTGAATATCCAAAGCAATTATGAAGCGTAATTACTGTGGCTATCACCGAATCACCTTACACATGCGCATTAAGCGCCCGATGAAGGCACATTATGAGGCCACTGAAGAGCCTGAGTCTGAGGTTCCGTAAACGTCGACAGCAGTTGGCGATCCCCCGAACGAGAAATGCCTATTCTGAGCTCTAAAATTTCTGCCGGCAGGTATTATGTGAGTGCGCCTCAGGTGACCTATCATACAAATGGATATTTTAAAGGAGTGCCAAAAGTGAGCGGAAATCTGGCGTCCCCGCTATTTTGGAGGGGGTTAGGGGGGCTGGTGCTGGCAGGATAAATTATAGCTTGACCAGGCCCAAAGGCTAGTTGGTCTCCTCACAAAACGGCCATTTTTGCGTCAATAAACTTGATCTGCTGTTCCTACGTCCCTGGGAATTTTATTTCGCTGGTGGGGCCAAGCGGAGCTGTCGCGTACAATGCCCCGCCACGGCCCCCTCCACAGCTCCGCCAGGCCCCTTTATAGCCCCCTTTAGGTCCGCCAATTTTGAGGGGGCTAGGCAGGGCTGGTTCTGGCAGGGACATCACTGATGTTGCCGGAGTTAGAAACCTGTGTTATTTTTCTTAAATCTTAAATCTCTTTTACCTTTCTTTATTCTCCTTCTCGGTTGTCGGTCTTGTCAGTGTTTAATTTTTCGTTTAATTTAGGGTTTATCTTCGGTTCATTCAACTGTCGAGTCTGTTTTGTATTTCGTATTTCCGAGCTGTTTTCGTGCCGTTTCAAGCAATGCTCGCGAGCCCTCCCACGGGCCGTCTCAAACTCTTCTTAAAAGCATAGGTACATAACTTGCATTTAAGATGGCAACGGATTTGCAAAGTAGAACTTCATATTATTCCCGAGTCCGAGATAACATATAATTCGGGGTCCTTCGCATATCTTTAAAATAGCACAGAATAACAAGCATAAGTGCGGAAAGACAAATATGTAAAGTCTGCAGTTAGGTGCCTGGGTAAGGCGTGTTTACCTGGTCCAGTTTTAATGAAGTTAACTGACAGTTCGGATTGCTGCCAGTTCTTACATATCTTTGTTAACCTGGACTGTATTTCTTACCCCTTATAATTAAGATCACACTGTCCTACCTATATATGTAACGCGTGTACACACGTATACGTACCTTTGGATTTCTCATTTTAATTTTGCATTTATTTTAATACTAATTCCACCGATTGGAAGTGAATGCATATCACATCCAGTAATTATTCCCCTCGTCATATAGTTCAGAACCGAGTGTTGCTTTACTGCCAACGTTTGCAACGTGTTGTCATTGCCTATTTGCAGAACAAATGACTAATCACTTAAGTAAATGCACAGCAAAGTCTTTTCTGGCAGTCTTCCCAACGGCACTTTTTATGGCGAGAAAAGTGCTGCGTCTGACAGCGTCTACGCCAATCCCCCAGTGCGAAAGACGATTTCGACGACACAGTTCCCTCGTATCTGCACCAAAGGTGAACAAACAGATTGTTCTGAGTAGACGTGATGCTCTTCAACAAACAAGTTAGGTCGGTAAAGATGACGGTGTTTGGTACGGAATACTGGACAGATAATTGCCGAGTCGCTTTGAAAATGGGGTCGCAAATCCAACCGCGTAACAAAAGACCGAGGAAGACGGATGCAAATTAGTGGTTGTCGTCGCTAAGCGCACACCCGATCGTGTCAGCAGGATGAACACATGTCTCAGACAATTGTAACTCCTAGCAGTAGATATTGCAAACAAGTGGAACAGGCTGTGGGATTCTACCCATTCTAGCGCCACGCAAGTTTTTGTGCTCCCGTCTCCACAACACCAAGACTGGTTCGACGACGCCGACAAGAATCTAAAACGTTTTCTGTCCTAGATCAGGCACCACGGCATCTGTGCCAAACAAGGCCGTCTCAAGCAAAGCCTCTTCCTATGGATGTCACAGCTGAGTGCAACAAAGCCCCCGAAAGATGCAGGGGACGTATTGAAGGTCTTCATTTCAATCGACCCACCCCTTGCCGTTTAACCACATGACATCCCACACCACTCAACTCAGACGGTCTGGTTCTGTTGTTGATAATGTCACAGACCATGCAGGAGGGAGCATTTTTGGTGCGGCCTCAAACCCGTATCTTCGCTCTGCGCGGAAACCGTTGGCAATGGGCATCGGTACTGACCTTGATCACCTTCCTTTCCACAAGGCAGTATAGGGCAGCACATACAGCCAATATATTTCATCTGTTGGTCAGCACTCGAGGTAGCCATCGCTGTTAATTAGAAGTTCGACCTAAAGGCATATTTGGTTCCTTTCGAATCGACTATTTCTTTGTATTGGGGCAACTAATTTACATAGTGCAATTTCAGGGGATTTGAGCCTTAATTATCCATCTAGTGGAAATACCGGAAATGCATTCTTCTCGGAAATAGAATAATACCGAAATTTTAAATAAATCTACCACAAATAATGTTTTTCCTCATATTGCTCTCCAGCATACTTTCGTTTGCAAAATTTACAACACTGATTTTAACACTTTGTTTGGGATTGGAAATCGGTTCAATTATCCCGTAACTGTGTGTATGCACGACCACACAGCTATATCCTTAGCCTTCGACATGTAATAATTCAGGCTTACCCGACATACTGAGTACAAAAGACTGCACTTATTCAACCACTCAGATTCGCAGAAATCCAGTTTATGGGCTCTGGTGGTGCAGTTTCTACGTCGACGAAAACCAGAAAGCGGGAACCGTGTTGATACGCTGGGTAGTCTCACCTAGGCTTTTGGACAACAAAAACTCTGACTGTTTAAATGCTCTGTAGATTATGTAAAAAATAAATCTAATAAGTTCTCATACCTTTCCAGGTTGCACGCTAATCTTTTGAGGCATAAGTGACCCAACATGGCTTGCATTGTTACAGGTCAGAGCTGGACCAGATCAAATCTAAGCTTAGTGCAAGGTCGGAAACTTGTTTGCTTTTGCCTGACTTTGCAATTGCCCCGGGCTCCTTCGTCAGAAGCAGTCCGGATGATGTAGAGTGAATAGTGTGAAAGGTTAGGGAAGCTGGAGTCACCATCTCTAGCCATTCTCCCATCACAGGCCTGTGCGACCTGAGACCAGATCATTTGCTCACGTGACACTGGCGTATTCCCTCCCGCTGCCGGATGGGTAAAACGCCACACATTCAAGCTGCCGAGGAACGTCTGTAATGCCTGACTTACTTCACTTCCTAACATGTATTTATCCGAAATTTACGCGGACGTCTGTAGATCGGGCAAAATGTATGTGAACACTTGCGCTGGGTCGTCGAAATCGACGCAACTAATCACTAGCTGATGAAATAAACCGAGGGAGATTAATTTGTTCCTAAAGTATGTTTGGAACATATTTTACGCCAGTGCACTCGATCCTGCTTACCGACCTTTATGGCACTCAGACGTGCCATTTTTAATGAACTTCCAATTACTTGTGTTTCACATGCCGCTTGACACATAGTAATGTTTGAAGCCTTCTCGTCTGAACATACAATTAGGAGGAAAACTCTTGGCGTTTTCTTGTCTACAGTTAACTGCCTTTCATTGTCCTCCTCTTAACGTTGTCATTTGGCTATAGGAGAAATGATTGGTTCACCAAGAACTTGCCTGCCTGTCCTGCGAAGGGCACATTCATTATGCCGAACAATGTGCAGCATGCCGGTCGGAGATCACTTCCACCACTTTCAGTCCCTTTTTAAAGGCAAATTGGCTAGCAAGGTGGATGAATTTTTGGAGAGTAAAACTCAGCACATCGACTTCACTGAATTCTACAAGTCGAAGGTCCTCACGGAATCCTGTCCTGTCAGGCGAGTTCATGTTGCCCAGTTGGCCGCAAATAATCCGCTGGAAGATCGATGGAATCTCGGCTTTGTACAAGTAAGAGCTAGATTTATTTTAGCCTGTAAAGTCAACAGATGCCAGCAGTTTCCATGTCATATTTTTCCGTTCGTGGGAGTTACTGGCTGTGTTTGCTATTTGTATCAGAGCGCAAACTCACATGCGTGCGGTCTACGCACGTGTTGCTTGTACACATACACACACGTAGGTTGGGTTTTGGCTGCAGTTCGGTAACCCCGTTTATGCATCTCGCACATGAGCGTCCGGTCCTTTTTTAAGTTTTACTGTCTTATTTTGGAAAAATCTGACGTATCATTCGCCAGACTGTTGTGTGACTACTCAATCCCTATTTGAGAGGCATACTTGTTAGGGTAGCATCATTTACCCTGACCAGTGTGGTAGTTTTATTATGGCCTCCTTCTTCTTCTTCTTCTTCTTCTTCTTCTTCTTCTTCTTCTTCATCATCATCTTCATCATCATCATCATCATCATCATCATCATCATCATCATCATCATCATCATCATCATCATCATCATCATCATCATCATCATCATCATCATCATC
>CACRXP010000595.1:46229-61234 GCA_902702965.1 Spirometra erinaceieuropaei
CTAGACTAACACGGGGGGGGGGGCGGGGGGAGGGGCAGATCAAGGTCCGGCACGCGTTATTGGACTACGCACCCATAACTAAAGTAAGTGGACTAACTCATGAGATATCAACAGAAATTCCGAAATGCGTTTTTATTTCGAAAAGATTAATTAAACAGGGTTGTAAAACCAATCATCGTGCAGCATGATTCTATAATAATTCAGTTACCCCAGGACGCCGGATTTCGAACGAATTTCTTTCCGGCTGCATCCATAAACCATACTCCGTAGAAAATGACTTCTTAAGTAACGTGCATTTTTCCCTTGATTTTCGATTATATTTCATGGAAAACATGCATAAAAATATTCATTTTTTGCTCATTCGGTAGAAAATTACGTCTTCTTCCACTCTTATACTCGAAGAAAGGGTATAATTCGCCTTTCAAGAACTTTTCCAATTCCCGAATAATTTGGAACCCGACCTGCCGTTACACTTGCATTCAGGGTTCCCAAACTACAGGCCGTATAATTTCCGCGTACGGAAAACCATATATTTCTCTACATTTATTAAGAGGAGACCATATGGCGTTCATAAAATGAAGCGGTGGATTTGAGCCACATTGTTAAATTTACAAGCCAGGTTGGTAAATGCAGAGACATGACGTTTTGTGAAGGAACATTTCACGGTATTAAAAATTCTCAGAATTCGAACCTTTTTTAAAACCGAATTATACCCTTCCTTCGAGTATATAATTTAAAGGAAACGTAATTTTCTACTGAATGAGTAAAATAGTGAATATTTATATGCATGTTTTCCATGAAATGCAATTGAATCTTTAAGGGCATAAAACATCAATGAAAAAACCGCATGCAACTTAAGTAGTCATATTTTTACGGAGTATAGTTTTTGCATGCAGCCAAAAGGAGGTTCATTCAAAAGCTGGCATCCTGTGGTACCTGAAGTATTATAGAATTATGCTGCAGGCTGACTAGTTTTACAACCCTACTCAATTAACTTTTTCGAAACGAAAACGAATTTCGGAATTTCTGTTGGCTTTTCTTTAGTTAGCCCACCTACTGTAGTGCTATACGCGCGAGCAATGATGTGGTGGAACTCCTGAGCGGTGGCCTACACTGCGCCAACCACCTGCTTCCGAAATTTTAAATGCGCTTTCGATTGTGAAGGATTACCTAGGTGTGCTTGCAAGATTGATTATAGTGCACCATGATTTGAAAATACTCCGGTTACGCCAAGATGCCGGCTTTTTGAATGAGTTTCTTTCTGGCCGCCTACAAAAACCACACGCGGTGGAGAATGACTGCCTAAGTAGTGTGAATTTTCCCATTTGACTTCCGGTGCTCTTATAAATTTAAATATCCTTCATAGAAAAGATGCAAAAAATGGTGATTTTCGTACTCATTCAGTCGAGAACTGCGTCATCTACAAATCCTGCACTCGAAGAAGGGCTATCATTCTGTTCTAAAAAGCCTTTTCAATCCCCGAATAATTTCGAACTTCGCCTGCAGTTGCAATAAAGTTTGGAGTTTAAAACCTCCTTGCTGAAGAGGGCGGAATTTTCTACCAAATGAGTACAAGAATGAATATTTTTATGCATCTTCTCTCCGAAATATATTTAAATTTATAAGAGTATCGAAAAGCAATGGGAAAATTCATGCTACTTAAGTAGTCATTTTTGCTTAGTGGGCTTTCTGCAGACAGCCGATAAGAAGCTTACTCGAAAGCTGGCATCTTGGCGTAGGGTAATCATTCCTATGATTTCGCTTTAGTAATCCTTTGCAATCGGAAACAAATTGTAGAATTCCGTATATAATTTCATGGGAAAGGTGAGCTGCTGTACGTTTGCAATGGCCGATTCGGGACTCTCATTTTATTCTCTAGATCCGTTTCCGTGCATCACAGCTCATTCTGCTTTCAAATCTGGTTAAACAGAACAACCTTAAGCGGGTGCAGCCTAGTGTACGTGTTTATGCTTGCATTCTTGCCCTGGTTTTCAATTCGCATTCTGGCTGTCACTCAGTTTGACCTAGAGACTTGAAATGATGAAGAGATCCCTACCAGTTCCTGTTCTACTCACCTACACATGCACATCTTACTTACCTTTTTTTAGCTGAACCAGCCTTCTGCTTGACAGAAGCGCTATCCCGTATTGACAACGACATCTGCTGTCTCGGCATGGAGGATTTGGAGGCCTTCATCTCCCAACCCACCAATCCCTTTAGTTCTAAAGTTTCGCAGGACCTCCTGCAACTAGCGATGAGCGGTTCTGTCGGCCTGTTCGGCCATCTCTGCTGGTCTGACTCTAAGGGAGGCTGTAAGGGAGAGTTGCACTCGACGTCTGCGTCACCCGGTGGGAAGCCTCAGCCCGAGCTGCAGATTGCCAATGTGGGCGACTGTGCGGCGTTGTTGGTGTCTGAAGATGAATCCGGTTAGTGCAGACACAATTTCTACTCTTTACTTTGTTCTCAGGACTTCATTGCTCGATCCTCTGCCCTTTTTTTTACTCTCCTGTACTGTGTTGAATCCCACTTTTGCCCATTTTGACTTGCTGTCCGATGCCCACACGACGACCACGATTCTAGTATTCGTAACATACTTTACTACTTGGATCATTGAAAGTAGTGATACTATTGTGAACAAAGGCTTACGGTAGTACTGTGCGAAGGATGCCTCAAAGACTAGTGGGCACCTTCTTAGGAACAAGGCTCTTCAGTAATACTGTGATCACTTTTAAAATAAGCCAAAAGTGTCATACAGATGAAGCGAAAGTGATCAAGAGTGCTTACCGCATGACTACTTTACTTTTCTGCCGCGTTTTCGTCGTCTGTTCGATTCCCAATAGCAGGATCCTAGGCCCTTGACGTCGGTAAATCGACAAATAAATCGTTTTATTTAGCACCAATTGAGGTACTATCACTTCTGGTCTTCCACTGGTCTCTCATTGATCTCGCAGATTCGGTTCCATACCCCTGCTTCGAGCACTGTCGGAGCTAGCATCCCCCTGGGGTACGAGTTTGGACTTATATCATTTGGCCACCGTGATAACGATGACGGTTTTTCATTAACGGTCCACACCTTCGGGTGTCTTACACTACTGGGAGGTGTCTCCGATGGACAACCAGCACCTCACCTGAGACACACTCCGTTATCCACGGTAACATTAGTTTCCAAGCCGACTGCTGAGCATGACACAGGCGTCACGCCGTGTAGCAGCAGCAGCGGCAGCAGCAGCAGCATCAGAAGAAGACGAATGCCTTTGTTTATTTCGTGGCGTGCGCTGATCTGTATCTACTTGTGGTGGGGCCAGTTGCACTTTCACGTGTTCATTTAGTTGTTTTCCTGATGTTGTGGGAAGTCCTTCAGTGCTGTTTCGTTTTTATCGTGATATGACGTCCTTCAGGCAGGCTAAACGATTTCGCGAAGGCTTGTCAACTGCTACCTGTCGTTGCATAACATTGATAACGAACAGGAAGTATAGCGATAAGTAACGGCTTGTAAGTCATTGCGAATGACTTGTCTTTAGTCGCACTTAAACTTGAACTTACGAGCGTGCTGCGTTTCGTTGGAGAGGAGCAGTGTTGTCGGTCTGGGGTCCAAGGCAGGGCTATTCTATCGCCTTACACTAACCTCCTCGTAGTCCCGGAGAGCCATAGCCATGATTTTGCCTAAGACAGTTGTAGAAGCTTCAGAGGAACGGTTTTTTTTTCAGATGACAGGGTAGTCATTTACCTCACAGTATACCTCAATGCATTGGCTTGCCTGCGATCAATACCCATCTATAGCGTTAAGGGGCCTTGTCTCCTTCCAACTGGTTTCCTAAACCGTACAAATTGTACCTCTACCGTTGGGGTTGGATGCTATTGCAATACCAAAACTGTTGACAACAGCTTTCCGAGTAAGGCTATGCCCTCCTGCTGTCGTGTTAATAGCTGTCTTGCTTTCTTCATAACTTTTTGATTTTAATCGAGGGACAGCGTGAAGATTGTAACGAACTTTCTTCAACTATAAATCGTTCTCGTTCCATACTATGTTGCTTCCCTTTTATAATGCACAACAGAATTACCGCATTTCCGTAATAAATTATTATAATTTCGTTTGTTGAAGGCGCTGATTCGGATGCAGCATATCCGCGTAGCGTCTCTCTCTCTCTCTCTCTCTCTTCCTTTCCGCACCTACTGCCTTTTGATTTTAAAACAAAGTCAGAGACTACTGGAGATGGAAACACTAGCAGCAGCGGACGAGACTGAAGTCATGTTTACGCGTTGGCACATGTACCGGCTCCCAGCATCCCACGGCCTAACCAGCAGTTTAGACCTCCACTCTACGAGAGTGCTGCAATTTTCACACGAAGGCGGAACCGTTGCGGCCTGACCTTTAGTGCACCGCAGTAGTTAAACGGCATCTCCGCCGTTTGTAGTAGGTAAGACGCCGAAACGCCGGATCGACCTCACACTCTCCCCCACCTCCCCCGCTCTCAGCTGTATCATGTAGTTAACGTGAGCAGCACCCACTGAGGAAGCCGTGTTGGAGGTTGTCGGTAGCCAGTGGTTAAGATGACTCGTAAATTTGTCCCCCCCGGCACATCATGTGCGACTCGAGGAAACTTCCTCGTTATGAGTGATCTTGTGTTATTGCCGAGTGATCAAGACGATGAGTGACCCTGTTGAACAGTAGTGATTTGCGCGTGAGTTGGCTTTTTGTGAGGAGGACTTTCTCAGCCCCCCCTCACTCCCCTTATTTCCACGTCCACCGTGGTTCAGTGTCAGGGCTACCCGAAGGCGACTACACGTGCTGGTCGGTCTGACGTGTGCTACAGCCCCTCTGGTGCCTCCCAATAGCAACGTCGAGACTCAAACCCGGGTGTTGGAGTAACATGCGTGGACTGACATTTAGAACTGAGGATATAAGTTGACTGGTGTTGAATTGGTGTTTGAGCTTTTGCTCGACGTTTAGGTAGAGCTCGTCATATGCAAGACCATTATGCCACCACAATAATCCAATACGCTCGTCGCACGCCATGGTTAACTGCCTTCCTGGAGTCACGCTGTACCAAAGATTGCAAGACTTGTGAGCCCTCATATGGAGGCAATTTTTGATTTAAATTTCTTTGTATCTTCAGTGGGTTTTGACGCGTTGAGTCTTTTCGCCGACTGCCTGTGTGCCATCCTGCGTCATGTTTGTCGACAGTTTTCTCTTATAAATCACAGAAAATTCGGCTTGTAATGATAACCACATTAAACTTTCCGTCTGCCCACCTAACTTTTCAAAGGCTTTAAATTGCACAGCATGTGGTTATTTGAAGAGCAAATTACTGTTTTAACGCAATTTCCACCGCTTTTCTATGTCCTGCTGGAGGATCGCACGCAAGGTAGTTTTGATGTGTTTCGACATTGAATAGAAGGCCTAGAAGAGCCCTTACGGCGGGTTTCTATGCAACACAGTTTCATTAATCTGCACACAGTTACGCGTCACCCTCTGATGAAAGACTTCCTCAGCGGCCTACCAGACAGCACAGGAGAAACGCCGCGAGACCACCGATAAGACGATCGTCTCAGCGACAGAAAATCGTTAAAACACGTGTCGGGGTCTTAATCATTCAACATTCGCATATTGCCGACTGCCTATTAGCGGCTCAGTCCCGAAGGATTTACTTCAAATTCGCGCATTTACTTTCATAGGAAAGTAAAAAGCTGAACAGCGGGGTAATTAACCTCACTTCCCGGCCAGCCATCATGACCGGTTTGGCGTCATTGTTGAGGACCTCGCTGCCTCAAGGTCATCCACCCTCTTGCAGTGAGCCGTTCAGACGCGCTGACCTGAAGTCACACGACCGACGGCTCGGACATACCTGCGTCCGCACAGCCGCAGCTGCCAATGCGCCACTTGAACGCGCCACCTCCCGCAACCAGCAAAACAAACCACTGGGACACCACGTCATATGCAACACACACTGACCGAACACCACTTGAGCTTGGCTCACGAGCCTCCAAAAGCGGCTGTCACCACTGTCGCAGCGAGTCTCAGGCATGACTGAACGCAGTCAACGCCAGCCGTGGTTTCGCCAGTGGCCAATACCGCTTGAGAGGACAACTCCGGGTTCTGTGCACAATAAACCCCCCATTCCGGTGCTTTTGCCTTCTCCTTACAACATTAGGATTTGTCCCGATTATAGTAGTGCTCAGACTGCACACACACCGCATAACCACCACATCCTTCACCCAGAGTAACTTAACAGCCGTTCCTAACTGGCTACCCTGTCGTTTCACCCTTTCCCCACCTTTCAGCCGGACTGAAATCCACCCCACTGACTACCGCTCACGCGGGTGCCACTAACCCCGACGAGGTTGCGCGCCTACTGGCCCAACACCCGGAGGATACCCGCAAGCAAGTTCTTCGCAACGGTGGTCGCCTGTTGGGCGAGTTGGCCCCCTCGCGGGCCTTTGGCGACGTCCGTTACAAATGGCCGGCCAAACGGCTGGTCCAGTTGGCCAGATATTTTGGCGCGGAACAGGCCACATGCTCGGAGAGTATAGTTCCGATGGGTCCTTGGGCGGGCCTTCCAGCTCTTCCTTCACCCTATTCCAGTCCGCCTTATCTGACGGCCAAGCCCGATGTCAAAACTGTTCGAGTATGTGTCCGACGCTTTTTGCAATTGCTCGAATGTGACCTATCTGTGGCAAACGTCTGTCTAACTGCATTTGCTCGTCTTCGTTGCTGATGTACAACGGCGTGACCGATCTCATGAAATGTTGGCCAAAATTTTGAAACGCCTTTTAGATTAGGAAGGATTTCTTAGGTGAGATTGTAATAATGGTTACCTTGCGGCACAATATCATGGTATTTCTGACTCATAAGGATGTCGGCTTTTGAATGCACTTCCTTTCGTTTTCGTTTAGGAAGGATTTCTTAGGTGAGATTGTAATAATGATTATCTTGCGGCACAATCCTATGCTATTTCTGACTCATCGGGATGTCGGCTTTTGAATGCACTTCCTTTCGACTTTCTGCAGAAGCCATACTTGGCTAAAATGCCTACTTAAATAACATGCGTTTTTCACATTGATTTTCGATGGTCTTATAAATCCAAATGTATTTTAAAGAAAACATGCACAAAATATGCTTTCTTTCACTCGTTTGGTAGAAAATCACATTGTCTGCACATTTTATACCCGAAGAAAGTGTATATTTGGGTTTTGAAAAAGTTTTCCAATTCCCGAATAATTTTGGGCCAGATCAACCGTGGCATTAGCGTGGAGCGATTTCAGTCTGCAAGATGCATGCTTTCCGCGGGCTATGTTGTACATCTCATGAGGAACATCGGTAAACGGACATGTGCGATGCTGCATGTGTGGACATTGCGCGGTCGTAAAGGCCTCATAATTAGAAGCTTTTTAAAACCGAAAGGTAACCTTTCTTAGGGTATAAAATGTGAAGAACATGGGATTTTATACCAAACGAGCAAAAGAATGCACATTTTTGAGCATGTTTTCTTTAAAATACACTTGAATTCAGATGACTATGGAAAATCAATGTGAAAAATGCGTGCTACTTAAGTAGTTATTTTTAACCAAGTGGTCGTGGCGAAGCATGTAGAGTATCAGTCTAGACGGAGATAATAGTTGCAGGTTGAAGTTGAAACAAAGGAGTCATAATGGCCGTAATGTGTCATGTTTGCCTGACGTTTTAGATCATAACTTGAACCTGCCCCCTCCAGAGACAGACAATCGCCTGGCGCAGTCCGAGTCCTGTTGTGAGTGCGGAGAAAATGATGCCTATCGACATCACCACGGGATCTGGTAAAGTGTATCTTAGCAGTGCAAGTCCCTGCCCTCTGGTTAAGCTGTCTTTCGGTGGGCATCGACTGGTTGAGCTGACTCACCCACATGCCTCCGCGTGCCGGATCCGGTTGCAACTCACGATACACATTGCCCCTCACTGCCGATAGAATCGAAGATACGTCCGCCAGGCAGCAATTTAGAAGGAGATACAATCGTCCGACCTTTCAGATTCCCACCCAAGCCTTTTGGTACGGATGGTAGAATACACAACATCAGTGAGGAGGAATGATGCAAGCTCGCAAGTCGCGACGCATTTGCGGGACCCAACCACACGTTCAGGCTCGACGAGATCGCACGTTCTCGCTGGAGGTGACAACCGAGTGATTCGCGAGCTGCTTGGTTTATGGTTCCCCAACTCGCAATCGAGTAACAAGCACATTGGCCTTCCTCTGCTTTGCCTGGGCAGAATAATTAGCCACGTGGGGAAAGCGCGGGCGAATACCGTTCCCAGTGCAAGTGTCGATGGGCCAAATTTCCAAACCTTTATCACATTCTTAACCGACACGAGTAGTCGAAATACGGCAATTAACAACGCAGCTACGTGCGGAGCCGGTAGTTATGATAGGTATGCGCTGGCATGGCGACTGTATCCTATGAACACTGCTGCTCTTCTGCACCCATCACTCTTACCTGGTGCAGTCGCTTTGGATTGGTTCGAGCGTGAATGAAAAATGTCAGGCGAATTTAACTTCCCCCAGCGATCGCATCGGGTTTGTAGGTATTGGAAATAACCGACTGAGAACTACAAACAGAGGGGCATAGGCGCCAAATGCGGTACAGAGTTCGGGCCCGAAGTCGCAGGTAGCACCCCATACCCTCCTAGAGTCCGCTACTCAAGGTCGCACTCCACACAGACAAGGCTCTGGGCTGAGACATTGACTACGTAACAACAGTCATCCCGTCGGCCTACCTGTGGCTATCGGCCAACTACCGGCACTTGTAATAAACTACACGGTCATAGTGTCTACATGGCAGAGATTCTTCAGCAGTTATGCATTAGCTCCATACCGGAGTCGATCCGTTGAACCTGATGAGGATGAGTCTAGATAGTTCTTTGAGGCATTAAATGTCAAGGAAACGTATCACAGTTACCTCAACCTCTTCAAATGTTATTCATTCTCGAGATCAATTTCCTCCTAACATTAAATGTACCACGTGCATCTCTTCCAGTAAATATTATTGGTTTCATGCAGCCACACAAAATCTGACAAAATATCCATGACCGATGGAGTTTCTCTCGGAATGTTACCTAAAACGAAGGCTGGAAAGATTGTAAACCGAAAGCTGTAGTGACATCCCGCCGCCTTATTTAGGAAATGTGTTCCGTTTGCCGGCATATTTGAAAGTCCAAGGCATGAGTAAATTTCAGAAAAGACGAAAGAGGCTGGAATAGTCGTTTCCGACTCGTCAGCGCTCGTCAGCCAGCCATGCACCCAACTCAAGTTTTGGACGGCTCCGGATCTGAATCTGGGCTCTTTAATCATGTGACGTTTTTAAATCCAATCATCTGCACCATTAAGTCACTAACCACAGAACTAATTGTGTGTTTACTGTCTAAACGCTCGCCCGGAGCCATATCACTAGCAATTGTTCCCTCCCTGCAGTTAAAGCCCTCGGATCGCTACCTAGTCATGGCCACGGACGGTCTCTGGGACGTAGTCACGCCGGAGTCGGCTGCCGCAACCCTCTCCAGCCTGCAGAAGGGCCAGTGTCCCGCCTCGCGCCTCCTGCGCACCGCTCTCTCCTTCCTTGGGCCGCACATGGCTGCCTCCCAACTCCTGCGGCGTGGTAGAAGCCAACGAGGACAGGGACCTTCTGGTCTCAACGCAGAGGACTCCGAGTGCTCCAAGATGGTGGCCGCTCTACTGGCCTTGCCACCGGGCTTGGCACGTTATTATCGCGACGACATTACTGTTGTCGTGGTAGAATTGCAGGTGCCTGAGACCTGATCACCTCGTCGGTCTGACTCGCGTTCCGTGATCCCTTTATACTTGTGCCGCCATGGCCACCTCCAGCCGCTCCCCATTCCGCGACAAGCTTTGATTGTGCACAGAACGGGAAGCCGTGCCTTCTCGCATGTTTTGCTAATAAAATTGCCTTCTTACGCGTTCGCTTAGGTTCGAGCTGTTGAGCGCTGGTTTCTGTACCTCTGACTGATGATTAAACTGCTGGTTAGTATTAGCTAAGATGCGGTTATGTAGCCCCACCTGATGGACACAATACTGTTGGGGTTGGGGTTAGGGTCAGGGGTTAGGGCAACTATTTCTCAACCAGTCAAGGTACAACCACGCATCCCCTATAGCTTTTCTTTTGCATACAGTTGACCTCGTCGCCCGTACGTTCCCCAGCACCACCTGCAAAAACCCCTTTTACCACCGCTCCCGTATTGCAGGTGGCTGGGGTTTGTTTACTTGAGGTGGGAATAAATAACCAAATCTGACCCAGTATTATTTTCAAGTCCCACTTAACTGCTAAGATTTATCCAGGGTTGGAGACTTTAAGTTTACCGAGCTGAGCACGGCCCGTGTGGAGGGATACCCATTTTCTGCCTGTGTGTATCCCATTTTTCTCTTTCACGTGAATCTGGGCGTGTGCTACCCGTAAATGTAAGGTGCTTTGACGTGCTCGTCTGTCTACAGAAAGGGGTTCTGCTTTATCAAGAGTTAGGTACTTCAAACCATAGCTCCGGGTCCTGCGTGCCTCGTTCAGCATTGCCACCCGTGGTGTCTCAAGTATTTAAATTTCGACGACTACCTTGCCGAATTAAGTAGCAAAGAATGCACACTGCGTTAAGGTGGTGGTCATGACTGAGTTCACTGGCGTTTCATCGACATGGCATTGGGCTCATTGAGGGAGATCAGATATGAAAATGAACATGAATTGACAAATATCCCCTGCAAGAGGGGACGCTGTAATTGATTTGGTGTGGGGTGGGGGAGCTGGGGTTCGGTTGGGAAAGAGCGTTTCAATCCTTACTGTGGCCTCGGGGCGGGAGGCTGCGCAGTCGGTTGTATAGCGATTAACAACAAATCGAAGTGTCTTAACACCAGAGTCAGGGACATTAGATGGGCTACTTCAGACTCACGTTATTCTTTTGCCTGGTCGTAGAGACACACAAGACTGGAGACCTAGTCCCGAGTGGTTACTGGGCGGGTATGTGTAAGTCGCTCTTACGATCCAAACTACCAAAGTCACCATCTCGGATTCCACGGGGAATTTACAATTTACGAAACCCTTTAACAATTCACAGTCAGGATAAGTGTGGTAATCCCATTGTCAGACGGGGTTATGCGTGTGTGTGTGATTGCAGCCAACAGGTTGTCGGCCCGTTAACTCGAGTAAAAAGCGAATCTGATCCAAAAACCCAGTGGCTGACTGGATCCTGAGTTGTACCGCTCCTGAGGTTTAGCTACCACTGTCGGATGACAGTAAACTAGCTGACATTTGTTATTCCTATGTCTCTTCTATTTGACGATAGCAATGCTGGCCAGATATGCGTGCTGCCTTATGAAATGTTAGTCAAAATTATGAAATGAATGTACGACTCAGAAAGATTGCTTGAGTGGGGTTGCAAATTAATTGCCTTGCAGCCAGAATCCCAAGATATTTCAACTGTACCAGGATGTCGGCTTTTCAACGAACTTCCTCCGAGCCGTCTGTAGAAAAGTGAGGCGTGAATTTTTCTCATCGAATTTTGGTGCCCTTATAAATTCAGGTGTTTAAGAAAACAAGCATATTCGTTTCTTCATAAGTTTATTAGCAATGCAAGTAAACCTTAATTTTTTTATTTGGTAGAAAAATACGTCTTCTTCAATTTTTGCGCATTGAATGAAGGGTATAGCTCGGGTTTAAAAAGTTTCTAGTTAGAGGATTTGTTATGACCGTGAAATGTCCGTTTATGAAATATCATGTCTTTACGTTTACTAACGTTGCTTGTAAGGTTTGCAATATGGCTAAAACCTACCACGAAATTTTTGAAAGTCAAGCGGATTCCTCATAATAGCATATAGGAATGTTTGAGTTTTGCAAACGGGAAACATGCAACTTGCAGTTTGAAGACCCTGGATGCAAGTGTAATGGCAGGTCCGGTTCAGTATTATTCGGGAAGTGGATAGGTTTTTTTAAAACCGAATTATACCCTTACTTTAATGCGTAAACGTTGAAGAAGACTTAATTTCTACCAAACTGCGTAAAAAATGAATATGTTCATGCATGTTTTCTATGAGATATATTTGAATTCATAAGGGCATCGGCAATCAGTGTGAACAATTCATGCTACTTATGCCGTCATTTTTCAGAATGCAGCTTTTACAGGCGACTAGAAAGAAGTTAGTTTGAAATTCGGCACCTGGAAGTGTTTGCATTATCATGGGATTATTCCGCAGGGCGATTACTATCACAACGCAACTTAGGTAAGCTTTCCGAGCCGTAAACGCATTTCAGAATGTCGGTTTACACTTTATGAGTTAGCGCATCTACTGTCGTTTAAAAATAATTCATTTGACCCGTTTGTGGAAAGCTCAACAGTTTCAGTGGCATTGGAACCCACAACAACAATAACAAGTCCTGAGTTCAGCCAACGCTTCAACCACCTGAGCTACGTGGTCTCATGGGCTGGGATGCCACGGTAACCTTCTGAGATCTTCACACTTAGGTCATATGAGTTATTTATATCTGCCTAAAGACATGCGGACAGAAAATAACTAGCATATTAGAAACAAATTAGAACCCACTGTCCATACATTCACTGACAATGTATACGAACGGAATCACTTGTTTGGCATGCATTCCAGACTGAGGACTGATGCCACCTCCTCGGACAGTCAGAAGAGAAAACATATTTTACGTAAACTTTCCTGTAAGTTAACCAGAACATGTTTTAGTAAGACATAGGAATAGCTGCATTTCAGTAGGACAGAGTTTTGCGTTAAATTCCGGGGAGGGTGGGGGGTACCTTTATCCGTGTCCTGAGCCTTACCCTACTGTAAAGCCTAACCTTAGTCGTAAGCCCCTGCAATACGGGGGGGAAGTGCCGCGCCCTTTTGGTTTTCGCTGTAAATTGCTTTAACTGACGAAATTAGTATCGATCCACCTGACCTTGCCCACGCCCAAAAACAAGTGCATGTCTGAGGGAGCGTCCCTGAGGTCAAGGAGTTCAGACGAAGGCAGACAACGCGAGATCCATTCGTAGGCGTAGGCGATAGTGGGTTGATAGTACTTCAAACTAGTCATTAAAAAGTAGGATAAAAGGCAACGGTAGGATGAAGGGCGACACCTAACTCTCGCTGGACTCTGGATCAAGTCATATGGGGTTTCACCTTGACGTCCATTTGCAAGCCATTGCAGACATTGCACTGCCAACAACAGTTGCTTCCCATGACTACAAACCATTACTCAAACTCTGTTATTTTTTGAAACTTACTTTTTCATTATTTTTTAATTAACGCGCTCATTTCCGTTGCTATACGAAGGCATACGATAAGACGTTGGACAGAAATCCAAACAATTCCTGCGTTTTCTTGTATTTCGCTAACTTACTGTTTCGCACGATGCCCTACCCATAAAACCTCATTTACCACCATTTTCGCGTGACACGATCCCCAGTCTACCGACAGTTAATTGAGGTCCTTCATCCTATCGCAACCGAATAAAAAAATAAGTAAATTCTCCAAAATGCAGTCACATGATAAAAGCATGATTAAGAATTAGCGGATTCCATGTGTTGCAGTGAATTGTGCGGACAACTTGACCCAAATGGGATTCGAAAAGCTGACTCCCGACCGGTGCTTCGTAGCTCAAGTACTTTAGCGGTTGGCCGTAATCAAGCACTGCTGAGTTGGCCCAATTTTCCACAATTGTCCAAAATGCATTATTCAGGCCTGCCAAAATGCTCATTAAGAATATATAAATGCAAGTAAAAACGACTGATAAGCCTTAAGGCCACCTTCTGGCCATGACTTCAGTACGCCGTGGCAGCTCTTTTGCTTGGCAGTTTAGATTTGGCTGACGAATGTTCCTTCACGGAAGTTGTTGCATACAGGCATAACTGGATACAGAGCTCAGAGGGCCGTTTTATTTGATGCTTGCAGGCAAGAGTCTCTATTCCGAGGAATGCCGCGGTTTCCCATTATACGTGTTCACATTTGACCTCTTTGAAATAACTGTCTCTAGCCGCTCGTCCGAAGAAAACATTGGTTAATTCAGGGTCGGCTGACGCGTAGATGCAGTCACAGTCCCAATGGCCATCAGTCCGACTTTTCATACTCTTGAGATAGCTTCGAATGACATCCGAAGCATTAACTGCCATTCATACCATTCTACACGCTGTGTGACTGGCGCGTGCAAAAGGTGATATTGATAGTGAGACGCCGGACTGTCTAGTCGGTTCGTTTTAAGTGTCGTAAATTACTTTAAGCGGATATCCATTCCTAGACAGGAGTTTATCTGTTACGGGCTCTTCAGTCCTTTGGTTCCCAGTGCTAGGGATTTTGTGAAAAGGACAATATGAACGCCTATTTTTAGTTTGATTAAAATAGTAGGAATTAAACTGCAAAGGCCACCTCCATTGCCAGGCTATTTCCGCTATACCATCGTCCCGCGTAGGCCCGTCCTTTATTCTCTGAACATGTCCTGAGCGCACATAAAAAGGTGGAACATTAACATCCGCAGTCCATTTTGCTAGGATATGACAACTTCCGTGGAGGGACAATCGCCGCTGCAGCAATGCACAGAAGCCCGCCACACAATCCTACCTGGAACGCGGCTCTCAAAAATAGTCCCTCTGCTTTTGGGCTTTTCAGCCGCCCTTATCTGCATGTACAGTTAGTGACCTAGCTCATGAAATGTGTCGAAATTTACGATTGCCAATCACTCGCAAACCGACACCATTTCATGAGTCCAATGTCTATGTTGATTAAGCATAAGTTTAGGAGAATAAAGAACATAAAAGAAATATTAAAAGCGGTGTTGCTTTGTTTAGAAATGCCAATTTTTTTTAGAAAAGCACAATATCCCGAAAACGTCAGGCATGGCTTTAATTTAGTAAACTATGTTTTTAGATGCATGGAATGCATTTTCATGCCAAAACGTAGTAAATATGAAAGTGAAAATAAAATACCATATAATAATAATGTTTCAGGAAAAGTTACATCTAAATATCGTTTAATAAT
>CACRXP010000595.1:65529-78577 GCA_902702965.1 Spirometra erinaceieuropaei
GGGCAGCTCAAGGTCCGGCACGCGTTATTGGACTACGCACCCATAACTACAGTAAGTGGACTAACTCTTGAAATATCAACAGAAATTCCGAAATGCGTTTTTATTTCCAAAAGATTAATTAAGCAGGGTTGTAAAACCAATCATCGTGCAGCATGATTTTATAATAATTCACTTACCAAAGGACGCCGGATTTCGAACGAATTTCTTTCCGGTTGCACCCATAAACCATACTCCGTAGAAAATGAATACTTAAGTATCGTGCATTTTTCTTGATTTTCGATACTCTTAAACATTCAATCATATTTCATGGAAAACATGCATAAAATATTCATTTTTTGCTCATTCGGTAGAAAATTACGTCTTCTTCCAATCGTATACTCGAAGAAAGGGTATAATTCGCTTTTCAAAAACCTTTCCAATTCCCGAGTAATTTGGAACCCGACCTGCCGTTACACTTGCATTCAGGGTTCCCAAACTACAAGCCGTACAATTTCCGCGTACGGAAAACCATACATTTCTCTACCGTATTAAGAGGAGACCATATGGCGTTCATAAAATGAAGCGGTGAATTTGAGCCACATTGTTAAATTTACAAGCCAGATTGGTAAATGCAGAGACATGACGTTTTGTGAAGGACCATTTCACGGTATTAAAAAATCTCAGAATTAGAACCTTTTTTAAAACCGAATTATACCCTTCCTTCGAGTATAAAATTTAAAGGAAACGTAATTTTCTACTGAATGAGTAAAATAGTGGATATCTATATGCATGTTTTCCATGAACTGCAATTGAATCTTTAAGGGCATAAAACATCAATGAAAAAACCGCATGCAACTTAAGTAGTCATTTTTTTACGGAGTATAGTTTTTGCATGCAGCCAAAAGGATGTTCATTCAAAAGCTGGCATCCTGTGGTACCTGAAGTATTATAGAATTCTGCTGCATGATGATTAGTTTTACAACCCTACTTAATTAACTTTTTCGAAACGAAAACGAATTTCGGAATTTCTGTTGGCTTTTCTTGAGTTAGCCCACCTACTGTAGTGCTATACGCGCGAGCAATGATGTGGTGGCACGCCTGAGCGGTTGCACGCCTGAGCGGTGGCACGCCTGAGCGGTGGCCTACGCTGCGCCAACCACCTGCTTCCGAAATTTTAAATGCGCTTTCGATTGTGAAGGATTACCTAGGTGTGCTTGCAAGATTGATTATAGTGCACCATGATTTGAAAATACTCCAGTTACGCCAAGATGCCGGCTTTTTGAATGAGTTTCTTTCTGGCCGCCTACAAAAACCATACGCGGTGGAGAATGACTGCCTAAGTAGTGTGAATTTTCCCAATCGATTTCCGGCGCTCTTATAAATTTAAGTATACTTCGTAGAAAAGATGCAAAAATGGTGATCCTTGTACTCACTCAGTCAAGAACTACATCTTTCAGCTCTAAAAACCTTTTTAATCCTCGTATAATTTCGAACTCCGCCTGCAGTTGCAATTTAGTTTGGGGTTTAAAATCTCAATGCTGAAGAGGGCGGAATTTTCTACCAAATGAGTACAAGAATGAATAGTTTTATGCATGTTCTCTCTGAAATATATTTAAATTTATAAGGATATCGAAAATCGATGAGAAAATTCTTGCTGCCTAAGTAGTCATTTTTTGCTGTGTGGGATTTCCGCAGACAACCGATAAGAAGCTTACTCGAAAGCTGGCATCTTGGCGTAGGGTAATCACTCCTATGATTTCGCGTTAGTAATCCTTTGCAATCGGAAACAAATTGTAGAATTCCGGATATAATTTCATGGGAAAGGTCAGCTGCTGTACGTTTGCAATGGCCAATTCGGGACTCTCATTTTATTCTCTAGATCCGTTTCCGTGCATCACAGCTCATTCTCCTTTCAAATCTGGTTAAACAGAATGACCTTAAGCGGGTGCAGCCTAGTGTACGTGTTTATGCTTGCATTCTTGCCCTGGTTTTCAATTCGCATTCTGGCTGTCACTCAGTTTGACCTAGAGACTTGAAATGGTGAAGAGATCCCTACCAGTTCCTGTTCAACTCACCTACACATGCACATCTTACTTACCTTGTTTTATTAGCTGAACCAGCCTTCTGCTTGACAGAAGCGCTATCCCGTATTGACAACGACATCTGCTGTCTCGGCATGGAGGATTTGGACGCCTTCATCTCCCAACCCACCAATCCCTTTAGTTCTAAAGTTTCGCAGGACCTCCTGCAACTAGCGATGAGCGGTTCTGTCGGCCTGTTTGGCCATCTCTGCTGGTCTGACTCTAAGGGAGGCTGTAAGGGAGAGTTGCACTCGACGTCTGCGTCTCAGCCCGAGCTACAGATTGCCAATGTGGGCGACTGTGCAGCGTTGTTGGTGTCTGAAGATGAATCCGGTTAGTGCAGACACAATTTATACTTTTTACTTTTGTTCTCAGGACTGCATTGTTCGGCCCTCTGTCCTTTTTTACTCTCCTGTACTGTGTTGAATCCCACTTTTGCCCATTTTGACTTGCTGTCCGATGCCCACACGACGACCACGATTCTAGTATTCGTAACATACTCTACTACTTGGATCATTGAAAGTAGTGATACTATTGTGAGCAAAGGTTTACGGTAGTACTGTGCGAAGGATGTCTCAAAGACTAGCGGGCACCTTCTCAAGAACAAGGCTCTGCGGTAATACTGTGATCACTTTTAAAATAAGCCAAACAGTGTCATACAGATGAAGCAAAAGTGATCAAGGGTGCTTACCGCATGACTACTTAACTTTTCTGCAGCGTTTTCGTCGTCTGTTCGACTCCCGATAGCAGGATCCTAGGCCCTTGGCGTCGGTAAATCGACAAATATATCGTTTTATTTAACACCCACTAGGGTACTATCACTTCTGGTCTTCCACTGGCCTCTCATTGATCTCTCAGATTCGGCCCGATACCCCTGCTTCGAGCACTGTCGGAGCTAGCATCCCCTTGGGGTACGAGTTTGGCCATCGTGGTAACGATGACGATTTGCCATTAACGGTCCACGCCTTCGGGTAGGCTGAGCTTTCGGCTGTCTTACACTACTAGGAGGTGTCTCCGATGGACAACCAGCACCTCACCTGAGACACACTCCGTTATCCACGGTAACATTAGTTTCCAAGCCGACCGCTGAGCATGACACAGGCGTCACACCCTGTAGCAGCAGCGGCAGCAGCAGCAGCATAAGAAGAAGACGGATGCCTTTGTTTATTTCGTGGCGTACGCTGATCTGTATCTACTTGTGGTGGGGCCAGTGGCACTTTCAAGTGTTCATTTAGTTGTTTTCCTGATGTTGTGGGAAGTACTTCAGTGCTGTTTCGTTTTTATCGTGATATGACGTCCTTCAGGCAGGCATAAGCTAAACGATTTCGCGAAGGCTTGTCAACTGCTACCTGTCGTTGCATAACATTGATAACGAACAGGAAGTATAGCGATAAGTAACGGCTTGTAAGTCATTGCGAATGACTTGTCTTTAGTCGCACTTAATCCATTGTCCTTGAACTTACGAGCGTGCTGCGTTTCGTTGGAGAGGAGCAGTGTTGTCGGTCTGGGGTCCAAGGCAGGACTGTTCTATCGCCTTACACTAACCTCCTTGTAGTCCCGGAGAGCTATAGCCATGATTTTGCCTAAGACAGTTGTAGAAGCTTGAGGGGAACGGTTTTTTTCAGATGACAGGGTAGTCATTTACCTCACAGTATGCCTTAATGCATTGGCTTGCATGCAATCAATACCCATCTATCGCGGTAAGGGGCCTTGTCTCCTTCTAACTGGTTTCCTAAACCGTACAAATTGTACCTCTGCCGATGGGGTTGGATGCTACTGCAATACCAAAACTGTTGACAACAGCTTTTCGAGTAAGGCTATGCCCCTCTTCCTGTCGTGTTAATCGCTGTCCTGGTTTCTTTATCACTTTTTGATTTTAATCGAGGGGCAGCGTGAAGATGGTCACGAACTTTCTTCAACTATAAATCGCTCTCGTTCCATACTACGTTGCTTCCCTTTTATAATGCACAACAGAATTACCGCATTTTCGTGATACATTATTATAATTTCGCTTGTTGAAAGCGCTGATTCGGATGCAGCAGGTCCACGTAGCGTCAGTCTTACCTCTCTCTCTCTCTCTCTCTCTCTCTCTCTCTCTCTCTCTCTCCCCACACCTACTGCCTTTGTGATTTTAAAACAAAGTCAAAGAATACTGGAGATGGAAACACTACCAGCAGCTGACGAGACTGAAGTCATGTTTACGCGTTGGCACATGTACCGGCTCCCAGCATCCCACAGCCTAACCAGCAGTTTAGAGCTCCACTCTACGAGAGTGCTGCAATTTTCACACGACGGCGCAACCATTGCAGCCTGACCGTTAATGCACCGCAGTAGTTAAACGGCATCACCGCTCGTTTGTAGTAGGTAAGACGCCGAAACGCCGGATCGACCTCACACTCTCCCCCACCTCCCTTCTCTCTCAGTTGTATCGTGTAGTTAACGTGAGCAGCACCCACTAAGAAGGCCGTGCTGGAGGTTGTCGGTAGCCAGGGGTTAAGATGACTGGTAAATTTGTCCCCCCCCACACAGCATGTGCGACTCGAGGCGACTTTCTCGTTATGAGTGATCGTATGTTATTGCCGACTGATCAAGACGATGAGCACAAGTGACCCGGTTGAGCAGTAGTGATTTGCGCGTGAGTTGGCTTTTTGTGAGGAGGACTTTCTCAGCCCCCCCTCACTCCCCTTATTTCCACGTCCACCGTGGTTCAGTGTCAGGGCTGCCCGAAGGCGACCACACGTGCTGGCCGGTCTGACGTGTGCTGCAGCCCTTCAGGTGTCTCCCAATAGCAACGTCGAGACTCAAACCCGGGTGTTGGAGTAACATGCGTGGACTGACACTTAGAACTGAGGATATAAGTTGACTGGGGTTGGTGTTTGAGCTTTTGCTCGACGTTTGGGCAGAGCTCGTCATATTTAAGACCATTATGCCACCACAATAACCCAATACGCTCGTCGCTCGCCATGGTTAACTGCCTCCCTGGAGTCGCGCTGTACCAAAGGTTGCAAGACTTGTGAGCCCTCATATGGAGGAAATTTTTAGATTTAAATTTCTTTATTTCTTCAATGGGTTTTGACGCGCCGAGTCTTTTAGCCGACTGCCTGTGTGCCATCCTGCGTCAAGGTTTGTCGACAGTTTTCTCAAAGAAATCACAGAAAGTTCGGGTTGTAATGATAATCACATTGAACTTTTCGTTTGTCCACCTACCTTTCTCAAAGGCTTTAAATTGCATAGCATGTGTTTATTTGGAGAGAAAATTACTTTTTAACACAATTTCCCACCGCTTTTCTATGTCCCGCTGGAGGACCGCACGCAAGGTAGTTTTGATGTGTTTCGACATTGAATAGAGGGCCTAGAAGAGCCCTTACGGCGGGTTTCCATGCAACACAGTTTCATTAATCTGCACACAGTTACGCGTCACCCTCTGATGAAAGACTTCCTCAGCGGCCTACCAGACAGCACAGGGGAAACGCCGCGAGACCACCGATGAGACGATCCTCTCAGCGACAGAAAATCGTTGAAACACGTGTCGGGGTCTTAGACATTCAACATTCGCATATTGTCGACTGCCTATTAGCGGCTTAGTCCCGAAGGATTTACTTCAAATTCGCGCATTTACTTTCATAGGAAAGTAAAAATCTGAACAGCGGGGTAATTAACATCACTTCCCGGCCAGCCATCATGACCGGTTTGGCGTCATTGTTGAGGACCTTGCTGCCACAAGGCCATCCACCCTTTTGCAGTGAGCCTTTCGAGACGCGCTGATCTGAAGTCACACGGCCGACAGCTCAGGCATACCTGCGTCCGCACAGCCGCAGCTGCCCATGCGGCCACTTGAACGCGCCGCCTTCTGCAACCAGCACAACAACCCACTAGGACACCACCCCTTCGGCAAATGCAACACACGCTGACTGGACACCACTTGAGCTTGGTCCACGAGCCTACAAAAGCGGCTGATACCACTATCTCAAGGACTCTCAGGCATGACTGGACGCAGTCAACGCCAGCCGTGGCTTCGCCAGTGGCCACTGCCGCCTGAGAGAACAACTCCGGGTTTTGGGCACAATGATCCCCCCATTCCGGTGCCGTTTCTCTTCTTCCAACACTAGGATTTGCCCCGATTATAGTAGTGCTCAGACTGCACACACTCACGCCGCATAACCACTACATCCTTCACCCAGAGTAACTTAACAGCCCTTTCAAATTGGCTATCCTGTCGTTTCACCCTTTCCCCCACCTTTCAGCCGGACTGAAATCCACCCCACTGACTACTGCCCACGCTGGCGCCACTAACCCCGACGAGGTTGCGCGCCTACTGGCCCAACACCCGGAGGATACCCGCAAGCAAGTTCTTCGCAACGGTGGTCGCCTGCTGGGCGAGTTGGCCCCCTCGCGGGCCTTTGGCGACGTCCGTTACAAATGGCCGGCCAAACGGCTGGTCCAGTTGGCCAGATATTTTGGCGCCGAACAGGCCACATACTCGGAGAGCATAGTTCCGATGGGTCCTTGGGCGGGCCTTCCAGCTCTTCCTTCACCTTATTCCAGTCCGCCTTATCTGACGGCCAAGCCCGATGTCAAAACTGTTCGAGTATGTGTCCGACGCTTTTTGCAATTGCTCGAATGTGACCTATCGGTGGCAAACGTCTGTCTAACTGCATTTGCTCGTTTTCGTTGCTGATGTACAGCGGCGTGACCGATCTCATGAAATGTTGACCGAAATTTTGAAACGCCTTTTAGATTAGGAAGGATTTCTTAGGTGAGATTGTAATAATGATTATCTTGCGGCACAATCCCATGGTATTTCTGACTCATCAGGATGTCGGCTTTCAAATGCACTTCCTTCCGACTTACTGCAGAAGTCGTACTTGGCTAAAAATGACTACTCAAGTAACATGACTTTTTCACATTGATTTTCGATGGTCTTATAAATTCAAATGTATTTTAAAGAAAACATGCAAAAAATATGCTTTCTTTCACTCGTTTGGTAGGAAATCACATTGTCTGCACATTTTATACCTGAAGAAAGTGTATATTTAGGTTTTGAAAACGTTTTCCGATTTCCGAATAATTTTGGGTCAGATCAACCGTTGCATTAGCGTTGAGCGATTTCAATTTGCAAGATGCATGCTTTCCGCGTGAGAAAAGTCTTATATTCCTCTATGCCTTTAAGAGTTCATAAAATTTTGCCATGGATGCGGGCTTTGTTGTACATTTCATGAGCAACATTGGTAAACGGACATGTGCGATGCTGTATGTGTGGACATCATAATAAGAAACTTTTAAAACCGAAAGATAATCTTTCTTAGGGTACAAAATGTGAAGACAATGTGATTTTCTACCAGACGAGTATAAGAATGCGCATTTTTGTGCACGTTTTCTTTAAAATTCACTCGAATTCATATGACCATAGAAAACCAATGTGAAAGATGCGTGCTACTTAAGTAGTCATTATTAACCAAGTGGTCGTGGCGAAGCATGTAGTGTATCAATCTAGATGGAGATAATAGTTGCAGGTTGATGTTGAAACAAAGGATAGTTTCCTGTCCACGGGTGTGGCCTCCGCGTGCCGGATCCGGTTGCAGCTCACGGTACACATTGTCCCTCATTGCCGATAGAAGCGAAGATACGAACTCCAGGCAGCAATTTAGAAGGAGATACAATCGTCCGACCTTTGCGATTCTCTTTCAAGCCTTTTGGTACGGATGGTAGAATACACAACATCAGTGAGGAGGAATGATGCAAACTCGCAAGTCGCGGCGCATTTGACGGGACCCAACCACACGTTCAGGCCCGACGAGATCGCACGTTCTCGCTGGAGGTGACAACCGAGTGATTCGCGAGCTGCTTGGTTTAGGGTTTCCCAACTCGCAATCGAGTAACAAGCACATTGGCCTTCCTCTCCTTTGCCTGGGCAGAATAATTAGCCACGTGGGGAAAGCGCGGGCGAATACCGTTCCCAGTGCAAGTGTCGATGGGCCAAATTTCCAAACCTTTATCACATTCTTAACCGACACGAGTAGTCGAAATACGGCCATTAACAATGCGGCTACGTGCGGAGCCGGTAGTTATGATAGGTATGCGCTGGCATGGCGACTGTATCCTATGAACACTGCTGCTCTTCTGCACCCATCACTCCTACCTGGTGCAGTCGCTTTGGATTGGTTCGAGCGTGAATGAAAAATGTCAGGTGAATTTAACTTCCCCCAGCAATCGCATCGGGTTTGTAGGTATTGGAAATAACCGACTGAGAACTACTGACAGAGGGGCATAGGCGCCAAATGCGGTACAGAGTTCGGGCCCGAAGTCGCAGGTAGCACCCCATACCCTCCTCAAGCCGGCTAATCAAGGTCGCACTCCACACAGGCAAGGTCCTGGGCTGAGGCATTGACTACGTAACAACAGTCATCCCGTCGGCCTACCTGTGGCTATTGGCCAACTACCGCCACTTGTGATAAACTACACGGTCATAGTGTCTACATGGTAGAGACCGTTCAGCAATTATGCATTAGCTCCATGCCGGAGTCGATCCGTTGAACCTGATGAGGATGAGTCTAGATAGTTCTTTGAGACAGTAAATGTCAAGGAAACGTATCACAGTTACCGCAACTTCTTCAAATGTTATTCAATCTCGAGATCAAATTATCTCCTAACATTAAATGTATCACGTGCATCTCTTCCAGTAAATATTATTGGTTTCATACAGCCACACAATATCTGACAAAATATCCATGACCGATGGAATTTCTCTCGGAATGTTACTTAAAAAGAAGCCTGGAAAGATTGCAAACCGAAAGCTGTAATGACATTCCGCCGCCTTATTTATGAAATGTATTCCGTTTTCCGGCATATTTGAAAGTCCAAAGCATGAGTAAATTTCAGAAAAAACGAAAGAGACTGGGATAGTCGTTTCCGGCTCGTCAGCTCTCGTCAGTTAGCCATGCACCCAACTCAAGTTTTGGACGGCTCCGGATCTGAACCTGGTCTCTTTGATCATTTGACGTTTTTAAGTCCAACTCTCCGCACCATTAAGTCTAGACTCTCGCCCGCAACCATATCACTAGAAATTGTCCCCTCCCTGCAGTTAAAGCCCTCGGATCGCTACCTAGTCATGGCCACGGACGGTCTCTGGGACGTGGTCACGCCGGAGTCGGCTGCCGCAACCCTCTCCAGCCTGCAAAAGGGCCAGTGTCCCGCCTCGCGCCTCCTGCGCACCGCCCTCTCCTTCCTTGGGCCGCACATGGCTGCCTCCCAACTCCTGCGGCGTGGTAGAAGCCAACGAGGACAGGGACCTGCTGGTCTCAACGCAGAGGACTCAGAGTGCTCCAAGATGGTGGCTGCTCTGCTGGCCTTGCCACCGGGCCTGGCGCGTTATTATCGCGACGACATTACTGTTGTGGTGGTAGAATTGCAGGTGCCTGAGACCTGATCACCTCGTCGGTCTGACTCGCGTTCCGTGACCCCTTTATACTTGTGCCACCATGGCCACCTCCAGTCGCCCCCCTCCCCATTCCGCGACAACCTTTGATTGTGCACAGAACGGGAAGCCGTGTCTTCTCGCATGTTTTGCTAATAAAATTGCCTTCTTACGCGTTCTCTTAGGTTCGAGCTGTTAGGTGCTGGTTTCTGTACCTCTGGCTGGTAATTAAACTGCTGGTTAGTATTAGCTAAGATGCGGTTATGTAGCCCCACCTGATGGACACAATACTGTTGGGGTTAGGTGTCATGATTAGGGGTTAGGCTTAGAGGTTAGGGTCAGGGGTTGGGACAACAATTTCTCAGGCACTCAAGGTACAATAGCGCATTTCCAATAGCTTTTCTTTTGCATACAGTTGACCTCGTCGCCCGTACGTTCCCCGGCCCCACCTGCAAAAACACCTATTACCACTGGTCACGTATTACAAGTGACTGGGGTTTGTTTACTTGAGATGGGACTAAATAACCAAATCTGACCCAGTATTATTTTCAAGTCCCACTTAACTGCTAAGATTCATCCATGCTTGGAGACTTAAAGGATACCGAGCTGAGCACGGCGCGTCTGGAGGGATACCCATTTTCTGCCTGTGTGTATCCCATTTTCCACTTTCACGTGCATCTGGGCGTGCGCTACCCGTAAATGTGAGGGCTTTTGACGCGGTCGTCTGTCTACAGAAAGGGGTTCTGCATTATCAAGAGTTAGTTACTTCGAACCATATCTCCGGGTCCTACATGCGTCCCGCTTAGCATTGTCACCCGTGGAGTCTCAAGTATTTAAATTTCGCCGACTACCTTGCCGAATTAAGTAGCAAAGAATGCACACTACGTTACGGTGTAGGCCATGAATGCGTTCACTGGCGTCTCGTCGACATGGCATTGGGCTCATTGAGGGAGATCAGATATGAAAGTAAACATGAATTGACAAAGATCCTACGCAAGGGGGGCACTGTACTTGATTTGGTGGGGGGGGGGAGGTTGGGTTCGGATGGGAATGAACATTTCAGTCCTTACTGTGGCCTCGGGTCGGGAGACTGCTACGTTGGCTGTATAGCGACTAACAACAAATCGAAGTGTATTACCAACAGCGTCAGAGACACTGGATGGGCTACTTCAAGCTCACGTTATTCTTTTGCCTGGTCGGAGGGGCACACGAGACTCGAAACCTAGTCCCAAGTGGTCACTGGGCGGGTATGTATCTTGCGATCCAAACTACCGAAGTCACTATCTCGGATTCCACGTGGAATGTACAATTTACGAAACGCTTTAACAATTCACAGTCAGGATAAGTGTGATAATCTCATTGTCAAACGGGGTTGTGTGGGTGTGTATGATTGCAGCCAACAGGGTGTAGGCCCGTGGACTCGAGTAAAATGCGAATCTGATCCAAAAATTCAGTGGCCAACTGAACCTTGAGTCGTACCGCTCCTGAGATTAAGGTACCACTGTCCGATGACAGTAAACTAGCTGACATTTCATATTGACCAAACTGTGAAAAACTCGGCGCCTCGGTGGGATTCCAACCCACGCAGTAAGGGGAAGGCTTTAGTACAGCCAACACTAATTATCTGAGCTACGAAGCCCTACCGTACAACGCGAGTTTAATCATACTTGGGTCAAGTTCACCCGTCCTGCCCGCTGCAACGTCTGGAATCCACCAAATCTGATACAGTAAGTTGACTGCCCAAGCAGGATTTCCTAAGTAGTTGACCTATAATCCACCAGATGACTACCAGGCTCACGTAATTCAGAGATATTTTGGCAGATTTTTAATAATTCATATGGACCCAAATATGATTAAATTCGCGTCGTCCGGCGGGGCCTCGTAGCTCAAGTGGTAAGAGCGTTGGCCGTACTTAAGCCTTCCCCTTACTGCGTGCGTTCGATCCCACCGAGGAGCCGAGTTTCTCACAGTTGGGCCAATATGAATTATTCAAAATTTGCCAAAATATCTATGAATAGCTAACATTTGTCGCTCCGACGTCCCTTCTATTGGACGATATTAACGTTAGCCAGATATGCGTATTGCCTTATGAATGTTAGTCAAAATTACAATATGCATTCACGACACAAAAAGATTGCTTAAATGGGGTTGCAATATTAATTGCCCTGCAGTATAACCTTAAGATATTTCAACAATGCCAGGATGTCGGCTTTTTAACGAGCTTTCTTCGGGCCGTCTGTAGAAAAGTGTAGTGTGAATTATTTTAATCGAGTTTTGGTGCCCCTATAAATTCAAGTGTTGAAAAAAGCAAAAATATCCATTTCTTTATAAATTTAGTAGCAAGTCCAATCAACCTTAAATTTTGAACTTGAGATAAGGGTAGCTTCCTGCGAGATTTCTTAGACCGTAAAACGTCCATTTATAGAAGATCAAGACTTAGTAATGTGACGTTCAAGGCATCCAATATAATTGAAATGCACTGCAAAATTGTACTAAGCCAATATGGCAGCTTTGATTTCTCTTGCACTGAAAATAGACAATTTATAGTATGGAAATCCTGTGATAGTAGGTCGAGTTCAAAATTATTTGGGGAATGAGAAAGTTTTCAAAATCGAATCATACTATTCCTTTAAGTAAAAAAAGTGAAGAAAGACGTAACCAGTAACGGGACGAATCGTTTTGTGCACGTTTCCTATAAGATATGCTTGAGTTTATGAGGGTATGGAAATTTAACTTGGAATATTCATATTACGTGACAGTTTGATTCTCGTTGCCGACGATGTCCTCAGTAAGGTGGAGCGGTCACGGTCACCTGCGCGTGGATCAATTAATAGTGAGAGTAGACTTGCGGAGCGCCTACCACACTCCTGTTCCAACACCTGGACCCAGTGTCAGGACAGAGTCAAGAAGACCGAAGGCGGAAGCGCGCGCAGGTGGATGGCACGGCCGAGTCCGCACTTGTGCGCTTAACTCCACACTCCCTGGTCCACACGGCAAATGATCGGGATTTTACACAACAACAACAACAACAACACGACGAGTCAGAAGAAGGAGGATGACTGGGCAGCTGTGCTCCCGACCGGGCGAGATCGCAAACACACATACCAGCAGGGGGCCAGGATAATTGCCAGTGCATAGCAGACTGCGAAGGCCATACTTTGCTGATCTTGGTATAGCAGACGCTTGCAGGCTTTTTTGCGATGTGGTTTTTTCAGACGCCTAAAAATATGCACATTGAAAAGTCGACATCCTGACGTGACTGAAATATCTCGGGAGTATGCCGCACGGCAATTAATATTACAACTGTATTTAAGTAATCTTTTCGAGTTAAAAGCGCTTTTTATTATTTGGGTTAACATTGCGTGCTATAATACATTTGCTGTATTTACTATCGAGACATGGCCGGTAGTGCTTCCAGTCAGTTGACCCAGGTGGTGGTCAGGGTTATGATTGGCTGAATGAAGGCAGAATAAGCCCGAAACAGTGCTGTATCAATCTACCCGCATCCTCTGTCGTCCCTCCTCGCTGCTATTATGACTTGGCCGACTTCGGCCTGGTAATTGGTTGCCTGTTC
>CACRXP010000595.1:100193-161494 GCA_902702965.1 Spirometra erinaceieuropaei
CAATTAACGAAATGCTACGAAAGGTGCAAGAAATCCTTGTAATGCAGAAGCGGTATTATTCATGAGCCCCAAATGCCTGCCGCACTAAGACCACCCTTCGCTAAAAGAGGGTTTTTTTACTAGGCGTTAATGTCTTTTTTGGTGAAAATCAGAAATTTAGATGACAAGTGTGATGCTGGTCACTTAGTGAACTGTAAATATAACAATTCATACAGAACTGATGGGAAAAAAGACGAGATTTAAGAGACCAATAACAGATAGAAGAATATCAGTATTCATTTTGCCAACCCTTAGGGTAGCTCGCGATTCCAAGTCGGTGAGACAGAAACGGCCAATGTTTTCTAGGTTAGTTGTTCTATGTAATCCTTAGTCTTAAAAGCAAGCCTTTCTTGAATTGCACTTTTTGTCTTGCGCCACTTTCACTTGATTTGTGGGACAGTAGTTTCCGTGGGATTAAGCGGGGTCTGTTTACAGGAATTAAATTATATCAGAGGTCACAGACCAAGAGATTGGCGCTGTAAGATTTGCGTCTTCCTGGCAGAAAACAGGATACCTCGTTCGCGATGTCGATGAACAACATGTGCTTGCTAGCATTATAGTTCCTAATCGCTACAATCGTCAGGCCAAATACCGTGTTCATATTGACCCAACTATGAGAAACGCGGCGCCTCAGTGGGATTTGAACCCGTGACAGCAAGGGGAGGCTTTAGTCCAGCCAACGCTCTAGCCATCTGAGATACGAGGACCCACCGGACGACTCGAATTTAATCACGTTTGGGTCAAGTTACCCGCCCAACTTACTGCAACGTCTGGAATTCACCCAATTCTGATACAGTAACTCGAGTGCCCAAGCAGGATTTCCCTAGAAATTCACCTAGAATCCACCGGATGACCACCAGACTCACATATTTCATAGATGTCAAGGCAGATTTCGAATGATTCACTTTGACCCAAATGTGAAAAACCGTGAACTACGTTAGCCTGGTAGTCATCTGGTCGATTCCATGTCTTTAAAAAGATGCCATATTGAGTCCAAAACATTTCGCAGTAGATGCGAACTATGTTGCAGATTTCAGGAGGAGCAGTGGTAAACGGACAGGTACGATGCTATGTGAATGGATATTGCGCAGTCTTAAAAAATCTCACAAATAGAAACTTTTTGAAAACCAAATTATACTCTTTGTTCGAGTCATCTAGTGGATTCTAGGCGAATTTCTTAGGAAACCCTGCTTGGGTACTCAACTTGCTGTATCAGAATTGGGGGATTCCAGACGTTGCAGTAAGTTGGGCGGGTAACTTGACCCAAACGTGATTAAACTCGCGTCGTCCGGTGGGTCCTCGTAACTCAGATGGTTAAAACGTTGGCTGGACTAGAGAATCCCCTTCCTGTCGTAAGTCTGGATCCCACCGAGGCACTGAGTTTTTCACAGTTTGGTCAAAATGAACACGGTACTTGGACTGACGATTGTATCGCTTAGAAGCTATTAATTCTATCAACTACATGTTGTTCATCGACATCGCGAATGAGGCCTCCGAGACGCCGAATCTTCACAGTTGGGTCAAAGTGACTTATTTGAAATCTGCCATAACGCCTTTGAATTACCGTGTTGTAAGCAAAAGATAGAATTTACTAGATTGGGTGTTTATTATATACTGAATCCTGAGTTGTCCTTACAGGCTGCAGCGGCCTTCAGCAAAGCCGGGGCTGTTGTTGACTGCGTCCAGTCATGCCTGACATGAGACAGTGGTGGGGCAGTTGCTTTCGCAGGTTAATGGGGATGTGTGTCGATTGGTCGAGAGTTGGTGTTCAAGTGGCCTGTGTTGCATTCGCAGCGGGCTGGTGCGTTCAAATGACTCATGAGCAACTGCGAATCTGTAGACAAACGTATATTTAAGTTGAATTTGGTCGAGGAACTGCAGGCCAGCCTGCCTGGATCAGCTCACTGCGAAGGTGGGTGACCTTGACGCAACGGGGCCATGAACAAGAACGCCAGACATGACCACGCGGGCTGTCTGCAAAAATATCCATCGCTGGCCGCTAGGCTGGCCGTTCTCCGATCGCTAGGGTTATCCGTCGTCGACAGATCTTGATACCTGTGAAGTTCTTCCCACACATGATCACCTAGGTCGTCTTCTTACCGTTATCTAAAAGTAACGGCTTTAGGCAAATTCAAATATTCCTACGGAGCAGATGTCTGTAATAAATGTGGTCCTTCCATATGCAGTTCCATACTTCAAAATTGGCGTTGTCAGGACTTGCACAAGTGAGGGCCAAATTCGTTCATATTCTTGGTAATTATAACCAAAGTGAACGTGGACAAGCGCACTGTGTGAATTTACTAGCTAATGAAAAGTTACTCTACTTACTTTGGAGCCATTTTCAAATGGCTTGTTCATTTCCAGTCGTCAGAGATTCGCTATATTAATTTTGATAATACCTCCTCTTGACATACGGAGTTCACGACAAGATAGATAACAGTGGCACCGTGTCGTGGGTATTTCTCATATATTTGGCTATATTTCGTACATCTCGTTGCAGTAAAACTACTGCAAGCCAATTTTTTCGCTGTTTATTATTGCATAAAATATCGTCTGTTTGCGTATGCTAGTATTCATAGTTGAACCTGACCTCTGTTCATTAAAAATGCGCAGTTCCAGACATGAATTCACCTGGCGTTTACGTAGGCAAGTTTGATTTTCGGCTGGAGGAAGCAGTTAATGCAGAAATTTATACTTTTATTAATGGTTTTCTACTGCGAGACGCAAACGGACACGGGATATTAGCATGAGACACTCAGGAGACAGGAGCTTAATCTAATTTAAGGAGACGTCAGTCGCTACCAATAAACGTTTCGCAAATTCTCATTCAGAAAGTCGACTTTTGCGCTCAAACGAGACACAATAAAAAAGATATCAACACTTCGTGCAACCCACCTTCCCATTATAACCTTTCATGAGTTGCCTCATGGACTGTGTTTAATACTGTGGAGGAAGAAGACTTTTATCAGTCGGCACTAAGACAAATAACTTACCCACCAATACTAAAGAAAGTAGCTAACTGATGCTCAGCGACCTAGTCCCTCATGGACGATCCAAACGAATAAGCTTTAGAAAATAAACGGGTCAGATTAGACGAAAATTTAGCCGGTTACTCTTCTGCCCTTATAAAAACTGTTTTCAGTAACTCTTCTGTTTTAAAAAGGTTGCTTACCAGAGCCCAGTCTGTAATGTAGGCGAAATGAGACAATGATGAGTGTTGTTGGAAGGTTCGTTTCTAGTTTTTCCAGGTTTATAGAAGCTCAGTTTCGAGCTTAAATTAGTCATCACGCGTTTAAATTGAATATTTCGCAATTTGTTTCTCGAGTTTTTATCGTGCGCATCATTGTCAGTAGTCTTCAAAGTGGTAGGAAAATGGGCTGGCATTTCGAAGGTGGGTTATAATCCAGAGAATTAAAATGCGTAAAATAACTTACATGGAGTTATTTACTGCCTAGATAAAACTTAATAACTTAAGTAAACGGCAGTCTTTTAAGGTTATCCAGCATTTATTATCTCGCAACCAGCTTTTGGATACTGTTCATCAGTCCACATCAATAAACCCATCTTGATCGGCATATGCCGATGTATGCTTTTCCATTTTTTTAATCCTTATCATGGTGCTATCTGTAGGTCCAGTTAACTGCTCGCTAAAAGCGATAAAGACTGACCTAATTGGCGCAGAAAATCCATATAGAAATGTCCAACATACTCCCTTCAACAATACAATCGATATGTATACCTGCCCTGGAGGCTATAGTTCTGCGCTCCGGCCCAAATGACAATATTATTATTTTCTACACTTTCCTAAATCACTCGACAGGTGATCAGAACTGACAGCATTTTTCCCCTTGCTTGACTTTTCAGGGCATCGAAAGGGTTGACTTAATAAATTAGGCTTTTATTAACACCCTGAAGTGAGTCAGAGACCTAGTGCAAGAGCAACGTACCGGACTACACAGCCCGTCCGTCGTAAAGTTTCCTTCGTCCTCGTTTACGTTAGTTATGGCTGCCCAATGGACCACGGTGATTAATTTTGATGAGTGTATATGCTGAATAAATTCAAAGCTTATCTTCGCAACCAGTGAGTCCAATCCTTTTTTATGTGGCGTTTTACGGTCACCAGATGGCTTCTGTCCTGCGTTGACGGTGTAAAAGCTTGTTGACTTGATGTGACCCACTTCTCCTGAGCGTCGTACTTCCACACACATAAGGCGTAATAATTGTAGTTCTAATGTACAATGAGTGGCCGATCTCATGAAATGTTGGCTGAAATTCTGTATTACGTTTTCGACTAGGAAGGATTACTTAAGCGCAATTCTAATATTGCTTATCATTCAGTATAGCCCTATAATATGTCGGATTTGGCAGGATGTCAGCTTTTGATTACACCGCTTTTCAGCCTCCTAAGGAAACTGTACTTCGTAAGAAAGGACTACTTAATAAGCACGCATTTTCCCCGTTGATTTTCGGTGGTTTTGCAAATTCAAAATATATCTTATAGAAACCACGAACAAAAATAGCTTTTCGTTCTGCCTTTTGATAGAGAACAAAGTCATTTTTATACTTACTATCCAGAAAGGAGTTTAATTAGGCTTTAAAAAAGTTTCTGATTGATGAATAATTTAGAGCCTGATTAGCCATTGCACTAACGCTTGGTGATTTCAGTCTACAAGGTGCATGCGTTCAGCGGAAAGAAAATCAAGTATTCTTTTCTGCCTTTAACAAGATATCACATAGCGTCCCTAAAATTTTGCAATGGATGTGGACTACTAGAAAAGTAGTATAACTAGGTTTTTAAAAAGTTTCCAATTATGAGATTTTTTAAGACCATGTAATGTCCATGCATAGAACATCGTACCTGTCCGTTTACCACTGCTCCCCACGAGATGTACAACACAGTCCAACGCGGAAAATGCATGCTACATTAGTAGTCATTTCTTACTGGGTATGGTTTACACAGAAGGCTGAAAAGCAGTGTATTCAAATGTTGATATCCTGCCAAATCCGACATATTATAGGGCTATACCGCATGATAATCAGTATATCAACTGCGCCTAAGTAATCCTCCCTAATCGAAAACACATTTCAGTATTTCAGCCAACATTTCATGAAATCGGTCACTCACTGTATTTTTTTTCGACTGCTTCTTCATCTGACCTTTTGCAGCCCCATGAACGAGTGGCCCCTGAGATTCGCGAACCAGTGTCCCCCACTTTGGCACGATAACAAAAATACCATCAGTTTCGACTCTAAATCTATAAGCTTTTCTGGCACCAGTGAGCTAAATGAAATGAAGATTGTCCACACAACGCCACTATGAGGGCTTTTTCTGGAGAGCTACAGTAATTCGATAAAGATCGCCACTAGCGGCCGAAGCGCTGTAGGATCCTCAATTTACTATATATGTGCGCGATATTCGTAATCCTATCTGCACTTGCGCAGAGCCTAAAAATCCATACAAAATGACTGTTTCAAACGCTTTACTAAGCATAACCATGCTTCACTTGGCTTTTAAAATTCAGTAATTACACGAAAACAGAAACTTCTCCGATTTTTAGATTATTGGACAATGACATTTCAATTAAATCGCCCCATTCTTTATGTTTTCCTTTCATGAGGCGTTTGCTGCTCAATTAATTGGTCGACGACGGCCAATCAGCTTCTGGCCAAACGTTCGTATTCCTATAAATACTCACTCTTCGTTGCAGGAGTCTGCAGTTATAGACGAACACTTTATTTATCATGGGCGCTGTAGGTTTAATACAAAATTTCCCATATGCCGCAATTTTTAGATGATATCTAGGATGTTAGCCTACTGAAACTGTTTCTTACTGTTTATGATGCTTGAACAGAACCAGTTATCAAATGTTTACTGATAACCGAGGATCAGTTAACTACTTCAGATAATTCATTTGTTTTCGTTCCAAAAATAGTACACCGGTTTTAAAAGATGAGAACATAATTTTGTAATAAAAACTGGAATACGTTTTATGTTCCAATGCATTTAAATTCATTCATTAACAATTCGGCGCCATTTTATAGTCTCAGTCTTCAACCAGGCTTCCAGTGTGTTGTAATGCGAGGATGAACAAAGAGCACGCTAGACAACCACCATCCAGTTATTCTCATCACGAATTCACAAATTTAGTTCCAGCCAATTAATTAATTTTGTAAAAAAACCAGATAGGTGGATTTGATGGAGTTAAGCTGTTCCCAACGTTGTCCGAAAAAAGAAGAGGTTGCTTGCGCGTCTTCTGTTTTAAAAATGAACATTTCTCAGTAAAAACGTCTTCTGAGAACTGTGACGTACACAAGAGGAAGCTTATATTCCCCGATATATGGTTTCAGCAGTTAGCAAAATGTTTAATTTCCCTCAGAAACGTGAAGACTCACGGGCGGTGCTATGAACTAGCACGGGGGGACAACTCCTATGATTTATTTTATGGAATGGAAATAGTGTGTGTGTAGTGAGTAAAAGACTGGAGATGGGTAAGTCGAAACACGTGCTGGCGGTCGACTTCGATATTCTCTTTGGTTCAATGAATTTTGTGCCTCAGCGATGCTGCATAGCACGGTGAAAGTTGTCTATTTAGCTAAAACAGCGTTAAGCGACATTTCTTTATCCGCAGTCAGGTAGAAAACGTATTGTGCTTTCAATTGGTATGGTTCGGTTTAATTATCTTGAAACGCAGAAGATTTCAGACCTTAACAGAGTTTTCCTATGCTTAAAGTAATTTGGCTACATTAATAGAATTCTACGTAAAAAGACGCCGCACAACTCAGCAAAAACCACACGGGACAGATTTACGGTCTCATCACGATAGGGTGTTAGTAAATTTTTTGAATGAAATTTGAAATAATCCCCCGACCCATACATGCATGAGGCAAAAGAGTTACTGTCTATGAGTCTACTGTAAATGTTTTATAACTTGAATCAAATAAAATTACAGCAGAAATTCAGTCCTTCAATCGCAACTTGTAAGTGTTGCTTCCTCGTAATTAAAAAAATTCAAGTAAACAAGAGAGAGTGTTTTTTTATTTTAAAACCAGTTCCGACTTCCTGGGCGCATCCTTCCAATCCTCCCTCTGATTGCAACCATTGCTATGCTAAGCCAATTTCCGCAGATCTCATCGTCAATGGTTCTGGGTGAAAACGAACTCTACGACCTTGATGAAGTCGCGGATGACCCGCAGTTCTTGAACAGTATATTAGAATTGGCGAAAAGGCCGAGATTTTTGACGCGTCTGGGCAAACGCGGCCGGAATTTCCAAGCTCGACTCGGAAAACGAACAATGCATTGGCAACCTAAGTACCTGTAAGTTCATGTCAATAAATAAAACTTCCAATGTCAGTCGTTTTCTGACTTTGATGAGCTTAGACAGTCCTCTAGAAATGCCAAAGATCATGTAAACTATTTACTTACCGTCGATTTCTATCTGAGCAATTTCTGACATTATGAAAACTAGGAGATTTAAAAAAGACAGGTTTATTTGCCAGAACAATGGACATACGATCACTGCATCCCAGATTAGTATTCAAAAATACTTTATAAGTCTGTATAAAAATTCACTTATCTCCCTATACCGGCAAAAGCTGCTAATAGTGAAAAGTATGCATTGTAGAAGTCCTTCGTCCAAAATGCGTTTGCCGTCTCCCCCTACTCTATCAAGCGTTTGAAAAAAACTCCAAAACGCCAAATTTACATAGCTCTTGTTCCGTCAGTTGAGCTTACCTCCTCTCTTCTACCACTTGAAACTCTCCTTTCGCATGTATCAACAACAACGCAGTCGTAAAAATTACGTATAGTTATTATAATTTTATCAAATTTGTACTTCTGAAAATTGGGCTTATTCCAACCTCCACTGAATCTCAGCGCAGTGATATTGTACCTCATTAGCAGGCGGCCACATAGCAAAGGAAAGGTTCGACAGGCATTTAAATAAACTTCGTCCGGATTTGAATATTTTTATAACTAACGAAGATGTAAATGTAATTGAACATCCGCACGTACATGCAGATTACACACAGGGTTTAGGCCAGAATTTTTTTGCAAGATAATGAGTCAGTACCTCCTTAAACACTTCGCTGCAGGTGGTCGTGGAGATACTCACGTTCACATGATGATGAATGGTGTTAATTGTAAACTTTTGTTTTAAAGTACGGTGACAGCCAACCAAAGACGTTCCTCGAACAACTTAATCGAGAGGTAAATATTAGATGATTTTTTGGTGCTCCTTCGGCTCATTGACAGGTTTTGTTTTTCATTTCGCTCTTAGGCCGCAAACGGAGTTAGCCTAACGGAAATACCGGCGGTGCTGTTTTTAATCAAATCCGGAAAACGAGAAGTTTGCTTTGATGTTTCTTGTCTAAAAAAGTGACAACGAGTTTGAATAAGCCTGTTTGCATGCTTCTCTTAAAAACTTTTAAAAATGTTATCTTATATTTATTTGTTGCCAATGCGTCGAAATGAAGGACTTTGCAGTATGCTTTGACTTCTTTGTTCAAAAAAGGGCTTTAGTGTTTTCCGTGTCGTGTTATACTCAGCTAACTGGGGATGTGGATGGATTTTAAAATTATGGAATTGTAGGTGCAAGTTAAATGTTCTAGAAAGCGTCCAGTCGACTCTTGAAGAGTAATACATTTTGCAGTGCAGATGTTAGATTATCATGTTAGGCAGTTCATTTGGACATTTCAACAGTTACATACATACAGTGACCCTAAGATGCTGTCCGTCTTGTGAGCTCACTCACAAACAAACAATTTTATTTTACTTTACTTTGTTTAAAAATCTGAATAGGAAACCATGTTCACATATATATATATATGTACCGTAGCATAATCGCGACTGTGCAATATACTTAAAAACCGCACCAATATAACAATTTTAACTAGACGCAAATACATCTGATAGCAATAAAACAATTTTTTTGTTAAATGGCGTTCAATTCGATCTTAGATTTTTGGTATTATTGTGTGTAGTACACTGACATATCGACTATTTCTCATGGTTTCTGACCCTAATGTAGGTTGTGTATTCATTATAATCCTAAACATGTTTTAAGGTACTTACATGCAGCTTGCAAAACCTTTTTATTCTCAATTATGGCCCACGTCGGGCACAGGGTCGCTCAAAACGGATAAAAAAGCACGAACAGTGAGACTTATGTGATAAAACTAAAATTAAAAATTAAAAGCTGCCCTTTCACACCCGGGTTAGTTTGCCAAATCTTCTATTTAATATCTCAAAGTGAGTGTCTGTACTACTCAATTGCATATTTCCTTTGTTTCAAACTTTGTCTTACCGACAAGAATTGCCGAGTTGGTGCTTAGGTTATCCGAGGCGTGCAAGTGCATATGCTTGAGTTTAAGCGACCTCGAGATCTTTGACTAAGCTGTTTTGAAGTTAATTACCACTTATTCACCTCCCCTCTCCGTGAGTATGTTTTACTTGTTTTGCCAGACAGACGTCAGAAGTTGTGAGAGTTTGTTCATACTCACAAAAATGAGGTAAATGGGAAATAAAAATACATGGTATAGGTCACAAAGAAAGTTTAATGAAAACATACTTTAAACGCATCTAAGTATGAAAATAATTGCCGCAAATGTTTTGTGGAACAAAAGTTTGAATCCCTGTGGCTAGTGAAATTTAAGAAATTCAAACAAAATACAGATATCAACCGTTGAAATGTGAAGATCTTGACATGCTTAAGTGGTGGCCTTTAACAAGCATTCAATTTTTCAGTGTAATTTAAAGCTTTCGCGGAGAAGTATTTTAGAATAAGGAAAGCCGGTAAAGTATTTGCAAAATATAAGATTTTGGCCAGTATGTCGGACGAACAGATGCATGTGTAAGTGGTACTGTCAGGCGATGAGGACAAACATTAGTTTTAAAAAATAAGTCATCGGAAAAAAGGTTGAGGTAGCAAACACAAGTGATAAAACAAAGACGATGCTATTCCTGTTCTGCAAATGTTGGACACGTAAAAGAAACTTACTGATTATCTTAAAGGCATCTTTGTTCGCGATGTGTGTGAGCGAAGATCAGGGTGACCATATTTAATTAGACCGAATTGCCTCATAATAATAAAGTAGGCGTAATGCCATGTGGTTGCAGGAAAGTGTACATAGGTTATTTTGAAAGTAATTCAGAGTGGGCGCCGGAATGTTATTATTGCTTATAAATATGCAATGTGTAGTCTGCGGCTCATGAAAACAAGCTGAACCAAAACAAATAAATGCAAACCGTTCAAATAAGACATAGGGTTCTTGAATGCAATGTTGCATTATAGCACAATTTTATAAAATGTGAATCTGCAAGCAAATATTCAAATAATTTTCGGGTTAGGCCTAATAATACATCTACAAATAAGTAGAAACACCTGCGTTATCGTCACAGAGATTGTTTTTCAGCGCATAAGGCGAATGCTATTTACAAGCGTTCCATTTAAAATTTAGCGTGCTGACATTCATTAATTCGAAGGGAATTGCGTTTTGGTCTAATCAAGTTTACAAGCGTTTTACTGTCACTATTGTATCTGACTAATTCACGTAATATTTCATGGCGTTTGAAACTCCTGTACCTATGTGCGTACGTATGAATGTTTTTTACAACTGATATACACAACTTAGGCAGGAAGAACCGTCGGCAAAAGGAAATATGCACGTGGCTTTTACTTTTATGGGGTAGAAATCAAAGGGGAATATGCTGGAGGGGCAAAATACGATTCGATGTTTTCTTTTAAAAACATTAATTTCGGTTTTCCGCACCGAAAATATAAGAAATTAGGGGAAGATCGTTCTGTTTAGTCTTTATAAAATTCACCAATCGATTTACATTTGCGAAATTTAATTTTTAAGTAACCCATCCTTAAATACGATCTGCTACCACCAGTTCGAGACGGTACACTCTTTATAGCTAGACCTGATTGACCCTTCTGGAACAAATGAAGGTGAGGTATTGAAGACAGGGAATCTCAGGACAAACCCTAGAATTGATATGAGCAAGAGAATGGCTTATGGCCGGGGTTACTTACTTGGGGGAGCAAATGGGCTAAAAAAATAACTGACGACAATTATTTGTATCTGCCAGTAAAAGAAATAAAAAGACGCCACGGTGATTGTTGTGTAAAGGTGGTCAGGATGCTTTAAAATGATCATCGGACTAAAAATACGGCAGTGCAATACCTTTTTGAGAATGTTTTCAAAAGGCCGTAAAATTACTTTACTGCTATCATAAAATGGAGGAATTGGTTTCCACTTACTTTTGATGACAGTATAGCGGATCAAATTTTGTGATACCACAAATTTCTTGGATGTTCAACTCTTTTGGTTAACGAAAATGACTCCCGAAGAAAATAGCCCCGGACACAAACACTACCCTTGCTTATATGCAGAAACTTGATCTGGTTACTGCCGGAGTTCATAGGGTAAAATACTATGTACTCAGCAGGGACGTGTGACAATATCGTCAAATTGTAAGAAGCACGAACACAAGTATCAGCGATTTTCATCCAATTTTGCGTTAATTTACGCTCCCATATTTTCGTTTTAATTTGAAAAAAGGAGGTACGATGCGAAAGCAGCTCGGATAAAACTAGATTGACCAAAACCCTTTTCATTGTATCGGAAGTGATGAAAAGTCCAAAAAATCCCCCATTCTGATATCCAGCTAATATTCATATTGGCGATATGTTAATGCAACATATGCATTTTTTTAGTTTGGCACTTACGTACATTAGAAAACTACCCCCTTTTAATAGAGAGGGAGATCAATGTTATATGACTCTGCATCGTGACAGCCTGCGTTTTAGCTAAGAGCGTTGACACGTGTTTTGCCAATTTTGGGCCTCTGTAGGACACTGCTTTAAGAGTTTCGCTAATTCGTGGAAATATTATATAGTTATCACACTGCAGATGATGGACTTCGACCGAAATATTTCTAGCAACTTTCGGTCCTAACCTGTAAAAATTTCTCCGGAGACATTAACTGAATTTTAACGCACGTATTTCTACGATTAATAAAAAAGTAGGAACATTTGTAGATGTTTGGTTGGATTTTGGATAATTCAGATTGACCCGACTATGAAAACGCGACGCCGCGGTGGAGTTTGAACCCACGAGAGCAGGTGGAAGGCTTAAGTACGGCCAGCGCTCTAACCACCTGAGGTACGAGGCTGCACCGGAGGACGTGAGTTTAATCACATTTGGGTCCGGTGCGGCCTCTTAGCTCAGGTGGTTAGAGCGCTGGTCGTTCTAGAGCCTTTTTCTGATATCGTGGGTTCGAATCTCACTAAAGCGCCGATTTTTTACATGGGTCAATATGAATGTCCGATAAGTGTGTTTTTAAGATTTTGTCGTATAAACAGATGGTTTTGGTTTAGCATACTCAGCAGTAAATTTCACTGCTATTTCTAACTTTCGAATGAAAGAAAGTTAATGTGGCACTTCTGAATGAGATAAATCGGGTTCTCTTTTAGTTTATCGGTGGTGTTATGGAGAAACAAAACTGAGAAGCGTGATGAGGAAGTCAGAGATTGAAAATGGACTTAAAGCTAATAAAAGTAGCAAGGGACTTCCCAACTAAGCTAATAGTGATATTGGAGCCTGCAGGATCTTCTAACGACTCGCTTCCCTAAGTAATTTGGAACGGAGAGGACGGCATTTGCATATTTTGACTACTTCATCTCTACTGATGCCACAAACAATTGTTTTTATTATTCGAGCAGGCTAGAAAACCATCATATTCCTTAAATTGTTGTTTCGAAGACATAGATAAAGCCCGATGAATTAGGAATATAATGTATCTATTAACGCTTCTATGTACAATTCAAGTAACCACGCGCACCCAAATCCGCCGTCCCCTTAGGTGTTTTGAAGTGTGAGAGCTCTGTGCACAAGTTGCTCGTCACTGTTTATGTTTGAAAGGAGGAGAGACAGCAGGCACCCTTTGGTAGGGCATTCTTTTACCGTGACCAAGTAGTTATAGGCGTTGGACTTCGAAATAACCGGTCGCGAGTTCGAGCCTCGAGTGCTCCACACTTTGGGGTTGGGTATGACTGCCTGACGACGTCTAATAAGTCAGAAATGGCAATTCCAGTCTCCCTTGTCTTTGTCGGTAATAACATTCTGCCTATATCATGCGCCGCTGAGCCCTTAAAACACAACGGGACAAGTGAGTTCAGTAGGAGCGATCAGTGAGCTCCCTTCTACCATTTTTACCTTGTCAGAACCTTTTCAACTTGTATATTATGGGAAAAGGGGACGTTTGTAGAGTCAGCGAACGCGTGCAACAGGACAGCATTGAGAAAGTAACGTGTCGATTCAGCGCCGGAAGAGAGAGTAAGGCCGATGACTAAGCGTATTTTCCTCACTATAAACAATCTGGCGCGCTTGAAGCTATCACGGTGCACCAAAAGACGTGGTTTGGGAGACTGCCAACTGACAGGATAACTTAGACTTCGCAGTCGGTCCAGTGTGATTTAGTGTGGAGCGGCTGACAGGTGGTCTGTGGCCTTTATGGTACACGCACTCCGTGAAATCCAAGACCGATGTGGCGGCAGGCCTAGGGGCGGCTCCGGCCGCGACAACCACTTGTATCCTCTTCAACCTCCAGTCTTATTGGTTATGTCTTGATACCTGATCCATATGATGGAGAGGGAAGTGAGGTAGATGCTGTGCAAGTCTGCCTTCTGTAACTTCCTGTGGGCACACGATGGACATCGTCGGTAACTATGCTTGAACTGTCGTATGCACGGGAGCCCATGCAAACTTGTAGCGTAAAAACTCGCCAGCCCTTCCACAAATGAAGATATTACTTGCCATGCCTTCCTACTCATTATAGCACCGCGGTGATAAAAATAACTAATAAAAATGTCTAACGGTGCAATTTTTAGAGGGATACTTGTAAAAAGGTTTTCTGCTAAAATGTAATATGCGGGCTATAACACTTATTCGACTTTGCAGACGGGCGTTGCATTTGAGACGAACACTTATCAACTTGCCGTTCGGACACCTCTGGCTACTAACAAACGACCTTAACAAATCCTCAGCATTATAACTCTATGAGAGGAACGAAAATGCAGTCAGCAAAGTATGCGGTATTAACATCTTTCTTGCAAATTTGTCCTTCGCTAAATCACATTCAGACATCTGCCGTCGATATATGAATAGGATTAGATTGACCAAAATTTACCTGGTTTTCCTTTGGGAAGAAAAGGAAACGTAAAACACGCCGTTTTCTATTTTCCAAATAGCTTTTTGTGGTTAATTGGTTGTCTTACAGTGTGCAATATTCTCTAGAATTCTCAGTCACCCGACCCCCAAACAGGAGCAGTTTTTGAGCGATGTGAAGAAAGGAAACAGTCTGAGCAGCTTAATCTTAAAAGGCAGGTTGAGAGCGGGTGAATAATAAGCTGGGAGTTCAACCCGTAAGTTTTTGAGAGTTGATAAAGTGGTTTATAACTGGTCAGTAGAATTGATCCTAGTGAGTACGTAGACAGAAGGATAGAAGTCCTCGCTGAAATGAGCCAAACCGTGTGTCTGGTATCCTTATAGGAAAAATCTGCTGTCCTTATCTGAAAAGACATTGGAATTAGGGAACCCACGGTTCTAATTAACTGTCAGGGAGTCGATATGGGCTTTCTGAAAGGTCGCGTTTCCTTGAGGCATGGAAAGATAACTGTGGACTGTTGTCACATCAGGAGGCGGTCAAAGATTTTAAAAATGCTGAAACGACCACAGTCTGCATCTATTCGCATGAGGCAGGCGCTAACAAACAGGTCAAATCCTAAAGAGCAGATGCCATTTACAGCGTTCTGTTTAAAAATGGACAGTAATACATAAACAACCGTCTTTAGAATAAACACAGCGATGTAAGCAAAACATTGCTAGTTTCCGAAAAAAATTTTTAAATAACAGCGAAAATGAGACATAGGAATCCCTATGCCGAATGCTCAAGTCTGATTGGACATAACAGAAGCAGTTGTACATGTGTATGAATAGTTTAAGAGGAATATTTATATGCAATATGCTTTGGTTTTTCATATATTCTTTTTGCCGTCAACACTCCGGAAAATTAACTTGACGTGGCGGCAAATAAATCATCTATACTGATTCGTAACTTGCATTTATCAAATTATTATTCAATCTCCCTCTAATGTAAAAAATTCTTTATCGCGTGTTTTTCTGTTGACAGGGACGACGATTTCATTTGCGTTACATTGTGATAATCGCGTCTTACAGTTGAAAACTGTCCTCAGCGGTCGTGAGAGACACCTGGTTGTCCCTGTAAAATCTGATTTCAGCAGCAACAGGCATAGCTAAAAGCATGCCTTTTTTGATCGATGTACGGGAGTGTTACTGTGTTTATCTGGCGACAGTAGAGGCGGTTGACAAAACTATCAGCCGCTGACAGTTCTGCAAAGTGTTTACTGGCGTGGTGTGTTATCTGGAGGCGTCTCTGCGACTAGGGGGCTGGTTTGCGCTAAAGGCGAGATCGCACAGCAGAAGCAAGTGCTCCTTTATAGTGTCGATCAGGTGGTGATCAAGATACTCCAAAACATATGAAAAGTTGATGCAAAAATTTTTCCGCATAAACTTCCCTTAGTGGCCCGATGGTAGACAAGTTTTCTCGTCCCAATTTATTGAAAGTCATGAAAGACACAATAAATATTGCTTGAGAGTGTCATCTATATAGCTAAGGCGGAACCCCCGGGATATTTACGGACAATGCCCTCTAAACGACGCTGAGTTTTGTTTTGAGCTAGAATATTGCTACAAATGCACAGAAGCGTAAGATGAATAGTCCATGTCTAAATTGCGAGATAAGGCACAGAACACACCTTCCTGTATCGCTTACCAGTGGTGCGGCAATGAAAAGCCACCGTCCCCCTGTTCCCGTGTGCTTAGAAGGGAACGAATCGTCGGAGAACATATTTCACATCTGTCCAAAATGGCACAAATTAGTCTGGCGAGATTACAGAACTGACAGGCAGGCAACAGACGCTCCTACCCAATTCCAGAACAGCAGCAGACTGACATTTGTTGGATCACCTGCACACAGTCATTGAACGATTTTATGAAATATTAACCGAAATTCTAAATTGCACTTTCATGTAGGGAGGAGAACTAGGCTGGTGTTGTAATACTGATTGTCATGCAACACCATCCTAAGATATTTCAGTCAGACCATGATAATGGCTTTTGAATGCACCTTTTTCGGCCTTCTGCGAAACCAAATTCAGTAAGGAAGGACCACTTAAATATTATAATTTTTTCCAACTAAGTTCCACGCCCTCGTACATTCAAATGTGACCTGAGGGAAAACGGCTATAAATATCTATAAAAATCTATATATATATCTATCATAAGGCCTATGGCGTACTGATGATCGGTAACGACCGTGAAATTGCTGTTTGCGTCTGGCCTGTCGCACTCTTAGCGAGCTGCTCATATATCTATATTTATATTTTTTGTATTAACTAGACGGCAAATTATGTCTTTTTATATTTTATACCAAAAATGTGTTTTTTCGGTGTTACAGTTTGTAATTATGGGGCTTTTTAGACTGAAATGCTCATTCAAATAACATCTTATTTAGTGGCTTATAAATCCTCCTTATGAAGTTTACCACGTCGTAAACATCCTTTGCGAGATTTTGAGATCCTTATGTGGCATTTTCTTAATGAAGTAGAGGGATTTATGATATTTCTTATATGGAGAAAACACAGTTCGTAATTAAATACCTCTAGACATGTTAGAGGGCAGGTCGTGTTCAAAGTTATTCGGAATTTAAAAAATCTCCTTAAAACATAGACACGCTCATTCGGCAAGCACTCAGTTTGAAAAAAGATTATTTGCTACCAGGTGATCATAGGATTTGCAAAATGTAATTGAACTCACAGGGTCATAAAATTCGATAGCAAAATTTGTACTGCATAAAATGATTTTTCTGCAAACAGTCGAAAATAAACGCATTCAAGAACCGGTATCCTGGCTTGCCTTGACTATATGAGGTGTATGCTGCAAGGAAATTAGTATAACAAACCTACTTTGGTAGCCCTATCTACCTAGAAACTCATCTCAGAATTTTAGCCATTATTTCAAGAGATTAGTCAGTGTGGCTTATACAAAAATGGTTTGCGACGTAGGGCGTATTTTCAAGTTTGTCTACTTAGTCTATGTTTACATAATCGCATCTTAAGAGCTTACACTATAAAATAAAACCTTGCATTCGCTTTGTTTGAAAGTACGCCTTTGTCAACGTTATTATTTTGAGCTAAGAGCAGAATTTCCGTTGACATCGTGTTCTGGTACCCGTTTGCCTGTTTGTCATCAGGCAAATATAGGCACACGCTCAAATTACAAGAAGTTTTTGCCCGCCGGCGTAGAACGTAACCCGAAATAGTACTATGTGCAGATTAATTTCACAAACCCACCTGGTTACAATCGTAATGTTTGCTGCCATCTGGGATTAGATGCACACACATGCTCTCGAACACGACGAATGCAGTTGACAGAGGAGGTCTTTCAATAAGTCATAAGAATTTTTAAAAGTCAATTTGTCGAACACGTGTTTTCGGTAAATCTTCATCAGGCCAAAACGGTTACATAGAAGTTTGCATCATGCGAAATAACAGGGCTTATAAGTGATTCAGGGAATAATAACACCCGTCGTTCCCAAGCCACTCGCATAACGAGGCGTGCTTTGGCGTGGCGCTTGGGAGGTAAAGACCGACTCACGTTGCAGGCCAAATCGATGTGCATTTACATATTCACTTGCTCTTTTGGAGCGGGATACATTGGCCGTACAACGAGGCGCCTGGAAAACAGAGCACGTGAACACATACCGGCCTGGCTCGGCAGAGGTGAAAAGAAGTCAACCTCGAGTTCTGTCCTCGCACATCTTGTCGATACGAATCACCGATTCAACGCCACAGAAGCCTTTCAGGTTGTCTACTGGACACCATTAAGCTTCTCCAGAGGCCGACGCCAACCGGTGCTAGCTACAGCCGAGGCAGTGGCTATACGGCTAGCCATTCCAGTGCTATGCTGTCAGAAGACTCTGACACAGGCGCTATGTCTTCCGTGGCCAACGCCGACCCAAACGTCGCTCCAACCTCCTCATAGCAGTGATGTAAGCAAAGCAAACCGGACGTACGATCATTATTCACAGCCTATATCCTCCCTCTCCCTCGCCCCCTTGGTCCAATGATCATGACACGCCGACCACGCCATAGCACGCCTCGTCATGCGAGTGACGAGGGAACGATGTGTGTTAATAGTCCCTGAATCACTTATAAGCCCTGTAACTTCGCATGTTTTAAAATTCTATGTAACCTTTTTGGGCCGATGAAGGGTTACTGTAAACACGTGTTCGCCAAATGGATTTTTCGATTGTAACACGGGAATGTTCGCTGAACTTAGACAATCATAAGAACTTTGTCAAACCGAAGTTAATCAGTGCCTATTCTAAATTTTAGATCCAACCGCTGTCAACATATCCTACCATGCTCGGCCTTATAGGTGCGGCCAGCATTCATTTCGACTGCCAGATCGTTTACAGGCTCCAACAGTCGACTGGTGCATGGTGGAGGGAAGGAAGAGTGAGATTGATTCTAGAGAACACTTCTCCACGACGCACCTTAAAAGTATCGCGATGAGCTAGAAGTCCTGGGTTGGTAGGCTGCCAAATGACTGGATAATTCGGTGAGACTGGTCAGTAATAGGCGTTTATGCGGAGTGACTTACTCGAGGACTGGTAGTCATGCTCAACGGTCCATTTTTACATCCTCCTTCATGGAACATTTACGAACGTGAGTTCCGATCCCCAGTGTTTTATAAAAAACCCACCACACTGTGCGGAGCTAGGTTGTGCATGAAACTTGCAAACTGCCACTTCGTCCGCGTCAACCTTCGGTCGTGTCGACATTCTCGTGCCATCGGAGCCCGGTGGGTGAGGGAGAAGAGCGTGTGGCATGCGTTACGCAAGTCTGACTCACCAGGGACTATGACTCATGTGCTGCGCCCATTACGTGAGGCACACAGTTGGCCGAGTTCTCAACTGATAGGCCTTTCGTGAGAGCCGCCCGTAATTAGAGCTCATCCCTTCATTGTGTGCTTAGTGTTTTAGGAGTTCGTGTGACTCTCGCAGCCTGATAGGCGCTGGCAGTTTCTTGACATATGGTTTCCTGCCGGTAGATACGCCTGCGTTCCCACTGCATATACAGGCGGTAAGCATGGCTGACCAGTCACCACCCTTGTCCGTCTGATCCCAGTAGGGGTGTTGTTGTTGTTGGTTAAAGACCTGGTCATTTGCTATGTGGACCAGGGTATGTGGAGTGAAACGCAAAGGTGCGGGCTCGACTGTGCCATCCACCTGCGTCCACCCCGCCTCCGGCCTTCTTAAGTATGTCTTGAAACCGGGTCCAGGTGTGGGAGGAGCGAGTGCGATAGATCTTGCGCCAGCCCAAATTCACTATAAACTGACTTACGCGCAAGTCACCGTGTCTTCTCCCCTTTTAATGGAGAAAAAGATGGACACAGTCGGCAACTACAGTCAAATAGTCAGGACTTTGCAGGCGAACTTAGTTTCAGGAGCTACTGCTACCTACTGTAAACGGTATTGGCGATTTTATAGATTCACTTCGCGTTATCATAGCTATTGAAATTTTCAGCCGATAAGAACTGATGTTCAATCATACATTCGTAACGTGAACTTCTGTACTTAGGACAAATTTGCAGTCGCAGACGAACCCGTAAAGCCAAAGAAACCCATTTTCGCATAAGTGTCTTTACTTGATAAATGACGCTGGTCAAAAGATATACCGATCCGCACATTTAAATTGTATTCGTTATTTAAAGCAAGCAAGGACAGCAGAATTTGATGGTACCACAAAATTTCGCGACGGCTTCTCAACTGCTGCCGGTCGTTGCATAACAGAAATAACAAGTGAGAAAGGTACAACGGTACCATTAAATTCTGCTGTCCTTGCTTACTTGAAATTCATTCCGGGGTAATATTCCTTCAAGTGTATTCCTTATGTCAAATATAAAATATACGATGCATGCATAGTATACATAATGCATTATGTAAAAGAGATCAAAATATATTAAAGGCGGCATACCTTGAAAAAAGGGGTAAGAGTCAAGTGCACGGATGATCTTCAAGAAAGTGTTTCTTGTCAAGATAAGCATATAACTTATTCTGCTTCCTGAAGCTAAATAACAGAGACCGCTTTACTAATGTTTTAGCGTTTACAAGGCAGAACATGTGCTCGTTAAATATTTTTGTAGAACCTACCTGAACTAACAATAATCTGTTAGCATCGGTCAAGGCGACAAAATAAAGATCTCTTACGAAGCTACCATCAGTTCCAAAAATACTGCGAACATATCCTAGCCTTCGATTAGGTTCTATTTGAAATGGACTGCAAGGGAACTCTAGACACTAAGACAAATCATCTAAATCCCTCAGAATGCATTAGCATCAGAAATAAAATCGAGTAGAAGCACGACACTGCCGTTTTGCGTGCTCAGATACAATCTTGCCTGACAACATCCATTCGAGGAAGATATAATGGGCAAGTTGTGGTTTTGTGAGTAGCTTTGCGCCAAATAAACCCCTCCTTTTATCGGCCCAGCCTGCTTCTGACCACCTGTTTGGGAGCAGAGGGAAATGGCATTCGACGATTTTTCGTGCATCTGCGCCGGTTTGGCTTCGTAGATATTCACATTTTCACTTGCCTAGTTAGGATTTGCCAAATTCAGTCGGTGCCTTTAATACCTAAACGAAATATTTCACCATGCATTTGAGGAAATGTACATAGGCATTTTCGTGGTGCAGTTTTGGTGATGGCCTTCAAACATTCGTTCTATGAGAAGCACGTATACCGTCAGGAGTAGCTCGTAGGCTTTTTCCAATTTTTAAAAACTACCTACTCGTGCAAGTGTTCAAACTGTGATTTTACTAAACAACACTACCGACAAAGTCAAGGGAGCCTGGATTGGCCGTTTTAGGCTTATTAGCCGTCGACAGCCAGTCAGAGACGTTGGGCTTCTAACCAACAGGTTGCGGGGTCGAGCCCCAGGTGTCCCAGGCTTCGGGGTTGGCTATGACCGGCTGACAACGGCTAATGAGTCAGAAATGGCCATTCCAGTCTCCCTTGTCTCTGTCAATTATGCTATTCTGCCTAAATTACGCGCCGCTGTGCGGTTTCTGGTTGGGCTTGAAAGAAAGAGCCCGTAAGGCACAACGGTACGATCGGTGAGCGCTCTTCTGCCGAAGTAATTTTACTTTTGTATTACCAACATTGAAAGGAAATAACTGTTCTAAAATCCAACAGAACCAAGAGATAAATGAAAAAGAAGGACAGGAGCAAACAAAGGCCTCGTAAATCCACAAAACTCGATTTTGATCTTTTAGAAAATAAGAATTCAGACCAAAGTCAAGTAAACGTGTTGTCAACGTGCAGGAGTTTGATTGAAAATTATGCCAAAGCGGAGGGAGCTACATGTCTGCCCACAGGCCAATATCACCGACGTGAGTTGCCTATTGGGAAATAGGACTGTGGCGAATGGCAACTTGTATTAACTAGGAAGGTGCAGGCAGCTTCAGTGACGTAAGCGAGTATACAAGGAATCGTTTATGAGATACGGAGATAACTTTTTAGGAAAGGGTAATGAAATAAAGATGGCCAGTCGTGAACAACTCACACGCCTAAAAATTAGGGATGGAGGTAGAAATGAAAGCAGCAAAAATATACGGGAATCTTAAGGATTCTAGTAAAATGAATTTCGACTTAAGAAGACCAAGAGAAATAAAGAACAGGTGTATGACAAAAAAGCAAGTGCTTGCAAAGCTACGTTACACTTATATTGATAAACGACCGTGAGGGTGGTCAAAGTGACAGTGATTAATTGTCATGCAGAAACGTACATAAATTGAAGCCGTAAGTACTGTGTACTCTTTATAGCTGCCCCGACATAGGAAATGCCAAAGCTGGACGTGCTTTAGTGCTGAATGATAGCTTTCTGCCAGTCCTCATCGTCATATATTCGCAGACAATATTTTGTATGTGCTGGAAGGGTGTGAAACGTATTTAAGGGTTTTTGATTCTGCTAGGGCAAGCCAAGATATCCCATTCTGTATTCAGGAATTAAAGTAGAATCAGCGTTCACGAGCTGACACTTTTACAAACTTTGGATGCTTTTAATGATATCCTGCTACGAGTTGGTACAAAGAAGTACTGCTTACGGACCTGCTGTTGTCAGCAGTCAGATGGGCATGTAAGTCCAGATTGCAGAAAAACTGCCAAACGTCCTTCCGTCACCCCTAATTCGCCTGCAAGTTTGTGGTTGTATCGACTCGACAACCACTTATGTGCTTCATCGCCTCCCACACTAGAATGGCAGCAGCTTTTCCTACTTTTTTAAAAATATCCTATGGTCAAACACTGTGAAAAAAGGGCTAGGCGGCTTGGTGAGCGTCCCCAAGGACTACCTTCAGTTCCGCTAAAAGGACAATTTCCACGAGTTCTGTCAAAACTGTATCGAAACCGTTCTGTCCCTGACTGTAATCTGACAGGCCATTTTCTAAATCCAATGGCAGTTTGTTCTTCTCGGAAATACTTTCGTCAACTGGACTTAATTTAGGTTTCTTTTCATATGAAATCAGGCAATTCAGATAAAATTATAAAGGACGGATTGCTTGTCAGCTCGGCTTGGAGAAGGCAACAGAGGCGTATTAAAGAGAACTCAATACTTGTATTCCATTCTTCCCTAAGGTTAAATCGCGAGCCCATCAGTTCGTTGTGCAGGAGTTTCGGGTGCGAGTAACAAGCGAGCCAGAAGTGGAAATTTGCGTTTCCTTGAGTTTTTTTATAACACAATGCTTCACCTTTGGGTCGGATCTTATTTCGTGGCCGTACTTGCATCAGACAAGCCCCGGTCGCCTTTCATACGGGACCATTTGGTAATTGGGGGTTTAACTCTAACCTCAACCCCTAATCCCTAAGCCTAACCCCAGTCGATAGCAGGTACGACCACGAAGTAAGAGCTTGCCCACTTTTCTAATATTTTAGCTATCTGGGTAGAGAACCAACAAACTTCTACAAAAGTCACAATCGGATTAGTACTGATATTTCTTTATTAATTGAGGCAGCTAATCGTCACTTAAGGGACGTTGGCCCGTCGCACAGCGTAATTCTAATTTTTTGCTAACCACTCCGGTAACCCCAAAATGACTGGAATATCAAAAACATACACAAGATATTATGATGGTAGAGAGCGCTCACCGATCGTTCTTACGGAACTCACTCGTTCCGTTGTGCCTTATGGACTCTCTTTCAAGCCCAACCAGCAGCCGCACAGTGGTGCATGATATAGGCAGAATGATATTACCGAAGAAGACAAGGGAGACTGGAATGGCCATTTCTGGTTTAGTAGCCGTCATCAGCCAGTCATACCCAACCCTGAAGTGTGGCACACCCAAGGCTCGAACTCGCGACCTATTAGTTAGAAGTGCCCGACTCTAACCACTGAGCCACGAGCCCGTTGCCCTGTCGGTTTTCGATCTGGAATAAGCAATGGTCGGGGGTTTAACTCTAACCTCAAACCCCAATCCCTAAGCCTAACCCCAGCCGATAGAAGGTACGACCACGAAGTAAGATCTTGCCCAATTTTGTAATATTTTAGCAATCTGGGTAGACAACCGACGAACTTCTACAAAAGTCACTATTGGATTAGTACTGGCAGTTCTTTATTAACTGAGGCAGCTAATCGTCACTTAAGGAGCGTGACTTCACTTGTAAGCAGCATTTGCTGCTTGCCCGTGCAAACAATTAAGTCACTTTTGAACTGCTAGCGAGTATACTGGGGTTTTATAGCTGCAAGCTGACAGCTCAAAAGTTGCGCAAATAACAGTTAGATAAGAAGCATCACGGGATTATTGGCGAACTCAGCGGACTCCACTGATGCTCATAAGGCCAGACAAAATTAATGTTCACAGTGCCAAATCCATCTAGAATCCACCTTCCGATTATGCTTTGATGAGAAACAGTCGTTAGGTCTTACAGCAGGTTTGAAATGTCAGATTCTTTCCGACGCTTAAGATGCTGTCGTGTATAAAATTCGCAGGTTGTCGGGTGATCCTGCAGAAAGACTTATCCGTGGTCTTTCAGGTTAACTTATGAAAGGTTAGCTGAATGGAATAGGGGAGAAAAGTCGAAAGTGGCTTTATATTCATCTGCTTTTGTTAACGCCTTAGTATGCGGCTCAATCGTCACATCCTTTCGATCATTCTGTCGTATCCTTTACCTTAAGAATAGAGTTCATACTGTGCTTCTTAGTGCTTACCGCCGGTAATTTCTCAGTCAACGCTTCTTGTCCTGTCGAACGATAAGTTTGTCCGTCGCACAGCGTTACTCTTATTTTCTGGCAACCTCTCTGATAACCTCAAACTGACTAAAATATCAAAAATATACACGAGATATTATGTTGAAAATCTTAAATGTTAACCGGGTCGAGGGTTCGGTCATGGGAAGAAAGACAATTGACTCGAAAATTGCCAAATGGAATTCCATCGTTCGAGACAGGCCAGCATGCAACAGCAACGGAAAGGGACTGACTGCAATGCTAATTCCATAAAGTATCATCTACGACAAGCTCTGTAAGCTATAAATTGACGCGGAGTTAAAAAGATCAGTTCTTTAGTCGCGGACGTAGATGAGGCATTTTTTGACAACCAACTGAGGAGAAAACAGCTGCTTTTTTTACTATGCGCTGACAAAACAGCAATGCGATCTGTCTCGGTATACCTCAGAAACCCAGCGCTGATGTTTAGAGGAATGAGAACGCAATGATTTATATAAGCCCTGTGGTCGAAGCTTTGCTTTCTTGCCTGTGTGGCGAGCAGTTTCGGCTGGACTTATGATCAACCAAAAGGCCGTGATAATAGCGTGTCCAGCATGGAAAACCCATTCGTGCAGTGCCCAGTAGTCCTGATTTTGACCAGAGATACCTGCTGCCCAAAGCATGGATTAGGAAGTATTTCGCGATGCCGACAAACGGTGAGATCAGTGTGGGCCGCAGGTTAGTCGGCCGTCATGCCTTCCGCAGCCAAAATTGTTGGCACTGTGGATGTTCACATTTTTACTTGCCATGCAGGGCAAAATATTTTTAGACTTTCGCCTGCACTGCTTTGCAGTTATGCCTAGGGTGGGGCGATCTGAGCTAGGGCGTCCGAGAAAACGGCGTGTGGTGTTTACGAAGGCGAATGCACGGCAAGCATCTATGGAAAGGCAATGATGCAACCTGTCCAACGACCATCTACTAGGTTGAATGCGCCCGCCGAATTCCGGCCATTCACGGACACTGATCGTAATCGTCCAGACCGCGGAGGAGGAGGAAGAGTGGGAGGAGGGGGAGGAGGAGGCACTGAACCAACCAGCGAAGCTGTGGCAGGGGAGCGGGGGCCGTATCTACGTGAGGAGATCGGCATTCGCACATGTCCCCTCGTATCCACCCGGCGTTTCGGATTTACACCCGAATCCAGCATCAGTGACTGCACAAGATAAGGCTAGTGTTTGAACAAGTGTTACAGTGTTTATAGGATGCGGTTGCTATGCCATTCCCTACCTAGTTGTTCCCGCATTCATTGTAGATGGCTTGGGTGTCTGCAGTTGGAGCAGTGTTTGCCACAGAAACCGTGCAGCCCCTCTCGCCGTGCAGTTAGAATGGCTGGTCACAGTGAGATCGCTGCGCCAACACCGTCCATGAGTACAGCGTGCATATGTGCCACCGTCATCTCGAATGCTGGGAGCTTCTACGCTGTCGAAATTTAAGGCTGTATGAAACGTGGCGGATGCGCAGCTCCAAGAAGAGGCGGTAACAATGGGAATTTTGAATCCTTAATTTTGGAGCGGGAATGCTTGGGAAGATAAATATTCGAGGTTGTTAGTTTTAGATGAGTCTAAACAGCGTCCGAAAGTTCTGGTGAATAAACCATTGTTTCCAGGAATCCCTTCTTAAAGTGAAGAAGGAGATCGCTTAGTTTATCAGAAATGCTCCAGTTGCTTTGTACGGTCTCGTTACTCAAATCTGCTTATTTTTGTGAAGTTGCGGAAGCTTTTGCACTTGGCAACGGTATAGAGAAGGACCCCACTTAACTGTCAGTAGACTGTGGATGGTGCTATGCGTGATTTGTGGTAAAGGGATTTTTATGGGTGGGGCAGCATGTCGGACAGTAAGCTGACAAATTGAAAGAAAACACCAAATTTGCCCGAATTTACGCCGAAACTTTTATAATACATTATTTTAGAACCACGGAAATGAGATTAGTAATTAAAAAATTAAAAAAATCAATATTAAAAAATTAAATTTAAAATGTAAATTTTAAATTAAATTTTAACATTTAAAAAATTAAATTCCACAAAATATCGAATTTTGATTTAAGATGTGAGGTTTTGGGAAGTAAACGCTATTGATAGTGCAAGTTCTGCAACAGCCTGCAAATGAACGCTAAGATAAAACCCCATATGACACGATACACCATCCACTGACAGTTAAGTGTGGTCCTTCTCTATACCGTTGCCCTGCATTTTTCCGAGCCTCCACTGAGAAGAAAATGCTTCCGGTGATAGATAATGTTTGTGTTGTCATTTGTTTTACGACTGGGCACATTAAACGAACCACTGTAGGACGACTGCTTGCATGGTTGACTTTATTGCACCGCCCCCAAAACGGGCCACAAGGTAAATGCGCTAGGTCAACACGGAGGCATCGCTGTCACTGTTCACTGACATCACTGTCGCTCCCCATTTTTGTTAGTTGAAATTTTAGTCAAGTGTTTGTTTTGGACCAGGGGTTGTTGCGGGATGCCTAGGTGCGGATTTACACCGTGCCAACCACCTGACCCTGCACTCCACCTCCGGCCCTCTTGACATGGCCATGACACCTGATCGAGATGGCGGTGGGAGAGAGGGTGTGATAGATGCTGCGCAAGTCGCCGTTTTTGCTTTACCCTGCTGTGGAGCATGCGGTGGGCAACATCGGTCACGCCGGTCGTTCTGTATCGACCCGGGGTGTCACCCAAACGGGCCACATGGGGGATGCGCTCGACCAACACTGAGGCCATATCGGATTCTGGCGGGCATTATCGGAATTGCACACCAAAACAAATGCCAACATTTCGGGGTGCGGTGGCAGACCCGGTTGCCTGCAGCCTTCACGCACACTGGGACCCCTGCCACTTCCCCACTGTTGTTGTTGATAAAAACCTGGTGGTTCGCTGTGTGGACCAGAAAGTGTGGAATAGAGCGCCAAGATGGGAGCTCGACGGTGTCATCCACATGCAACCTCCCCCGACTCAGGTCTTCTTCTCTCTCTTGACACCGGGCTTAGGTGGGTGAGAAGGAAAGAGTGCGGTAGATTTTTTGCAAATCCACCTCCACTGCAAACGAATTCACGCACAAGTTATCGTTCCTGCTGCAACTTTCTGTGGGGCACACGTTGGATATCGTCGGAAACGACGGTCGAACTGTCACCTCGACCTAGGGCATGTCGAGATGGACGATTTGGCGTCTGGTCTTGAGGAAAAGTAGATCTTCCTGCTGTCAGATAAGCTGCGCTATAGATCTTTTTTGGAGTGGTGTTGGACGTCATTAACAAATGTTTCTGTTGACTGACCGCGCAATCGTTGTCAGTCGATGACCTCAAATTTGGTGATGGAAGGATAAATATATCATGGGCCAGGTAACAAGGGCCTTGCGCGATCGCTTGCAGTGAATTCGGAACCCCAATATTTGACCACTTGTGAATCTTACAAATATTTGAGAATGATCGTCACCTGTTCTTCTAGTGCCATATCATTTGAAGAGAAGTTAACAGTCGAGTAACTGTCATTCTAATAGTGCAAGACAACGAATGACTGGACGATTTGATTCGGAGTGATAGTCGCAGCCTTTTTCGCTTGTTAATGTATGCATCTGCGGATAGCAGTATTTCCGGTCTGTTGGTCAAGATGTTCGGTACCCTGTTTTTCCAACGCGATTGTACTTTCTAATTGAAAATATTTTGCATATGTATAGCAAAGTCTAGAATCATATATTTGTGCCCTAAGTGCATGCACTGACTTACATGAATCAATGTCAACGTATGCTGTTTCTCTCAGTGAATACTCAGAAGAACTTAGTTCATGTTGTCTTCCGCTTGGTTAACTGGCAACTCACTATGAAGTACCCTCAATGCTTGTACTCACGTCCATTTCTCAGCCATCAAGAATTGTTTGGCTTCTCACATTTGAATTCTACGACCTGTACGTGGATGTCTCTTTCAACCGCTACTCTGCAAAACGTTTGCAGAGCGATTTTCAGTACTGGCTTCACAGTTGTTCCTGTATACACATTCTGCGGTGAGCTTGGCCCCTAACTTGTCTTGAGAGCCTGGTTTCATTTTCACCGGACACATTAATACAGCAGTCATTTTTCTGGAATACTTACTGCAGAAAATGTCTTCAACTAATTCATATGAAGCTCTCACCAAAATTAATGCTAAAATATTATCACCCAGTCTGTAGAATAGCATGATATATACAGTACAGTAGATGGGCTTACTCAAGAAATGTCAACCGAACTTTCGAAATGCGTTTTCGTTTCAAAAAGACTAATTAAGTAGGATTGCAAAACTAATCATCATGCAGCATAATTCTACAATAATTCAGTTACCTCAGGGTGTCGGCTTTCGAATGAACCTCCATTCGGCTGCATGCAAAACCTTCACTCTGTAAAAAATGACTACTTATGTTGCATGAATTTTTTCCCATTGATTTTCGACGCCCTCGAAAGTTCAATTACCCTTCATGGAAAACATGCATTAAAATCTTCATTCCTTTGATCATTTATTAGGAAATTACGTCTTCTTCCAACTTTATACACGAAGGAAGGGCATACTTCGGTTTTCAAAGACGTTTCCAAGTCCAGAATAAATTTGAACCAGCTTTACCGTTACACTTGGATTCAGGGTTTCCAAACTACAAGCCGTATATTTTCCTCGTACGAAGAACACACATTTCTCTAAGGTAATAAAGGGGATCATATAGGGTTCATAAAACTAAGCAGTGGATTTTATTCATATTGTTAACTTTACCGGCCACATTGGTAAATGCAAAGACATGGCGATTTCTGAACGGCCATTTCACAGCACTTAAAAGTCCCACAATTAGAAACTTTTTTTAAAACTGAATTATGTCCCTCCTTCAAGCATAAAATTAGAAGAAGACGTAATGTTCTACCGAATAAGTGGAAGTATAAGTACTTGCAAGCATGTTTTCCATGAATACTAATTGGACTTTTAGGACATCGAATATCAATGAGAAAATTTCATGCTAAATAAGTGGTCATTTTTTACAGAGTGTAGTTTTTGCATGCAGCAGAAAGGAAGTTCATTCGGAGGCCGGCACCCGGAGATAACTGAATTATTATAGAATTATACTGCAGACTGATTATTTGTACAACCCTACTTAATTAATCCTTTCGAAACGAAAACGCATTTCGGAATTTCGGTTGACATTTCATTATTTAGCCCACCTACTGTACGGGTCTGCAAAAAAGTGACAATTGGACAGTCGCTGCCGACGATGTCCGCCGTGTGCTCGACAGCAGAGTGAGAGCAGGGATCATGGCTTGCGCGTGAACTACCGTTAAGTGATAGTATGTAGGATTGCGCCGAATCTACCGCTCTCTTACCTCATTCCCGACAGAGTCAAGATGACCGGAGACGGTAGAGGACGCAGGTGGTTAAGATGGCATACCACCAGGAACGTATGCGACAATTCACACTTGTCCCCACTTAGCAGGTGCCTGTAAACGTAAATGTGAGCAGTCAAACTGCCGTATTTCTTCTATGCTTATTATTCAGGTCCTCATTCGACAAACGACACCCGTAAGGAAACCTTCTGCTCTGGGACAGTGTTCCATCTACTATGCTCGCTGAAGATAACCGCTCCCAAAATGTGAAGGTCGTGATATGTACGGTAACCTGTTTATAATAAAAAAACATAGAATGAGTCTTGAGAAGAATCTACCTCAAGGACTGTTCCACCTGTATCATATTCAAATTTTACAAAATAGGAACTAGCTGTAAATATCGTACTGCGGGCCTGAGAACCATGATTCGAGCAGCTCTCGGCTCACGCGGCTGTGGGGATTTCGGCCTCTTGAAACTTGAAAATATGGTCGAGTCTCGTCGACTGATCTGTCACTTGTGAGCTAGCGTCTCCCCGCCTCACTGCCGCTGCGTGCTCGGCAATTTGCGTACGGAGTGATCTCCAAGTTTCTCCGAAGTAGTTGATTTGTCTGAAATTACACCAGATTCGGTAAATGACTCCTGACGTTTCCTGCCGTGGCAGTGGGTCTTTGGGCCTCATGACTTGGCGCCTAATGGTTGCTTCCGGCCTGTGTGCAACCCCAACTCCAAGTGGAGTGAGAAGACGACTGACGGCTTCCGAGACATTCCTCGCGTACGGAAGATCCCGCCAAAATTTTGGGCCGGTTGGATTTGGCCTCTGGTGTCGTTTTTGCATGCACTGGTTGACATAGTTGTGCGCAATCTATCGACAAGCACAATGAACTCCCTTTATCGTATTCCGTGCTGAGATTGTCCCTGGGCAGGGGAGTCAGTCACGTGGAGAGGGCGCGGGCGAGCAATTATCCCAGTGGCAGTGAGCCAATTTACCGATCAATCGTCACACCAGCATCCATCACCGATGACGAAATCGCGGCCATTAACGACTCGGACGCGGTCTGACAAGCCAGCATCACATCGATTCCGACCCCAGCGGTGATTGCGAGAGCTGTTGATTACAGTACGCATATGGTCCTACGGCAGCCACTTGCTATAAATACTGCACTCCTTGTGCCACCATTACCCTTATCTGCAAGTGTCGCTGATGAGAGGTTCGAGTGAGAATCCGAAACGTCAGGCCAATAAGTTTTTTATTCCAGTGATCGCATCTTCGTCTTCGAAGCTGCTTCCTGGAACTGGCCTGTTCGCTTCTATCAGCAAAATCAGATTTCTCTGCTCGGGGCTTTGACAGTGCAGGGTTGTCGGAAGTATGCACGGTCGTTTGTATAAATCGCAGATGCGCTGTCCAGCCATGCCAGTTACGATGTCCGATCCCGAATCTGAGCGTGTCGAGAGTGCCTTGTCTTCGATACAAGACGGATGAGAGATGATATACTGCAAGTGTTTCCCAACATAACTTAGGCCGTCGATGTTTGGTTCGGTATGTCGGGCGCGCAGAGGGCGTCCTTGCTTACGACATGCGACCGATCTCGTAAAAGTTTGGCCGAAATTCTGAAATGCACACTTAGACTAGGAAGGATCACATAGGTGGGGTTGCAACACTGATTATCTGGCGGCATAATCCTAAAATATTTTGGACTTGCCAGAATGGCGGCTTTTAGATGCAATTCTCTTCGCCCTCCTACAGAAACAGCATCCGGTAAAGAATGACTATTTGATTAGCATGCATTTTCACATTGATTTTAGATAGTCTTATTAATTCAGAAATATTTTGTGGAAAACGTGATAAAAATGCGCTTTCTTTTACTCGTTTGGTGGAAAACCATGTTGTCTTTATATTTCGTACTTGAAAAAAGGACATATCTAGGTTTTGAAGAGTTTTTGATTATGAGATTTTTCAAGACCGGGCAACATTCATACAGCATCGTGCCTGTCCGTTTAGCAATGCCTCTTATAATGTACAATATAATCCGCATCCACTGCGAAATTTTTCGAACACTACATGACTTCTACTTAAAGGCATAGACGAATATATGATTTTTCTTACGCGGAAAGCACGCACCTTTTGGACTTGAGTGGCTAAACGCCAATGCAACGTCTTATATGGATCAAAATTATTCAAGAATTGGAAAACCTTTTCATAAACTAAATGAACACTTTCTTCGGATATAAAACATGAAGGGAGCGTGAGTTCCACTCAACGAGTAGAAGGAAGCATATTTTGTGTGTGTTTTCTAAAAACTGTTTTTGAATTTATAAGACAATCTAAAATCAGTGTGAAAATTCATGCTATTTAAATAGTCATTTTCTACCGGATGCGGTTTCCATAAGAGGTCTAAAGGAAACGCATTCAAAATCCGACATTCTGACAAGTTTAAAATATTATAGGATTGTGTCGCCAGACAATCAATGGTATAGCCTGAACTAAGTGATCGTTCCTAGTCGAAGTGCGCATTTCATAATTTTGACCAATATTACATGAGATCGGTCACTCACTGTACACCATCAGAAAAACGAGATTGCACCTAGTTGGCGCCGCATAGACAGCCCGATTGAGCCGTCAGAGTACACAACAGAATTGAAATCTCCGCCTTAGCACAGTAAAAACTACCATACAGACGTTTTCTTTTTAAATCCTCACCAACACACATGATCAAGGATATCCACTTAGCTCGGAGTGCTTTCGCCCTACCTGGATCAAAGCAGACTTCATCGGATAATAATTTCACTAGCAGATCACGAAATACTTTGATTAATTTTAATTTTAATAAGGGCATCCTCTGGACTAAACTCCTGGTGACGTCAGTGCCCGACGTTTGCAAAGGTAAAAACTCAGAAGAACAGGAGGCAGTAGAAGTTAATGTCCGAAATGAAGGCGGAAATGACATCCATAGAGTTGAAAGGCAGGAGTTTTGCCTTGTCGTAACAGCTGCCAGGAAACAGAGTCTGTACATCTGCTAATTTAAAGTAAGATTAATGATTCTTTTTTAAGGATCTAAGACGAAGTGCTATGAGGGTTTTACCTGTGGACAATAATTTTAAATAATTTTTCTCTTCAAGCGCTCAAAATTTGAATATATGCCATCTGTCAATAAAAACGAATATGCGATTTCCAGGAAGCCAGTTTGAACAAAAAGGTGCAATTGTTGAAACAAGAGGCTTATTTCCCCGACGTTTCGAATTCCCGGCCGAATTCATTTGCGTTTCTTAAGGTCTACATATGCAAATGGATTGGTTTCCTTCCCAATCTTAATAAGTGTTCTAGTTGACGAAAAAAGGTCATGACTTTTTGTCGATGTAGATGGCGTCCAGGAAGTAATTGAAAGTTAAGTGAACTAATTGCTTCATTTTCTTTGTATGTGGGACGTTGTGCTAAGTATATAATGATTTGCGCCTGGCTGCAAAAACATACTTCACAAGTAAGTTTGTGCATCTTTTTCGGCTTGATTACTACGGCCGGACAAAAACATTTAGAGGGAAAACGGATGTTTATGCAGTGGTATTTTGTCCATGTTTGACGTTATATGGTAACACCCATTGCACACAGATGGGGTGCAGATGGCGCTACAACCAATAAATAGTTCTGGAATCCTAAAAGGTCCTGGTAGTAAGTTGCTGCCTTCGGCTAAAACCATTTCACTGCCAGTGGAACAGTAGGCATCAACGCAAATAGTCAAGTATGAGCCCATAAAAGGCACGTTGTTTTGGGAGAAAATTTGCAGTCTTGAGAAGAAAAAAAGACACTACTTCAAAATTCACATCAGAAGATAGGAACTTGATCGCAGGGAAATAATTCTGCATGTTTTCAATACAACTCTATTTTTGCTAGACGGTTGCTTAGTCGGACCCGCGTGTGAGTACCGCCATTCAGACCTATGGTGTGAGACAACCTGTAAAACGGAAATGGTGGTAATAGGGGCCTGTGGAGAAACGTGGTGTGTTAATAAAAACGCACTTTGTAGAAATACAGTTCTTAGAGACACAGCCGTCGGTGAACTACTAAGTACTTAATCGTCAGATTATGTTTTAATATACTCCAAGTAAAAGCAACGTACATTCTTCTTAAACATACAGTGGGTAAGCTAAGTCATGAAATGTCCACCGAAATTCTGAAATTCGTTTTCGCCTCGAAATGACTAGTTAGTTAGTGTTGTAAAACTAGTCCGCCTGCAGCATACTTCTGTAATATTTCATTTCTATAATATTTATTCTTTTGCTCATTCGGTAGATAATTATGTCGTCTTCTAACTTTATACTCAAAGGAGGGGTAGAATTCGGTTTTAAAAAGGTTTCAAATTGTGGGACTTTTAAATACCGTGTAACAAGCGTTCATAAATCGTCATATCTCTGCGTTAACCAATGTGGCTTGTAAAGTTAGCAATCCAATGCTCAGTTCTATAAAGCCCATTTGATCTCTTCTTAATACCATAGAGAAATGTGTGGTTTTCCGTACGCAGAAAATACACGGCTTGTAGTTTGGAAACCCTGAATCCAAGTTTAACGGTAGAGCGAGTTCAAAATTAGTCGGGAATTGGAAAAGTTTTTGAAAACCGAATTATACCCTTCCTTTGGGCATGCGACTGGAAGAAGACGAAATTTTCTACCTTATGAGAAAAAGGATGAATATTTGTATGCATGTTTTAAGATGAAATACAATAAGACTTTTAGGGACAGCAAACTTCAATAAAAAAAATTCACGCTAAATTAGCAGTCATTTTTTACAGAGTGTGTTGTTTGCATGCAGCCGAAAGGAAGTTTTTTCGAAAGCGGACACCGTGAGGTAACTGAAGTAGTATAGAATTATGTTACAGGCTAACTAGTTTGACAACCCTACTTGATTAATCATTTCGAGGCGAAAACGTATTTCGGAATTTCGGTTGACATTTCGTGTGTTACCTCAACTACTGTATATATGCACACCCATATGCATATAAGGAGTAACTAAATTTATGCATGTAAAACAATTATACCTCAGCTGCACAACAAGAATACGGTAGGTGTCATAGTTCGAACTGACGTTATTGAAATATCTTGGGATGATGCCGTACAACAATATGTACTATTATCCAGCCTATTTAACTTTCCATTAAAAATCACATTTCAGCATTTTGACCAGCACCACCTGATGCACGTCACCTATTGTACGTATAGTACATATATATGCTGGAATACCGACAAAAATACGGGAGACCGGAATAGTCATTTCCGGCTTATTAGCTGTCACCAAACAGCCATGCCCAGGTGAACCACCTGGGCTTTAGACCCGGGATCCTTGGTAACTGAGTGAAACGCTTTACCAATGAGCCACATTCTCGTTGTCTTGTTGGTTGTGATGAGGAATATTAATTATGACGAAGTGGCGCTCACCAATCAAATGAATCCCAAGTGATTCGCACTTGGGACCGAGTGGACTGTTGATGAAGGCCAATAAACCAGAAATGGCCATTCTGGTCTCCCTTGTCCTTAATCGGTATTCCACCACATGCATATGTCACCAATCGCTATGCGACCGCCTGCGAGGGTTCGAGATTGAATCGAAAGGCAAAACGGGATGAGCATGTCTCGGAAGTGATCAGTGGACTCCACTTCATCATAATGTATATATATATACGTATATTGACTGTAATTTTTGACTGCATATACATAGTAATTTGTTAATTTTTCTAGTGCTGTCAAAATTAAAAGGGAAAGTTAACACCAAAAAACATGTGGTATATTGATGCTTTCTTGCAAGTATGTGTTCGAGCAAGTACCTCCCGAAAGAAGGTAATTCCCTCGGTAGAACAGGAGCCTTTTCGCCTAACTTTTGGTATTACCTATAAAGCCCTTCAAAAGACACAGGTAAAGCGGATAAAGGCTGTTGTATCAGTTAGGTTCAATTTTTACGTAGCCAGGCATTCATTAAAATTAACAGCTTACGTCGGTATCGCAGATGTTCATGCTTGGGACACTTATGGCTTAGTCGTACGCATCCCAAGCGTCGGCGAGTGCCGTGGAAATCAATTAATCTCGGATATTTAAAGGTGTCAGTCAGAGGTTTAAAAGCTTTTAGAGTGAACTCTAAGTAATTCGCAGAGGTGAGCAGAAATAATGGATTATATTTCCCATTAAACTACAAAAATTAATTCTATTGAATCAGTCATACCCTGAGATGAAGTGTGAAAATCCCAGAGATTAATACGTGCTTTCTCCTTAGCAAAAGGCCTGAATATTTTGCGGAGAGTAATCAATCGAATTTTTAATGAGTGCTTGCTTTAAACGATATTTTTCCTTAGTCGAATGCAACCCCTAAATAAACTTTTGCCTAAATTTTCGAAATTACAAGAGGTTAAAGATACCTATTCAACTGTCAGCATGCTAGCATGCTGACTCATTTGATGTAATCTAGAGATATTCCGCCGAGGGTATTCAAAAGTTTACATGTATTCTGCGAGAACTGCGATGCGGTTCCAAATGCAGACCACGATGCGTAAAGTCCCACTTATTGTTAATGTTTGAGACGAGACTTGGATTGTTTAGCACAAACGTTTGACTTGATAACTATTCTCTCCCAAAAAGCGTATAAAAATGTTTGGTTACGTAATTTTTATCCCAGAAGACGAATGCGTTTTTTATATCGGATAAAAATATTACAGTCTTCTTACCAGTTCGCTTTCACAAAAGTAACGCTAGCCTGAGGCTCGTGTGGATGCTGAATCGCATCTACTCTGAACGTAATAAGTAATAAATTCAGGATGCTCTTGTCCAACCCGGCGGAATTGCGCGAAATGTAGTCACACCGTTTCCTTAGAGTAAAAACGCTGACTGTAAAAGATGTGGCTATTGCGACCCGATCTATAAAGGCATTGTTTGTCTGGTCTCTGTTATGTGTATAGTATTCAAGTGGATTGTATGTTATCTCTAAAGCGTCTTTGAATGCTCTTTAAACGGTTCGTCTAAGTTGTAGGTTGGTTTGTAGATAATCCACCAGACTGTCTACAGCGACCGCTTCTCAACCCTTTGAGTTGAGTTAATTATAGATAATGTACCAGACCGTCTACAACAGACGACCCAAACTTATAAGATGAAATACCAAACGGAAATAATCGTGTTGAACTAAAACCCACTTAAATGAGTATCGTAGGCATTCTTTGTATGACACAGGTGCTTGGGACCCTTCGCCAGATCCATACGGAAAATAGTATTTCGGAGAAGTGAAGACAGTCTTCAACTAAAGGGTATGCAGCCATTGAATCAAATATATGATAGTATAACTGTTTCCCCAATTCTGGAATGACTTTTTGGGGATTTAGGGATAAATCTGATCTCTAAAACAGAAATGATCAACTCGATTATTGCGCTACCTGGAGGCAGCCAACATACGGTGGGAGAAACCCGACCTATGTAAACAGTTAGACCACGTGGTCAACCTCAGCTGGCTCTGGTTGACCTGAGCCTTTTTGATTTACGAAATCTTCCCCATTATCTTTCCTACGTTGCGTTTTCAGGTTACCATTTTATTGATTAGTCTACTTGCAGTATACGATGACCCTGCCGTTTTACATTGATTTTCTCTGTCAAAGTTCAAACCTCTGTATCTTCGTCACTTGTTATCTGTGTTATGCAACAACCGGCTGCAGTTGACAAGCCGTCGCAAAATTTACTGGTTCCAATTAATTTTGCTGTCCATGTCTCCTTTAAAATGTAATAGATAGCATTTGAAACCAAAAAGACTAAATAGAGAAAGTCGGTTAGTAAAAAGTTGTGAAACTGCAAATCACCTGCTTAGATGACACGTGGACGTTTTGAAAGTGATGCTGGACGTTTTCAGTAAAGTTTCGTCAAATAATGAAGTAATATCGGGATCTTTGAAAGATGTTGCCACCGTCGTAACAAACATTTTCCCTGATTCCTAGTTTATAAACTGGTTCACAGTCTTTTAATGGATAGTAATTTTTCTTGTTTTGCACAACCACAGTGCGGTAACTGAGAGACAGAGTATGAAATTTTAACTGACATTTTTGGATCTTCTGTGAATAGTGACAAATGACATATGTAGATTTAAACCTTAATGTATTAAGGATCATTCTTTCAGCCAACCGTTAAATTTAAACCTGGGAAGCTTTCCTACTTAACAGTGTATAGGTTGTGCATTTATTTCGTGATCAGCAGAAACCCAATTATGCTTAGTTTGTTATTCCGTATCCTTCAAGGTGTATATTTGAGGACAGAGGCCTTGATTTATGAAGTTGGTCCTATCGTACTCTTAACAAATGTACTACATAAAAGCCCAAACACGTTGTTTTGCGGTATTTCTGGTGTTTTGTGACACAGTTGCGAGGGTTTGTGCTTCCCTGTGCTATCCTAGAGTTCTCAATGCGGTTCCTGTTATGAGAACACCAAATTAATGCGAGACTGCTAATTTCGCAAATTATTTTATGATAATCGGCGTAGTGAACGACGAGGAGCGCCAATCAGTAGCGGAAGCATCGTTGAGACACGTATCTGGGCTTCAGGTTAGTTCCTACATTGGGAAAAGAATAAAACATCTGTCGAGTGAAATTATATTATTGCCGGTACTGATACCTTTGAAGAATGGGCATTAGGCAATTATCCCACAGACTATAATCGCCTTCGACTCAAATGCCAATTTTAATCTCCGGGCTTGTCCGAAAATAAATTGACTTGGATATTTAATTCTTAGTCCCTCTAATATTTTTAGAATCTATTTATTTCATTTTTATTTATAAAGGGTCGCTAATATCTGAAGGATAGCCTTGACTTCTATCCTTTCTTATGCTCTCAATGTGCAGACTTGGAAGTTTTCCTAAAGTAGATCTGCGTAAGACAATATAGCCCTCCAGGGAGGCATCAATGCCAATGCGCCCCGATTGGCGTTAATAAAACCGTGATGAGTGCTCTCATGAAACTGTCTCACAAGTCATCATAACTGCAAACTCTGTGTAGGGAAATGGATTCTTTTAAGCATAAGATGTTAAACGCTCCTTGATACTAATAGAGTAAATTTTTGGACATTTTTTCTGCAAGAAGCTAGCAGGTTTATACAGGCATCACAGTTAATTAACATGCAAGCATAAGATATAACTAGCAAACTGTTGTTTCGTGTATTTTGCCCAAATTGGCAAGCATTTGGGTACCAAATAATACATTCTTCTGTTTCCTACAACGCTTCAGTCCGTCCAATTACAGTTCTCTGTGTCTTAATCACCGTGGCCACATCAGTAGGAAACAGAAACTGTTCACTACAGAAAAATAATTAGCCTCCGCTGGGCTATGCTTATAAGAGATTTGACACTTCAAAAACGCTCCGTATGCTCCCGCAGGATACTGAAAGTGCTAATGTCCAGGCTGAGTGTGCTATGGGCAGTTCAGGCGACTAGAGGCGAGGACTGACACCCGAGCATGTCAGGTAGTGAAGACTATAGGGACAGTCTCAGAAGCCACGCCTTAGCGTTGTACGACTGACCTTCTCTTGGATTTAGTCGTTAGAGAGAGAACTGCCGACCACAAATGCACGCCGTGGGTTTCTCAACCCACTGGCAGATGCATTGACGTAGTTCGACAGACGTCATAACCCCTGTTATCTTTAGTAGCCTCTGATAAGGAACAACCTAAATGTTTGCGCGACACGTCCACTATTTAAGAAATATATATATAGTGCTTAAAGTTGAAAGCAAGTCGACCATTTACTTATTTTCAAACTTTTCAAAATAAAATAGATATGATTTATCGATCAGAATACGGATTGCTTTAGCGGTTTTCTAAGTATTGGATTGCGTAAATGTAACTTCACCTCATGCTGCCCCAACCAACTCTACTTTTCCGTTATGGCTGTAAAATCTGTATTTCACACAAACAATCTAGAGATCAGAACCCCTTTAGATGCTTGCGACGACCTAGATTTTTAGTGAAAGCACATTTCATACACCAATAACGGCCGTTTGTCTTGCTTTGGCATACTTGGAGCATAGACAGCAGAACTTCTAATTTTCGGACTGACTGCCAAATTTCAAATGTGAAGCTTGTACTATCGTCCAAAAGTTAACAAGTACAGAAGATGAAGATGCGATCACTGGGACAAGAAGTTTATTTGCCTGACGTTTCGGATTCTCACTTCGCTTCTATCAGTTAACAAGAAATTGGGAGCCATGGAGTCAAAAATATTTGATAGACTCTGTGGAGTTTTTGCGTAAAGATACGAGTTGGGCGTTATCAACGTCAGTGTAAAAAGCTCACTCATGCACCTACTTAATTACCAGAACTGTTTACTGTGCACAGAAAAATGCATTTAGGAGAAAACTGATCTTGTAATTATACAGTTCGAGTGGGAGGAAAACGTTGAAGAAGTGATTATGTGACGGGTAGACCAAGTTCCTCTTCGTACCATCAAAGCTGTTTAACAGTTTGTTCAGAATGGTTGCAAAGCTACCTAAATGAAGCCTAGGCTTCTAATGAGAGCTCAGTCAGACGGTAGGTAGATCTCTGATGCGCATATGGAGCTTTACGCAATCATCCTTAAGGTTTTTAAAATAGTTGGAGATTACTTAGACCGTCTTAATACAGGCGCTTGCTTTTTAATAATGTCTTGTTTAACGACAAACATCAGTAGGAGTTTGAGTGTTCGGGTCTGGTAACATGTGGATTCCCTCCAGCATGCATTTTTATCGTCAGAAGCTAGTGAATTTTATTCAGGAATCTCCTGCTTAAGCCTTGATTCGTTAACTCAAAGGAAAAGTTAAACTTTTGCCGATTTATAGAATAACAGCTGAGATAAATGCATACTTTGAAGTATCACCTCAAACAGAAAAAACTTTCATCAACAAATGCATATCTTTTTGGTCCAAATATTTTAATTTAAGAGTCACTTCACAGCGGCCAATTTTGTTACCAAAAAATAAATTCGTCTTTCAAAACCAGTTTCATACGGATCAAGCTCGCTTCTTCTAATTCAGGATGATCTTCCTCCCCAAAGCGAATATAAAGGAGAGAAAAAGTAAGATCCATAGTACACGGTTCAATTTCCAATCTTGAACATCCAGCAAGATTCCTGCGTTCGGATGTTGTTTGCAAATACATTTTCATACAACATTTCTTTGAGGCAAAAACTGATCTAAAAAAGCCTAAAATAGAGCCCAAACTTTTGAAACGACACTCGCTGCTTTTAGAGCGATTTCCTTTGGCGATAACTCTTCCTCTGCTCCGATGATGTGGTTCGACAGTTTTTACTTCCCAGTAAGAAGAGCCACATTCGGCACTCTGACTATGTCTTATCTGATCCAAGCATACTCCCCAACTCCTACTCCCTCTGCTCATTCGAAATTCAGCTCACGCTCGAAGTGACATATATACGCCTGCGGCCAATATGTAACCCAACCCTCCACCCCGATCACAGCTTTGTGCATATAGTTGAAGCGATGAGGGGGTGGCGCAAGTCATTTTTCGCACTCAAAAGTTGTGTAAGCCCCTCTGCTTTGGCGTGTCTGCGCCTAAAATAGCTACTGATGTGCTTGTCGATAGTCTGCCATTTAGTTTTGATCTCGAAATTAATACAAATGGTCCAAATAACTCAGTGTTATGAGGGCCTCTGCCCCCCCCCCCTTCTAACTTCTCTTAAAGGCATTTAATCCTCCCTTGTGCCAATTAGGAATCAGACTACGAGCAAATTTCAAGCTTGAGCATATAGATGTATGACAGTTTTCGTTACAATTAACTACTTTCTCTGTTTCTGGGTATTTGATAATGTTACTTTTTGCTTTTGATTAAACTTTCTCGCATGCAAAATGGCATACTTTACAAAAAACAAGTCTGCAGTTGGTGAAAAATCTTAGAAACGAAAATCTGAAACCATGTCATTTGTATCCTTATAACCATTATGGTATCTGTTAAACAACAGCGAAAAAATACAATAGGTTTATGGATTTTGCGAACACCGGGCCTATTGTTCTAAACGTCGATCTATCCAATTGAATTGGAAGACTAGGGCTGGTGGCCTTTGGTAAATAAATGCTAAAAAACAGCTCTTCTCTTAATCCAAGTCAGAACGAACCCTTCTTCCTGGTGTGCGTCGGGATCTTCCACAGTCATTGCATGTGCCCAACGTTGGAACGCGAATCTTAAACGAATTTGAGGGATTTTTTGTCATGCGGAGTTCCTTCTGTCCCTCAGAAACCGCAGTTCTGAGGCAATTAATTGGACGTGCGAAGTAAATACGGTAGACTCGACAATCTAACGTGAACTTGAATATTTTTTTCGTGACCAGGAATGCCCGATCCTGTCGAGCTGTGTATAATCAAGATGTTCATACCCCTATCAGCTGTCTGTATATACCTTTAAATACAGCGGGCTAAATTCCTGGGTTTACTCAACGGATTCCTTGACTCAGGACGAAGCTTTCATTAATTTTCCTAGATATTCAGTATAGTTAAATAAACCGTCCGTAGTATCCAATATGCAAGTAATGGAAAGCCATAATTCTGGGGTAGTCAAAAGCACTGCAAGAGGGCGAGATGCGGAATAACTTGAAGCGGATCGAGTCTTAACCGCCAGGTTAAGCTGCGGTTGACAACAAAAAACGCAGGACACCAAAATGAGCGTTGTATTGGGTAAGGAAACCAACCTGCTGCCTCAGGTGGTAGTGACCGCTGGAGATACGGAGGCATATGCTAACGGTGTCAAGTCGGGCCGGATGTTGGCTGAGACCGTGATGTCAACTGTTTTAAATGTGTCTGGTGTGTCTGTTGGCATGTGCTTCACTAGTCCCATAACCAAATTGTTAAGAGGTCTGGGCAGTCGATTGATGCATTTGAGAGGGAGGGAATGACAAGGCCGACACTGAAGAATCAACCTCCCCCCCCCTTCAAGACAAACCAATGTCAGTAGTAGTGAAAATGCGATCCCGGTTGGTATATCAAAAGAAAAGGAGGCGTTTACCGGGAGAGTAGGAGGTCCGACGTTTCAAGTAGCTTCTTCGTCTACCCATCTTCTGACACTGGGAAGTCATGCGCAAGCTCTCATTATATGGCGCGCTTTGTTTGATGCGTAGCTCGCCAATACCGCCTGTGTGGCTACATCCGACCCGCATGTCATCATGACTTGAATCGCCCCCGCCCTCGTCGCTCGCGGAGATAGTCGACGGTCCTGAATGTCTCGGGCAGATTTATGTGACGGTTGACAGAGCAGTCGATGGACATCCAGGCTACATGCACCTGCTTTGTTGTATGATCATCGTACCGGCCCACAATTCCAACGGCCTCGAAGTTGAATATGTGTCTCATTTGCGCGGCATGGGTTGCTACCTCCGACTTTGGGTCAATCCTTCGCACGCCCAACTTATGCTCGTGCACTCGCGTTTGTAGCCGTCGGCCGGTTTACCCAGCGTAGCCGCCCTCCCTACAGCTGCATTGAAGTCGGTAGACAACAGCCAATATCTGCTTAGCGATCAGGTCTTTTGGCCGCATCACTTGCCGACGGATTGTTGAGTCCTGCCTGTTGGCAACGCATATTCCGAACAGCACGAGGAATCTAGCCACGGCTTCAGAGACCTCTTTCATCTATGGAACTGTACGCCACAATTTTGGCTGAAAATTTTCTTCATTACGTTTCCTCGATTGCCTTCGGCTCCGTTCAACGAATGCTCACGGACAGCTTTTGGCCCTGAAGAATTCTTGGAGGTGTTTCATGTCGTTCAAGACTTTACAGTCTCTGAAGATGGATAGACGAAACAACTACTCGAAACGCCAGACTTCCAGTAACCCCCTCCCCACCGGTTAACTTCTCCGTTTCCTTTGATAAGTCAATGTATTCCCCTACATGATAAAACTGACGCCTTCACTCATCACTATGCACGTTTAGTCATAGCTTGGACGGTCGCCAACTCAGTCCTTCCTCGAACTGTAATTTAGGCTCAGTGACTCCATTTCGACGCGGCATTTTCACGCGTGCGAGGTACGAGCCGCTCTCCTGAAATCTCAGTACATGTTGCAGGAACTGTGTCCTGGTTTGAACGCGTTATCGGGCTGCCTGGCCTCTGTGCCACAGTTCACCTCCAATTGTCCTTGCATTATCTTGTTATCCGAGTATGATGAGTGAAGGAGGAGAGAGTGATCGTGGTAGATCCCTTGTTCTTTCCCTCTTCTTCTTCTTCTTCTTCTTCTCCTTCTCCCAAGGTCAACATTTCGTTGATGCCTAACTTCACCTTCCAGTCGCAAAGAAATTGGTTTTGGTAGGGGCTGGGATACCGAATCAAACAATACTGGTTAAATGTCACTGGGGGAGTTAGCCTGACAGACCCGACTTAACCCTTGGGATAGTTTTTATGGTCGGGACATTGAGTATACAACCGTAATCGTCTTGCCATCCTCTCTGTACGGTATGAAGGTCTACAAGCGCTGTTGTGTAGAGCTATGTGAAACACGTTATTGGGTTAATTCACTAACAGTGTTAAGTTGGTCCCCGAAAAAAGTTACCGTCTAATTGCAGCTTATTTTTCCATTAATCATCCATGCCTATAGGAATTTAATCCCGTTTTGGTCAGATGTGGATATGTATGTAACTGCACCCGAGGTAAACAAAACCCAGCCACCTGCAATACGGGACCGGTGGTAATAGGGCGTTTTTACAGGTGGGGCCGGGGAACGGACAGGCGACGAGGTCAAGTAGTTGTATGCAAAATAAGAGCTATCAGGAATGCGCGGTTGTACTTTGAGTGGTTGAGAAATGGTCTCCCTAACCATAGCCCCCAACCCTAACCCTCACCCCTTAACATAACCCCAAGCCTAAACCCCTAGTCCTAACTCTTTAGCGCAGCTCTAAACCCTAACCCTGAGACATCTAACGCGAAAGTTAGAAGGAAACGACGGATCGAAAGTCAAGAATGACCACCAGCATTGAGCCAAAAAGGTAGGCAAGACAACAATGAAACGGTCAGGCATGGCTATGTAGCCCCACCTGAAGTAAACAAACCCCAGCCACCTGTAATACGTGACCGGTGGTAATAGGTCTTTTTACAGGTGTGACCGAGGGACGCACAAGCGACGAGGTCAAGTAGTTGTATGCGAAAGAAAAGCTATTGAAAGAATGCGCGGTCGTAATTTGAGTGGTTGGGAAATAGTTGACCTAACCCCTAAGCCTAACCCCTGACCCTTACCTCTAACCCCTAACCATAACCCATAACGCTAACCCTAAACCATTACTCCAGCCGCAACAGTATTGTGTGGGACAACATAACCATATCTTACCAAAGAAACAAGGCTGCCAACGGAACACACACCGCAACGCACAAAAACATCATGCCAACGTAATCACATCAACCCAAAACAATTAAGCAAGTCAGCAGTATTGTGTGGCTACATAACTACATCTTATCCAGTTTTTTTAGAAATTATGGATAATAGTTTCTGTTTTACGTTACAAATGTTTTGTGCGAAATTCCTCTAGCAGGTTACTTCATTGTTAACTATCCCACCGATTACCGAGTATTCTGAAGCACAACTGCGTTTTCTCTTGACTTTAGATCTTAAACTCCACCTCTCATGCAGTTCCTCTTAGGCAACTTCGTAAAGCTCATCATCTCTTCTAAAATAATCCGTTAGCCCTCGTAGTATGTCGAAGAAAATACAGTAAAATTTGCATATTTTCTCCCGTGCATTGGTAAAATCGTAGCTTTTAAACTAACGGGGTCAGCCGTTTGGATTTTCTCTGTTAGACAATCTGTCGGTCCGAAATGTCTGGGTTCCATCAAAACTGGGACTTGACATGCTACCAGCTCCAGATGCGCGACTGGGCTACCAGGACTGCGGCATTTACGCCAGCCTTGACGCACGGATTAGCCAGGTATTTGCAGTTTGCGCGGGTTGAATAAAAAAGAAAGACTGGCCTTCCTGTGATACACAGCCAAAGGGATAAAGTGCGCGTGGCCAGCCATCACGCCTAATCTCTCCTCATCTCACCGGCCACAGAGGCAAAGCGAGGGGGCAAGGCAGACCGAACCCAGTGTCAGGCATGTTCTCTTCACCTTAATCCCAGTTCAGGCGCGGGACACCACCGTGAGGCGGTGCTATTTTGCAGGGCCGATCGAACCACCCGGGGGTATTTGTTTGTAACGCTTTTATAACAAATCGGTAGGTGAGGCGGCTAAAAGACGTCGCCATGTTGTAACAGTTTCCAGCCCCCGAGGGGAGATAGAAGGGATTTTCAGTACGCAAATTCACCGCTACTTTTTCGAGCTCATGTCAGGCAGCTGGAAATGTTTGTTGGCGCAAAGTTAGGAGCAAAGCCGGGGAAAAGTAATTCAAACGACGTTAACGAACGCTGCAGCTTGGTTGAGGAAATGTCGGGGTCAGCTGGTCGAGAAGCAGGCCTTCCAAATTACATCAAGATTTATCTCACTAAGGTGCAACTAGACATTCTTTTTATGCATACACGATTTCGAGAAGACTGACTTTGGAATGCATGGGCAGGGGTAGATTATGCTGTCCTGGTCCCAAGCGTAGGCGCAATGTGGCCAATGAAAGTGAAGTAAGTCGAAAGGGGGGATGCTGAAATCTTTAATGAAAATAGTATCCGAGGCTGAAACAGAAAGGCAATCTGATGTATGACAAATCTACCACGAAATTGGAGGAGGCCTAGAATCCCGGCAAAAGGCATGGCTGACAGGACACGCGAGGCAGCAATAGCCCAAACCTAACGGCAAGCCTAATTGTAACCCAAAAGTTAAACCTAATCCTAAACGTAATTATAAACCCATCGCCGACCCTAAACTAAACAGTAAACCTGACCCCAAGATTAGCATTAAACCTAACCCTAAACCTACCACGAACCCCAGCCCTAACCCTAAGCCTAACCTCAACTGTAACCCCTCCCTAACCTTAAATATAGGCCTTCCTTAACCCTAACATTAATCCTAACGCCAACCTTAACAATAAGCGTAAACCTAAACCTCAGTCCAAATCCCAATTCTAACCAGAACCCTTAGACTTAACGCAAAGCCTGACCCCAAACTCAATTCTCGCTCTGACACTAGCCCAGCCTCTAAATCTAACCCCAACTCCAAACCGAAACATCAGGTTTCCCCTTTCCGTTTCAGCTTTGCCTACTTTCGCACCAGAATTTTCAGAATCTTCCTTTGGTCTACTTTGCTCACGGTGCCCACATTGCGCTTACACTTGGGACCAGGACAGCGTAACCGATTCCCACCCATTCCTGTTCCTAACACCCAAAAACCAACTGACCCGAAATCATCACCATCATCAGCGAACCTGGTTTTGACGCTCAAGATAACTCGAATCTCATACTCAGCGATGTGCCTGGGCCATTTCATGCACATGCTGCATGAACGGAAGATGGTTCACGCACTGAAGACGTAAATACTTCTGCCGTAAGAACGGTAATTCTTATCAGGATAGAATTCTTCCCACAACTAGTTTGAGAATTGACCTTTGTTTTATTCCCCTCTGCACTCTTTCAATGCTCACGCGGTCTGACAAGCTATCAGTAGATTTACGAAACTCTTTGGATTTTTTTGAAAGTTCCCCTCTCCGGTCGTTGATTTAATACATCTCTGGAGAAACGATCTCACAGCACCCATCCACTTGGATCTCAATCTTCGCTGACTCCATCTAATTTGAAAAAAGGAGGAGGTTTTTCGGAAGAGTTGAGTTTTACTCGTGAATTTTCGAGCTGCTGACACCGACCCGTCGTCAGACGAATTGAAAGCAAGTGAGAAAGTTAAATTGTTACAGTAGACCAGTGTGATATCGTCACACGCCAGTTGGGGTGATCACGAAGTCATGGCAGGTTTCTGAGTGAGAGGGGAGGGGAGAGGGGGGAAGTCGGAACAAATACGACTCCCTTGTGCCGGATGTTGGATCAGTGCTGGATGGTAGACCAGTTGGATGCCAAGCAACTGGATTAGCGGTTGTTGGTGTGCGACTGAGGGCAGGGGTTACGTCAGTCGGGAACCTAGACCCTCGTAATGGGCGCTCATGTCAACATGGCGGTTGATACTGCTCGTAATGGAGTACCAAGCCTCGAGAAATTTTCTCACTCGTTTTGTATTAGCCAAGGTGATGATATCAGTGCCGCCCCAATTGAATTGGTGGTCATACTCGACTGCGTGGCAAAGAAGAGGGACAAGGGTCTCGTCGATGGATAGTTAGTTTGTGTTCGTTAATATGGCTGCCTAGACGTCGGCCCAAATGACCAATATACACGCAGGAGCAACTTGCGCACGGGATAAAATAAATGACCTTTGCTTGTTACTTTTTAAAGATAGGATCTTTGACTCGAGATTTTGCTGCGCGTAGTGATGATGCCGGTTTGTGGAGAACGTGAATACCCAAGCGATTTAACTGTCGGACGATTATTTCAGAGGTTTCCCGCATATGTGGCAGGGAGTAGAATTATGGTATCCCAATTCCTCCATTGGGGCTGTGGTCTTGCGGCTGTACCTGGTGTCCGAGGCAGTTTTTCGCAAATCGTTTTATCGAAGTAGCCGATACAGGTAGGCAAGCTCTTTCTCGAGGGGACCGTCGCTGCTTCAATAACGGTAGGTCCGGTGGAACAGGGTTCGGATGCGGTTTCTGTTGTGAGCTGCGGGTTGGTTGTTTCCATTGTTGAGGATAATCCTAGAGTTGGATTCCTATGGACGCTTGTTGCGAGGATACCATAGCTCAACTTTTTTATTCTCGCGTCCAGAAACAGTAAGCTGTCGCCAACTGCATCTTCACGACAGACTGTATAGCTGGGATGACATAATTACGCAGCGCTGTATAATAAGCACTATTTACGCAGCTGGACCTAATGAATATTGATTAGTTTAGGAGTAAAGTATTCAGACCCCAAGCGAAAATTATCCCCTTTCTGCTCCATTTAAAGTCTTATCTGAACTTAGTCTGCTTAAAGAACAACCCACAATTTTCTTTTATGCCTTTTTAAGCCTTTCATAAAACTCCCCGACTCATTTACGTGGAAGAAATGTTTCCGTTTTCCAGGTTAAAGCGGTTAGCAAATCAACCTATCCTAAAATTTCCCGACTAGAGGTCACGTGAGTTCACAATAGCTCGCCTTATCGGCAGGTGCAATTAGCCTTTCACCAGGTCATACACTGTAATTACGGAATTTTGTTGCATTGACATCAGCCGACTTCTCGGTTTTGTTTTTAATATTGTTTCATCAAAGTCAAAATAAAGTGGTTGGCCTTAAAGCGTTCGAGAACTTCAGTGGTGTTAGAATCCTAAAGGCTACCAACTAGCCAACTAATACCAAAAGTAAACTGGCTTAATTGGAGCGCATTTATAACTATTGTGGCGAACCGGGTCACCCACAGTAATTGACGCAAAGCATTAAATGTCGTAACGCAAATGCGATTGAGTAGTATAGCGCGCAGGGGACACTGTTACTTTTGTTTATTGAATTAATGAGTGGCCCAGAAGGTATTTTTTGATGGAGTTATTAAAAATATGTTTATGAAAAAAAACGAGATATTTTTAAGCAAAATCGAAATTTTCTGATATCCGTGTTATTTTCTATGGTACTGAGCATCATAATCAGCTAAATACTAATACACTGAATTTGTTAAATTTTCCGTTATTTTCTTCTTATATTGAATTTCCCTTCTTTGTAGTCTGTAAATTTGGGCTTTAAATGAATGACGCGTAATGTACGCACTACCCTGAAATGGTGACTTTCGATGCGATGTACTATTTCCCAACTAACAAGGGATAGGAAGATGAACGCGTGATCACTTGGACAGCAGTCTCGTATAGGAGGGCATCATCAGAGACTGTGAGAATGCTGCGTTAAATGAGCAGCCAATCAATGGGGGGGGGGATAGAAGTGGAGGGAGTGGTGTTTGCGACAAGGTTGAGCCCACGGCGTCTCACGGCGTCGTGACGGCGCGCACCCTGGCTGGAAATTGGGTTAGGAGGTATGAACGATGTGTGTGGTAGTAGGAGGTATACCAATGTGTCCATTGATGGAATTGGTGTCAGATACCCAGGCCTCCATCAGTTCTTGCCCTGTCTTATTGGTGGCAGCAGCGGTCGGTTACCCTGCCCTGGTTCCAAGAGCAAGCGCAATGTAGGCATTGAATGTAAAGTAAGCTGGGGGGGGGATGCTGAGGTCGTAAGTGAAGAAAGTAGCCGAGGCCGAAAGGAAAAAGGCAACCTGATGCATGACAAATCTACCACGAAATTGAAGGAAGCCTAGATTCCCAGCAAATAACCTGGCTGACAGGACACGCCGGATAGCAATACATCAAACCTAACGGTAAACCTAACTGTAACGCCAAGGCTAAACCTAATCCTCAACGTAGTTATTAACCTAACGTCAACCCTAAACAGAACACTAAAACTAACCCTAAACCTACCACAAAGCCTAGCAATATCCCAACCCCTAAACCTGACCTTAGCCCTTTCGTAAATACTACCCCTACCCTCAACCCTAACCCAAACCCTAATCTTAACTATGACCCTAGCCCCAACCGCAGACGTAGCCCTACCCTTACCCCGACTTTAATGTAAACCTAAACTACAATTGAAACCCTAACGTTAACCCGAACCCTCGAACTTAACGCAAATTCTAACCGTAAACTCAATTCTCAGCCTGATACTAACCCAGGCCCTTAACCCAACCCTACTTCCAAGCCGAAAAATCAGGTTACCCTCTTTCGTTTTAGCTCTGACCACTTTCCTACTAACGATTCCAGCATCCTCGTTCGGTTCACTTCACTTGCAATATCCATATTGCGCTTACAGGACAGCGTAATTGACCCCTACCTTGACGGCCCGCTCCTTTCTTTGGTTGACTACGAAACTGCTCATTTGACACCGCATTCTCATAGCCTCCTGTGCAAGCTCGGAAGCTCAGACTGTTGTTTGAATACTGTTCCAGTGCTTGCGCCTTCATCTTCTTTGCAGCAAGAACTGGGGACTCGCATATTTACTTGCATTCGTAACAAGGAATAATTTGCAAACTAAACTACGTCTTATTTTAAGGAATGCTCGTTTATTTAACACAGAAAAATTTTCAGAGGTGCGGACCGGGTGGGCCGTCCGGATTTTTGTGCTTATCTCGTGACATTTCATGAGTCACGTACTAACGGTAGTTCTTCGGACGACGGGACCTGTAATCTGACGCCTACCGCAATGGCCTTATGGACTTTATACCCATCATCCCTGCTACTGATCTCTTAAAGTAGTGACTTACATCTCAAAGGCAAAAAGCATGGTGCCTTCGGGGCCTTTGCATGTTAAAAGTCGAGGCTTTTCAGTCGTTCCGTCAAAATGAATTTAATCTGATTTTAGACAAAGCCGGAAGTTTTGGGGTCGTAAATCGGTGAAAGTACTAGTTGGATAAAAACATCTAATTTCAGAACAGGACAGCCGCCTTTAGGGTTCTAGACAATCAGCGTTTTTATTGGTTGGTGTTTCAATGTTAGCCTTGCGACTGAATCAAATACACTCAAATAGTGAAAAACACGCAGAGGGTATTCAAGTAATTTGATGACCCGGGCAGGTGGCAGCGACTACGAGAGCTGATGAAACTGATCGGCCTGGAGTACTGTCCACATTTCAAAGAACTAACGCCTTTCCAATTAAATGTGCGAGCGCAACTTAGCCAGGTCGTGAGATTTTACTGAAATTTTCTTCAAGCCTATGTATAACAAATGGAAGATTCTTCCGCGAACCAACCCAAGTAGTTGATTTCAGACAGTCGCTTTCACTTGTTATTACGACAAATATTCTGACATTGTCGGATCATATTTCGTAGCCGTAACTGCAGTAGACAAGCCCAAGCCGCTTGTTATACAGGACCAGTGATAATAGTGGGTCTTACAAGAAGCTCTAACTCCTGGTCCCTAAAACCAATCTCTAACCCCTTAACCCCGACCCTAGCCCTAATACCTAACTCTAACTCCTTACCTCTAATCCCTAAACCTGACCCCTAACCCATCACCTTAACCCAACCCCTAACCCTAACCCCTAAGTCTTATCCTTAACCCTTAAGTCTAGTCCCTTATTCTAACCCCTAACAGGCACGGCTACGAAATAAGACCTTACCTCTGACATCTTCATTCTGGGGGAAAGGAAGGAAGCGTCACATTTTTGAATTTTGTTAAGCGTCTTAAGACACTTTTAATCGTCATCAGGCCATCACAGTGAGATATTAATTGCCCTCGGTCTGGTTAGTAAGCAGTCAAAGTGTGATTAACCAGAGAGGTTCCTCGCGCGCATAGTAAGATATAGGTCCGTACAACCACCTGCCAAACGCCTAAACCAACCAGACAGCACCACGTGGTAATCTACATAACCTTCTCTAAATCAAAAAAATAACAATCGGTTGCTCAGAGAGCGACTAGACTAAGGATAATCTAAGTCGCGAAAATTGGTTTCGGCCAGTTTCATTGAGGATATGCCTAGCGAAAGGATTTACTTCAGCAAAATGTGTTACTTATGCCGATAAAAGTAGCATGTATTTTAATATTTCGTTGCCTATTTGGCATTTAGTGTCCATCTAGCGTGTAGACATTAAACTTCCCCATCCCAACGGTGCAGGGGATAAGCGTGGGAGGGTGTTTAAGCCTCCTCATGTGCGCAGCCGGGTAAAGGATTTAGAATATTTTCAGGACACATCACCGGGCTTTCGGAATTGAGCCGCCGTACCCTTTATGCCCTCTATTCACATAGAAATTTTTCTATATGTAAACCTTTTAGCGTACTCTACTCAGTATGCACTGATTTTTCCCTCTTTATTTATGCAAATCACAAAAATGAGTTCATCTGCACATTACGTTAGCACACTTTTAAAGGAAGTCAATTCTGATGCGAATTTTGCAGTTCATTCACCGACGATTCTTCATGAAGTCGACAGTTACAGTTTTCGGCGGTTATCGCTTGTGATCTTTTAGCGTTATTTGTTTTGCGTACTCATTTTATCCACTGCAAATGGCGGCTTTTTTGCCGAAAATTTTAGAATAATACTTAGAAAATAGAGTCTCTCTCTAAAAAAACCAAGATCAAGTATTTGCAGCGTCAAGTAAGGGGCTCCGAAATGATTTATTTATTAGCCCATATTTTAAATACAGGTAAAGACATAAGAACGATAAAAAAATCAGGTACCTGAAGGTAGTTGGATAAACTCTGAGATCGTGAGTATCTTGAAATAAAAATGTTCCCGAATTTGAAATCCACAGATTTCGGGAACTAGGCTGGGACATGTTAAAGAATTGAATCCATCGTTGTCGTTTCAGGTTGCCGCAGTAATTCACCACATTCCCTGCTCGGACCCTTCGCTAATAATCTCTTATTGAGCATATTGTAAAATATATTTGCTTCCGAGTTGCATACTAATTTCGGTATGACAGGCATGAAGATGAGATTAACACAACACGTTTGACTGAGGTAGGCTCCATTCTCTACATAGTTTCTTAAACCAAATTTAACAATATCCGTCAGTTCCAACAATTTAACTTAAAGAGAAAGAGTAAATGGGACAAATTTATACTTATGACGCTAGAATTTAGAATTATATTAGAAAGCTCACGTAGGGTGTTGGGGACCAACGGATGACTCAGATAGTCAATAGGCTTGTTTTCTTCACCTGTGATGGCATCCTTTTAGGAACACACAATGGCTTATATATAATACTTGACTCTTGAATTGCTTGCTTACTGCACCTCGTATTCTTGACTAAAAATTAGGACTGAAACCTTGACGCTTAATAAATAATTCATTCTGCCTTACACACAGAAGAAAGCCGAAAAAGCTCATCTGCTCTAGTGTTGCAACAAGTATGCTGAAGAATGGCTTCAAGATAATTGACAATGTACTGAAGGGGAACTTTATAGGTGCAAGAAAACCTGTTTTCTAAAGTTAGTAGGAAAATCATATTGTTGGGTTAAAAGTTTATACGGATTTGTGGTCACCTATTGTCAGGTAGTTTCATCAATTGCTAACTGAAATTCCCAAATGTGTTTCCGATTGGAAAGGATTGCTTTAATGGTGTTGTGATATCTGTCATCGTTCATCATAGTCCGCAAATATTCCGGCCACTACAGAATGTCGGTTTTTCAATTGGCTTTCATTCTGCCACTTGTGAAAACCACACCCGGCAACAAATGACTGCTCTAGCGGACTGAATTTTTCGCATGAATTTTTGATGCCCCTATAAATTCAAATATATTTTATGGAGGGCATACACAAAAGATATCTTTCCTCGTACTCATTTGGCAGCAACCTGCGTCTTCTTCAGATTCCATACTTGAAGAAAGAATGTCTTTAGGCCTCGAAAAAGTTTCTAATTATGCGATTTTTTAATGTCCTGAAATATCCATCCATAGAGCACCGTATTTGTTTGCTCTCTTATGCTGCCTTTGAAATGTACAATAGGGTCCACATCCATTGCAAAACAGCAGGGGCCCTATGTGACCTCTTGTTAAGTATGTAGAGAACTGCATGATTTTCACTACATAGAGAGTATAAGCAAAAATGTTTCTGAACAATGTTTCCATAAAATACATTCGAATTTATAAGGACATCTAAAATCAATGGGAAAAATTCAGTGCACTTGAACAGTCATTTGTTGTCAGTTGTGGTTTTGACAAGCGGCAGGATGGAGGCCAATCCAAACGCCGACTGAAATATTATTAGGCTATGCTGTACGATGATAAATATTACATCACCAAAATAATGCTTTTCAATCGAAAACGCATTTTAGGATTGTGGCTAACATTTCATGAAGCGAGATTGTTGTGCTTGAAATAAATAGCTCCTTACATTTGGCTGGTTGGAACGCATCTTTAAATGTAGAGGTAAATTTTGAATTTAAATTTATTTAGATTTTTATTTGGATTTAATTTTTATTTATTATTATTTTCATTTGGATTTTTTTACTTGAAGTTTTATTTATTTCTCATCTGCAAACATGGCAATATAACGGTCCATCCCATTTACACAATCATTAATGTACAAGCGAAAGAGGGTTGGTCCGAGCACCGAACCCTACGGGACTCGACTTTCTATGAGTGTGCGCCTTGATTGCTGTCGCTGATAATTTGGGAGCGGCCGACGAGGAAATTCTCGATCCATTTGAGAAGTTTTCCGCCGATGCCCATTATTCTCAACTTTTGCAGTAGACGCTGCTGTGGAACACTGGCGAACGTCTTCCGGAAATCAATATAGGTCACGTGAACAGTGTGTTTTGCGTCCAGTGCTCGTGTCCAACTTTGCATTGTGTATAGTAAGTTTGTTACACATGATCTTCCCCTACGGAAACCATATTGTGCATTGGACAAGAGATTGTGAGTTTCCAGATAAGCCATCAACTCCTTTTTAATGGTTTTTTTCATCACATTGCAGCAGATTAATGTCAGACTGACGGGCCTGTAGTTCGTTGCAAGAGGACGACTACCGCTTTCGTAAAGAGGTGAAATGTGGGCCGTCTTCCAGTCAATGGGAAGGATTCCAGCATCAAACTATTCCTGACACAGAAAGGATAGTTGTTTGGCCAGCTCTCGAGCAAGCTTGAAAAGCTGCTTTGCAGGGATCTCGTCCGGACAGAGAGATTTACATTCTTTCAAGCTATTTAGTTCTTTCAATATCATCTCTTCTCGAAACACGATATCTTCGATAGTGGGATATCCCATGTTCTCGGAACTAGTTGGAATAAAGTCTGCTTCTCTTGTGAAACGGATTGGAAAAATTAAGAAAAGTGCCCAGCTTTATTCGTACTGTCCGATATCTCCAAACAGTCATCATTCCTCATGACAGGAGTGGGATTCTTGTTACGTGTGCTCTTCCGTAAATAGGTGTAGAGCAATTTTGGATTTTTAACGGTTCGGTGAAGGAAATTACTCTCGAAATCCCGTCGCCTCTTGAAAATCAGGCTGTTCACCTTATTTCTTTGAACTTTATATTCTGTAAACGCTGCAATTTTGTCGTTTTCGCGAAATTTCTTCCACAACCTTCCTTTCTTGTTTATCTCCTTTTTGAGTTCCTGTGTTAGCCACTGAGGGCTGTTGGATGTCCTAGCCAAACGACGCGACAAACTGCAACAAGCCGGACAACAAGTATTTCAAGAAACCAGTAAACATCAGTGGACACCTTGTTAAGAGAAAAAAAGGAGAAAAACGAAACCATCAGTGAATACCTCTGACTGAATCGACGTTCAGGTAAGTAAAATAAAAACAAGCGGATAAGCAACTAGGCCTTGAATTACCCTAACATAGGCAAATCTGGAGTACCAAGGTCGTTTGTACATCAATTATTCAATGATCGACAAGCCTAAAACATTTCGCAAACAGTAATCGTAGGGATCCACTTCCACCATGCAAAAAACACTAGCACCAAGCCCCGTGCATAGGCTCCGACTGGAGTTCGATATAAAAAGTTGGGTTGAATTTTGTAGCCACAGCGGAATGCTCGCGTAATATTCAGAAACTGCCAAAGGACAATCCGTAGTATATGCATAAGTAGCCCGCACCTGCGGTCCCAACTTTGATATATCGGGCTACCTTTTTATGTGCTACTGGCTGCCCACCGACAGTTTATAAATATTACGCGATTTTTTCGCTGTGGCTGATGTGCTTCGGCTTAAATGTCAACATCAAGTTTCGGTCTGAGCATTCAACTCTCTCACAGACCGATGTACACCAAGTTAGCGATTAATGTCTGAGGAAATTAAAATCCGCGATTAAGAAACTGAATTATCTGTCAGAAAAGCACACAAGGACTCGGGGAGCCTACGAATGAGCCGAACTTCTCACAGTTGTGTGATGCGGCTGCATGATATCGGCGAAACACATCCCTGCCAGCACCAGCCCCGCCTGGCCCCGCCTGGCCCCCTCAATAATGGCGGGGCTAGAGGGGGCCATGATGGGGCTAGGCGGGGCTGTGGAGGGGGCTGTGTCGGGGCATGCAACGCGATAGCCCCGCCTAGCCCCGCCAGCGAATAAAATGCGCAGGGGACGCCACATCCCCGCCCACTTTTGGCACCACTTTAAAATATCGTCCTGTATAACGAGTCCCCTGAGGCGCAGTGCCTCACTGTTCCCACAGGTTACACGTCGGAACCCACCCTGCGTACGTAGAGTACTACGGTATTACATAGTACTCACAGTGACCCCGCCGTACACGTGCCCACTAATCGGCAGCCAATATCAAATACACGCGACGCAAATTCATGTGAATGAGTTATTTATTGTATAAACGAAAAAGGAATTGGAAAATATGTACAATCATAATAAATGTCAGTGCCAGTATATACATGGACGTCAACATATGTTATGCCATTCAGTTGTGCGTTCCAAAAGTCCCCGCTTCGACGGCTGGTGCTTCAGTGATAGCCAGAGTAATTACGCTTCATAATTGCTTTGGACATTCGGTAAAAAACGATAAACAATTTGTATAAGTGGACTACGAACACCAAGGCTAAATACTACATACATAGACATACAACTCGACTACTTGAACTGGCTGGTGAGTAGATACCTAAACAATTAGCATAATATACATAAATGAACTAAGACAGATAGCAAGAGCATGAAAACAGCATTGGCTGACTCACGATATTATCTGCAATCGATTGTCAAATATACGAATAAATAACACGCACAGATTCTAATCCGGTGGACAAATGAGAGTTTACGCAATAAGGGACGTAAACAAAACCTCAGTATATTGTGCTCGTCCGCAGCTACATTTAGTGGGCGTTAACGAATGCTTTCTCCATGATTTATGAGCCAATTTTGATAAATTAGCTCCTTTTAATGCCAAAGAAGGTACAGTGAGTGGTGCTTTTGAAAAATATGTTTCGATGCAAATACGCTTCAAAATGCTTCAATCCAGAGGGGGCTCTGGCCCCACCCAGCCCCTTCCAGCCCCGCCTATGAAGGGCCATGTGCTGGCAGGGATGTTCAGTTCAGTTCAGTTCAGTTTATTGAGGGAAATAGGCGTAAGCCTTTGAGTACCCTATTTGCAACGTAAAAAATGTGTGGTGTACAGATAGATGTTCTGGGCTGAAATAGTTCGAACACGCCCATAATGGTGGGACAAAATGATAAGGAGTTACAGGGGGTGAGCTCGACTTCTCATCGCTCTTGGTCATTTCGGAACATAAATATGTCCAGATTCTTCTTAAAACTTTGTATAGATGGTGACATCACAACATCTGCGGGAAGCTCATTCCACGGTTTGACCACCCGAACCGAAGGGGAGAACTTCCGCACATCCAGCCGTGCCTGCTGAGTGCGCAGTTTTAACGGGTGACCTCGGAGGTTGATCGTGGTAGCAAATTCAAAAAAGTCCTCGAAGGCCAGACTGCAATCCAACCCCTTTACAATGCGGAAGGCTTGCAAGAGATCTCCGCGAAGTTGCCTGTAACTCAAAGGAAAGAGGTTCAGATTTACTAGGCGGGTCGCATAAGGAAAGGAGCTTTGATCCCTGACCATCTTCGTGGCTCTCCTCTGGACTCTTTCGAGGCAGTTTTGATCCACAACAGCCGACGGCCTCCAAGCTTGTATGCCGTACTCTAAATGCGGCCCGACGAATGTTCCGAATGTCTTAGAGAAGGCCTCTTCGTCAAAGTCCATAAACGCACGCTGGATGGCGTACAGTACGGACATTGCGGTTTTTGCCACCCTCGAACAGTGGGCGGATGGTTTTAGGGAACTCGTCGTCAGCACACCGAGGTCCTTTTGGGCTTCGACCTCTTGTAGGGCTGCACCGCCCAGAAAGTAGCCTCTTGTGCTGGCGGATCTGGCTGTGTTGCCTAGGCGAAGTATGCTACATTTGGCAACGTTGAACCGCAGGAGCCAACAGTTTGACCACTCCTCCAACCGATTCAGGTTCATCTGCAGTCTGTCTTCATCGGCAGGACCACGAATTACACTCCATATTTTCATGTCGTCCGCAAACATTGCTACTTCACAGTCCAAATCTCTTGTGGCATCGTCCACGTAGATAAGGAACAAAATGGGTCCCAGTACTGAACCCTGGGGGACACCACTTTCGACCATAGCCGGATCTGATTTTCCCCGACCGACGCACACAACCTGGTGTCGACCCACAAGGAAGTTTTCGATCCATTTAAGGAAGTTGCCACCGATCCCTATTTTTTCAGCTTATGTAAGAGCCTTTGGTGTGGCACAGTGTCGAAAGCCTTCTGGAAGTCGATGAAGGCTATGTGGACAGCGTGCCTGTCGTCGAGAGCTTGGGTCCAGCTCTGGAGAGATTGCAGCAAGTTTGTCGTGCAGGATCTTCCTTTCCGGAACCCATGTTGGCATTTCGATAGCAGGCCGTGAACTTCCAGGAATTGCATCAGTTCACTCTTTATGATCCTTTCCATCACTTTGCAGAGAATGCATGTCAAGCTTATGGGCCTGTAATTTGTCGTCGCTGCCCTGTTACCTCCCTTGTGTAGCGGAGTAATATGCGTCAGCTTCCGATCGATAGGAAGTGTTCCAGTGTCATGACGTTTGAAAGAGCATCGACAGAGGCACAGAAAGCCCACTGGCAAGTTCCTTGAGAAGCTTGGGTGAAATGTCCTCTGATCCTGGCGACTTCGATTTGTTCAATGCCTCTAATTCTCTTCGGACAATGCCTTCTGAGAAGAGTATATAAATGACGGTTATGGTCGGCAGTTCTTCTGTGGGGGGAGGAAGGAACCTTGCCTCGTTTGTATAGACTGATTGGAAAAACCGTGAAAAATACGCAGCTTTATCCCTACTATCAGCGATCTCAACGCCATCAGTAGTCTTTATCAAGGGGATTTGATGCCTGTTCCTTGTAGTTCGTCGGAGGTAGCTGTAGAGCAATTTTGGGTTCTGCGTTGCTTTTTCTAGCAAGTTCTTCTCGAATTCCCGCCGCGTCTGAATTATCAGCTTCCTCAGTTTGTTCCTCTGTGTCTTGTAGGTGTTGAAGCATTCATCTTGTCAAGTGACGCAGTATTTTCTCCACAATTTGTGCTTCCTGTTGATTTCTTTTTTGAGGTTGCTATTTAGCCACCCAGGGCGTTTTTTCAGTCTTACACTAGTCAGTGGGCAGTGGTTGTTGATGAGCTGCAGAAGGACATTCTTGAACAGCTCCCAGTCATCGTTGGCACTTCCCGTAAACAAAGAGCCCCAGTCAAGACCGGATAAGTCTGCCCTCATCTGATTGAAATCGCCCCGCCAAACATTGCGCCTTTTGTGGCCTGGAGTGTGTGAAATGGAGAATAACGAATAATCCCACATAAGCACTACGTGGTCACTTCGGCCAAGGGGCGGCATGGAGGCGATCTCGTCTATGCTGTCTGGTGTTTTCGTAAAGACCAGATCCAGGCAGTTTGCCCTTTGTCCTTCACGTGTTCTCGTTGGGAACATTACATGTTGTGTGAGGCACGCATTTAATGTTTTGCTCAACAGGCGATAATCGAATGCCGATTTTGGACCTGACGCTTGGAGGGTATTCCAGTTTGTTCCTGGTGCGTTGAAGTCGCCCATGATCATGATGTTAGGTCGACTGGAAAATTTCTCCAACTGCTCCAATAGTTGAGTGTCGGCGATTCGGTCTGTCCGAGGTGGTCGGTGGACAGTGAGGACATCGAGACACGGGGAACCGGTAGTCTTGATGGTCAACCAGATAGCTTCTTGACTGCACACAAACTTGGTGGTGTTATCCGACACTGCCAGACCGTCATTCACATACACAACGATACCACCACCCTGACGATGTTCCCTGTCCCTCCGATAAATTTGGTATCCAGGCAAGGCTACTTCGTTATCGCTAATAGTCCCGGACAGCCGGGTCTCAGTTACTGCTAAAACATCTGGAGACAGCTCAACAAGGCAAAGTTTTAGTTCGTCTAGTTTCGATAGGAGGCTTTGGGCATTCGTGTACAAGCACTTCAGTTTAGCACCAGCCGAATTTCCCGTTGCATTTATTACTGCTGTGAGCATTACTCCGTTATCGCGGACGTCGTGTTCTCTAGGCTCTTCCGTTACCTGATTGGTTCCATTTACATGCCTTGTTTCAGTCAGATCACTGGACGCTACGGGCTCACTTGTGTTGGCGCCTTAATCAGGTGGTTCAACGAAGGTGTCTGTTTTAGCTGAGTAGCTGTCGTCGTTCGTAGTATTACAGGCTGGTTCCACTGAAACGGCATATATTTCCGAACTACCTTCCCCTTGAAGATAACCAGATTGTGTTCGACATCCTTCAGTCTTGATTTTAACTCCAAGACAAGTTCCCGGCGTTTCAACCGTTCCGCTGGTGAATATTCCGGTTGAAAAAAAACCTGTTTGTGTGTGTTTCTGAGATCGGTTTTTTTTAGAGAGGATAAACTTGATTTGCTCTTTGTTCTCCAGCATAATTTTGAGAGGGCGAGGTGGTTGTGCTACTGTCCTGTCTTCACTCCTTTTTCCTATCCGGAATGCTTTCAGAACCTTTATTTCCATGTCTGCCGGCAGTAAATGATTTAGCAGACCATGAAA
>CACRXP010000595.1:161818-178829 GCA_902702965.1 Spirometra erinaceieuropaei
AACTGGCTGGTGAGTAGATACCTAAACAATTAGCATAATATACATAAATGAACTAAGACAGATAGCAAGAGCATGAAAACAGCATTGGCTGACTCACGATATTATCTGCAATCGATTGTCAAATATACGAATAAATAACACACACAGATTCTAATCCGGTGGACAAATGAGAGTTTACGCAATAAGGGACGTAAACAAAACCTCAGTATATTGTGCTCGTCCGCAGCTACATTTAGTGGGCGTTAACGGATGCTTTCTCCATGATTTATGAGCCAATTTTGATAAATTAGCTCCTTTTCATGCCAAAGAAGGTACAGTGAGTGGTGCTTTTGAAAAATATGTTTCGATGCAAATACGCTTCAAAATGCTTCAATCCAGAGGGGGCTCTGGCCCTACCCAGCCCCTTCCAGCCCCGCCTATGAAGGGGCCATGTGCTGGCAGGGATGTCTGGACTTGTAGCTAATGCCTGTGTAATTAGTTGAGGCATATAGTGTTACCCGTGTAGGTATCAAAATCTTGCAGATTGACACTTTAGAGCACCGTGGGGTGGTCGAAACTCAAAAGGTTTTCTGGTTACGACCTCCAGGTGGAAATAATACGGAAGAAACGCAACCAAAACCGTTGAATTCGGAAGCAAACGGTAGAGAGATCTTCTATTGTGCCTAGATTACAGGCTATGAAGCAACCATCATTCAATGTTTTCTCCTGTTAGATCAAATTAAAAGGAGAACAGTGATTTTAGGACTAAAAACACTTCTCATCGAGGATAAGCAAGTTTGAGAATAATATACGACGAAATCATAAAAGACAAAAAGTACGTTTCTCTGGAATCGTGCGTACACATTAATGGCTGCCATATCGGCTATCGGCTCCTCCAATCACTAGTATATTTGAACCAAGACGGTGAAAATAGGGCTTTAGACACTTCATGACTTCCGCGGCTCTTCTCAGAGCCACTTTCAGCCGTTGATAATTTTTTTCAGCCGCGGGCGTCCCGTCTGAAATACTTACCCCAATTGCAAACGCATAAAGGCCTCAAATAATTTTCAAAATACTTATGAACTGTGTTTACGAAAATTTATTTAATGGCGAAGAAAACACTGGTCGCCCCTCTAGCCGCCCTGGCACTTTAATAGAAAAGCCTCGGGGATAAAAAGAGGTCAGGTGCATTACAATAATATGTCACCCTATGTTTTAGGTTGGTCTACTGCTTTTGTAAACTAAGAAACCGTCCTTGCAAATTCCAACATTGTCGTCCGTTTTAGAGGCAATGTGGGGTCCCTATTGCGAACTATTTGCTTTATGTATCTGTGAAAAGTTTGAGTTTTCTGCAGCACGGTTGCTCAGGTTGCTCATAAAATCTTGACTGCCTTGTGAACGAGACCCCTTACCCTTCCTATCCAGGCCTTGTACATTTTCTTTGAGTCTTTGCTCTTTTTCCTCGGACAGGCTTCCCCCAGCTTCTTTTGCACTTTCCCTCTCTTTTCAGGGTGATCGTTAGCTATTCGGATCTGATGGTGACCTTCTGTTTGAGTGAGGATAATAAAGACGATAATTCAGCATAAGAAGTCCTTAAATTCCGGCCAATGCTCAAAAGCATATCCGAGGAGTCATAGATCCTATTCTCTTCAACGCAGATACATATTCATCTAGTTTAAATCTCTACGCTATTTGTAAAGAAGATAACTTTAGGATTGCATGGTCACCTCTGCCAATAGGGGTTGACGGTTTACTACGTCACTGCTGTGAGGCACTTTTGTTTGCACAATGTCCATGTAGTTAACGTGTTGTCCTTCATGTAGTCTGGTTTGAAACAAGCCGAAGTCTCTCAAAACGCGTTCCTTAGGTGTGCACGCATTCGCTCTTGAAATCCCTTTATTACCATCCGTTGTCCCCGGAGCTGGCTGCCCTTGTAATTCGCTTATGTTAGTTTAGGAGTGTGCCGTTCGTGACGATGCTCTGGATATCATCTATCTCAGGGACTGTTTTCGATCTAACGGTTGTCTGCGGAGATTCTCCCCCTTTTTCCGAAGCTGCCTTGACTTTGTCTTTCTGGTCGCTTGAGGATTTACACGATTGTCCACATAATCTCCGTCCTTCGACGCAGATTATTTTTTATCTCGAGTAGGTTGGAATTGTTCGAATTTGTCGCTCTTTTATCGATCCTCGGCACAATTTGCTTTATGCACATTCTTTGTTTGGTTCGTTTTTTGTCGTTCCTTTGCGATTTGATTATCCGTATCAATCGCCTGTTTTTTCGCATCTCCTTCCATGAGACGGCGAGCGGCTGCTCTCCCCTGTTCTGGAGCGACTTAAAGTCCTGCCTTATTTTTTCCATCGCAGTTTCTCTGGAGATTTAAGTGCATGTTTTAGTCTTTCCCACTTCTCATTCCTTCATCTTCTTCTGTTTAGGAGGTTGGATAGTCTATGACCTGTCAGTAGGCTGAGTAGTTGTCAGTGATGATTGTGCGCTATCATACTAACTTCCAAATTCATTTGACAGTGTTGGCTTTTCGCCCACTTTTGCACATGGAAAGGGTGAGACTGTTTGTTCAAGTAATAATTTCCCTCTTCTACAAGCGTGTTTTGCGTTCCTAGGTTTGATGATTTCCCGAAACGGTAAATTCTGGCTCGTCAACGGTTCCATTTACACTTTTGACTGTGCTTTAACGTACTGTTAGTGGGTGGCTGTCTGCAAAATCAACCGGTGTCTAGACAATCTGTTGGCGGGGACTGGCTTCATCGGTCTAGTTTGATTTATCGTATTTTATCAACATTGCGATTGCATCTTTGAGGAGATTCATATTAGAATCCAGCGATATAATTTTTAACCCGAGGTCGGAAGAATGCTTACGTAAAATAGAACAAGGAAGGCAGCGGCATAAGATCAGCGAAACACGCGTGTCTGGGCTTTTAGCTAATACTTGTGTTGTTAGCACGGTAAATCATTGTACAGTTCTGTAGAACAAGGAAATACCGTGGAGTCGAGTAAAACTCGCGTAGACCTATTGTTCCGTCTGGTATCCCGATAGAACTATCCGCCGTCTCTGACCGCTAATTCGTATTGGTCTACATGGATTTCTGTCACGTTAGACGGTCTGACGGTTTACCTCGACGTTTACCGTGTTCATATATTAGTCAAAAGCGATTTCTTAGTTTTAAAGAGCAGTAGGCCAAACTAAAACGTAGGGTGACCTATTGTTGTAAAACAACTGACCTCTTTTTATCCCCGAGGCTTTTCTCGCAAAGTGTCGGGGCGGTCAGATGGGCGACCAGTGTTTTCTTCGTCGGTAAATAAGTTTCGTAAACAATGTTCATAAGTATTTTGAAAATTATTTGAGGCCTTTATGCGTTTGCAATTGGGGTAAGTATTTCAGACGGGACGCCCGCGGCTGAAAAAAATTATCAACGGCTGAAAGTGGCTCTGAGAAGAGCCGCGGAAGTCATGAAGTGTCTAAAGCCCTATTTTCACCGTCTTGGTTCAAATATACTAGTGATTGGAGGAGCCGATAGCCGATATGGCAGCCATTAATGTGTACGCACGATTCCAGAGAAACGTACTTTTTGTCTTTTATGATTTCGTCGTATATTATTCTCAAACTTGCTTATACTCGATGAGAAGTGTTTTTAGTCCTAAAATCACTGTTCTATAATTAATTTGATTAACAGGAAAGTGATCTAACAGGAGAAAACATTGAATGATGGTTGCTTCATAGCCTGGAATCTAGGCACAATAGAAGATCTCTCTACCGTTTGCTTCCGAATTCAACGGTTTTGGTTGCGTTTCTTCCGTATTATTTCCACCTGGAGGTCGTAACCAGAAAACCTTTTGAGTTTCGACCACGCCACGGTGCTCTAAAGTGTCAATCTGCAAAATTTTGATACCTACACGGGTAACACTATATGCCTCACCTAAATACACGGGCATTAGCTACAAGTCCACACATGTGTTTCTCCGATATTATGCAGCCGCATCACACAAATGTGAGAAGTTCGGCTCATTCGTAGGCTCCCCGAGTCCTCGTGTGCTTTTCTGACAGATAATTCAGTTTCGTAATCGCGGATTTTAATTTCCTCATACGTTAATTTCTAACTTGGTGTACATCGGTCTGTTAGAGATTTGCATGCTTAGACCGAAAACTGATGTTGACATTTAAGCCGGAGCACATCAGCCACAGCGAAAAAATCGCGTAATATTTATAAACTGTCGGTGGGCAGCCAGTAGCACATAAAAAGGTAGCCCGATATATCAAAGTTGGGACCACAGGTGCGGGCTACTTATGCATATACTACTGATTGTCCTTTGGCAGTTTCTGAATATTACGCGAGGATTCCGCTGTGGCTTCTAAAATTCAGCCTAACTTATCATATCGAACTCCAGTCGGAGCCTATGCACGGGGCTTGGTGATAGTGTTTTTGTGTTGTGGAGGTGGATCCATACGATTACTGTTTGCGAAATTTTTTAGGCTGGTCGGTCACTAAATTTTTGATGTGCAAACGACCTTGGGACTCCAGATTTGCCTATCTTAGGGTAATTCAAGACCTAGTTGCTTATCCGCTTGTTTTTATTTTACTTACCTGAACGTCGATTCAGTCAGAGGTATTCACTGATGATTTCGTTTTTCTCTTTTTTTCTCTTAACAAGGTGTCGACTGATGTTTACTAGTTTCTTGAAATACTTGTTGTCCGGCTTGTTGGAGTTTTTCACGTCGTTTGCCTAGAACATCCGACCGCCCTCAGTGGCTAACACAGGAACTCAAAACGCAGATAAACAAGAAAGGATTTTTCTGGAAGAAATTTCGCGAAAACAACAGCATTGCAACGCTTACAGAGTATAAAGTTCAAAGAAATAAGATGAACAGCCTGATTTTCAAGAGGCGACGGGATTTCGAGAGTAATTTCCTTCACCGAACCGTTAAAAATGCAAAATTGCTCTACACCTATTTACGGAAGAGCACACGTAACAAGAATCCCACTCCTGTCATGAGGAATGATGACTGTTTGGAGATATCGGACAGTACGAATAAAGCTGGGCACTTTTCTTAATTTTTCCAATCCGTTTCACAAGAGAAGCAGACTTTATTCCAACTAGTTCCGAGAACATGGGATATCCCACTATCGAAGATATCGTGTTTCGAGAAGAGACGATACTGGAAGAACTAAAAAGCTTGAAAGTATTTAAATCTCCCTGTCCGGACGAGATCCCAGCAAAGCTGATTTTCAAGCTTGCCCGAGAGCTGGCCGAACCACTATCCTTTCTGTGTCAGGAATACTTTGATGCTGGAATCCTTCCCACAGACTGGAAGATGGCCCACATTTCACCCCTTTACAAAAGCGGTAGTCGTGCTCTTGCAACGAACTACAGACCCGTCAGTCTGACATTAATCTGCTGCAAAGTGATGAAGAAAACCATAAAAAGAGGATTTGATGGCTTATCTGGAAACCCACAATCTCTGGTCCAATGCACAATATGTTTTCCGTAGGTGAGGATCATGTGTAACAACCTTACTATACACAATGCAAAGTTGGACAAGAGCACTGGACGCAAAACACACTGCGCACATGGCGTATATTGATTTCCGGAAGACGTTCGCCAGTGCTCCACACCAGCGTCTACTGCACAAGTTGAGAATAATGGGCATCGGCGGAAAACTTCTCAAATGGATCGAGAATTTCCTCGTCGGCCGCTCCCAAATTGTCAGCGACAGCAATCAAGGCGCACACTCATAGAAAGTCGAGTCCCGTAGGGTTCGGTGCTCGGACCAACCCTCTTTCTCTTGTTAATTAATGATCGTGTAAATGGGATGGACTGTGATAGTGTCATGTTTGCAGATGACATTAAAATGTGGAACGTCATCCAGAATGCTTCCGATGAGACAAACTCTCAAGAAAATCTTTGTCGATGGGACGAATGGTCCCGCATGTGGCTCTTATCCTTCAATTTGGACAACTGTACCATACTGCGCCTCGGAAATCAGACTCCTGGTAAGCGGCAATACCATCTGAATGGAATACGACTTCGAGATGCAGAAACGCAGAAAGATCTCGGAGTCTGGGTTGCAGACAGCCTAAAGCCTTCTACACAATGCTGTAAGTCGGCCAATGCCGCAACTTCAATACTATATGTCATCAAGCGTACATTCGCAGTTTTCGGTGAAGATTGCCTCTCCAAAGTCTTCGGCACGTTTGTAAGGCCGCATCTCGGATACGCAATTCAGGCCTAGAGACCATGGACGCATCAGGATTACAATCTGCTTGAAAGGGTGCAGAGGCGAGCAATAAAACTAATAAGACATCAAAGTGCACTGTCATACGAGATTCGCTTAAGTAACCTTATTCTCTACTCTCTGAGTTATAGGCAGTTGCGTGGAGACCTGGTAGAAACTTTCGTATCGTGCGTGGCTTGGACTGCGCCCTTCGGTGCGATGACTTTTTCCAACTCGCCACAAAAACTAACCTCCGGGGACATCCCTTCAGGCTACGTGTGCCCCAGGGTAGATTGAATGTGAGGAAGCATTACTTCTCCAACCGTGTCGCGGAATCGTGGAATAACTTGCCGGAGACGGTTGTCATGTCTCAATCTGTGGCGACATTTAAATGCCGGCTTGACAGACTTCTGCCGCAGCAACAAGCGGACTATGTGACTTTTTAGCCATGAGACAAATGACATATGTGAATCAATGTCTGCATTCACTTAATGCTGTAATTTCTTCACGTTTTGCTTATTTATCGATTTTTTATGTGCAAATAGGGAGTTCAAAGGCGTAAGCCTCTTTCCCTCAAATAAACTGACTGACTGACTGAGTTTCTGAGAGCGTAACTTTGTTATGTTTAATGAGAAAGGATGTCAGTGACTCCTAATCCCAAAACACTAGAGGTGGTTTCTCGGCATCCCCCATAGCATGTCAAGGTCAAGCCCCATAGCAAGGTCAAGGTCAAGACGCTGGTTTTAAATTTGAAGAAAAGTGGAGGATATTATTTTAAGTGGTTTTTCTGTGAGACCTAACGATTTTAGTACCTGTCTTTTTGGTTGAATTTCCTTAAATACAGGCCTTTTCTCAAAGAACCGCCTGCTGCCATCTTCTTTGGAGTCTTGCTAGTCTATGCCCGTTGTTCACTAATCGCACTCTGCAATTCTCATTTTGTGCATCCGATTTCTCTCTAACTGTTGTAATTTATTTTTACATCCTTAGCCCCTAGCTGAAATTCAGTCAACTTGTCTGCCAGAAGTTTTCTTAATCACAAATTGCCCCGAGACAAGATGAGACCAGAAGTCACTGGTCGACGTAAGCTCTCGGCTCTTGTAAGTAAACATGGCCTAACTAGACGTAAGTCAGAAGCTTTACCTAAATCTAAGTCAGATGATATTACTAGTCAGTCGTCACCCGTTGCAATTGGTCGCCAACTTGATCTGTCTGTACTTGACCACTGCAATGACTTTATGCTAAAGTTTGGCTCTTTGCTGACAATTCTTGGACATTTATTCGACGGGAACATCTCCGATATTCCCTCTGAAGAATGTAGACGTCTCGACTCACTTGTTCACCTGATCGCCAGTGAATCTAGTGATAGACAGAAGCGTTCTTACAACTTCCTGCTAAAAAATGTTCCTCGATCTGCTCGGCCAATTGATGTTGCGACCAATTTCCTGTATTCATGTGGTTTGTCCTCCCGTAGTACAAATCCACCCATCTTAGTCAAATTATTTTCATCAGTCGAGGTTGACACAATCTTTACCCATCGAGAGCGTGTCACTGCGTACGTAGAAAAGGCAAAATTTTTCCTTTATTCATGATCTTACTCCTATGGAGCGTAGAATCGGGCCTCTATTCTCACGTAAACCCACTGCTTCTCAGTCTAATGCTTCCCAACTCGGTTACAATAAAAGTGGGCGTAAGGATTCAGCTTGTCCTACTCCTGCGACATCTGACTCCCTCCACACTTCGGGCTTGGGTATGGCTGGCTGACGACGGCTAATAAGCCAGAAATGGCCATTCCAGTCTCCCTTGTCTTTGTCGGTAATATCATTCTCCCTCCTTCCTCTTTCTCCCACATCTCCATCTCACTCAAGCCACTTGACGCATTTGCCTGCCCCTAAACTTGCAGCAGCAGCAGCCCCATTTGTCGTTTCGTATCCTCCGGATAGTCCCGCTGAGACACATGAAAATCCGTCTACATCAGCTAGACCGATAACTTCTGTTGTCCAACTGGGTGCTGTAAGGTCTACAGTTAAGTCACCAGTGGCTTGGCGTCAGAACGGTGAGACTCGAAAATTGAATCAGACTCCGATCCAAAAGATAGGTAGTACAGTTCCATTTAGGGGTACGACGCCTTCTCTTAGATCTAACAAGTCTGTTCAGCCCAGCACGTCTACAAACCCCGCAGCTCCAATTATATCCCTGAATAATTCTCTGTCCTGCGTACCAGTTACTTATCAAAGCCCTACTATATATCCAGCAAATAATTCATACATGAATTGCCCTAAATCATTTATGCCCCAACCTAGTTCAGGCTTCCCACCACTTAAGGCCAATTGCTCTCAGGTACGTCAACCTATCTCCTTTGACTTCCAACCTAGACCTCGTTTCCCACCCTTTCATTCTTATAGCGGCCTACCCTCACCCACTAGCCCCTACTTTCCTTCTAGCCTCCCTCCTTCTCTCCTTCCTCCACTATTTAACTATCAACAAGTCTATCCATGTTCTAACTCCCCTAGCATTGCAATGTCTGAAAACCATATCCCCACATCCTTTAGGTCTCGTACTCAGTCTTCTCTTGTTGACTCCCCATACGTCAATAACTCTAGATTAACTGGTACTTATTCTCCAAGTGTCATTAATTCACAGCTTACATATCCGCCTCCAAATTTTTTTAAATACCGTCAAAAATAGCATTGCCGTTCGAAACACATTAGATATAATATTATTGAATGCCAGGTCTGTTATAAACAAGATGGCCCAAATCAGAGCCATTGCTCTGGAAATGACGCCTGATATTACATGTGTAACAGAATCTTGGACCCATTCTCTAATTCCTGACTCTGCCCTTCTCATAGATGACTTCGATTTGTACCGCCAAGACCGCACGACTAGGCGTGGGGGTGGTTGTCTTCTTTCTCTTAAATCCTACCTTAAGCACTCTCCCTATTACTTGGATGATTCCTCATTCACGGGAAACTTCTGCTTTGCATCTGTTATTCTCGCGCCGCAAAGAAAGGCAATTATTGGCTGTATCTACAATCCCCAAAATTCTTTAGCCAGTGATGATTCACAACTCTGTGAAATCTTTACATTAATTTTGGATGCTGCTTTCGACGTTAAAATAATCACTGGGGATTTTAACCTTCCTGAAATAGACTGGGTTTCTAATAGCTGACCACCCAGATTCCAGCCCTTTCAAGATATTGTCAATTTTTCTAATTGGTCTCAACTGGTGCGCTCTCCAACAACAGTTAATCACATTTTAGATCTAATCTTTACCAATGACATTGCTCCTCTTTCTGTTGCTTTAAAAAAGGACCTCTTTGACAGTGACCACGTATTAATTCATTGTTGCTTACCGCTTGCCTTTTCAAAAAAAGACAAGCGCCGTTCGGACTTACATGAACTACGACTGCGTAGATAACGACTTAATAAATAACTATATTAGATCTTTGGATTGGTGTGGCTTCCTCACTTGTAGCGATGCAACCATTCTTCGTGATGTCATGTCCAATGTTTCCAAGGACATCCTAGAGATTGTGCCGCGTAGATATCTCAAGCCTAATTCTTCAGATTCCCTTGTTCCTCATTTTCTTCAGAACAGACTAAAAAGTTGAGGCGACAACTGCGTGACCCATCCACTAGTTCCTTATCAGTTCATCTTAGAATCACAGAGATTTTTGAGATGGCCTCCAGGATGCGCCAAGCGCGTGACAGGCTAAGAGAATCAATTGCTCTCAGTGGTTCGAACCCTGGCAAATCTGTTGCTAACATCTTCCGTCATCGGTCCTCCTCTAATCATGGTCATGAACTTCCACCCATGCTAAATGATAACAAAGACTTCCTCACCGATGACACTGACAAGGCGGAGTTGTTTAGTGCTTTCATTGCAAAACACCTTGCTACCGAGTCTGATCTGGTCCCTTTCTTTCGATTAATTTCAGATAGGACACTTAGTACAATTAATGTCTCCTCAGATCTCATTAAGAAACACATAAGCCGTTTGAAATACTCACACTGCTCTGGAACGGACGGGATTCCGAATTCGATTATTAAACAAGCGTCCGACCTTCCCATCTTGCTTAGTCATTTATTCTCGGTTTATATTTCAAAAGGATTCTTTCCTGAAACATGGAAAACGTCAATTATCATTCCCGTTTTCAAGTCAGGATCTCGGTCCGATGCTAATAACTACAGGGGCGTGCACAAAACGCCGTCTCTAGCAAAGTTTCTTGAAAAGATTATTTTCAATGAAATTCTTGACTTCTGTCTAGCTAGTCAGCTTCTGAGTTCTAGTCACCATGGATTTTTACCTGAACGATCCTGCGAAACATGCCACTTGGCTTTTCTTAATCTAATCACTTCTCTTCGTAATGAGCGGCAGTCAGTGGTTGTTATTTACTTCGATCTTTGCAAAGCCTTTGACAAGGTGCCCCATAGACGTCTTTTAGTAAAGTTGGAAGCTCTCGGCATCCGGTTGCCTCTACTCGGCTTCATCAGGTCCTATCTGTCCAACCGATATCAGAAAGTCATGGTCGGTAATAGCTACTCGACACCCCACTCGATCACGAGTGGCGTACGTCAAGGCACGGTTCTGGGTCCGCTACTCTTCCTTCTGTACATCAATGATATTTCGACTGAACTCGGAAATTCGCAAACTTTTACTTATGTCGATGACCTCAAGTGTGTTTACTCATACTCTAAGGACATCGCAAATGTTTTTGTGGAAAAAATTAATGCCGATTTACTACGCTTAAGCAGCTGGGGTTCGACATGGCAGATGGAGTTTTCATCATCCAAGTGTAGTTTCACGTCTTTTGGTCCTACCAAACTTCCTGGTCCCATAATTTTTCAGAATAACCCATTCTCAGAATGACTCACCATAAAGGACCTAGGTCTAAGTTATACAAATAAGCTTGCTTTATCACCCCATGCAGATAGAATCTCTGCCAAAGCCGCGCAGATATGTGGATTCATATCGCATAATTTTTTCCTTCCGGAAATGAAGCTAAGACTTTATCAAATGTTTGTTCTTCCGGTCCTCGAATACTGCTGTCCTTTCTTCGGTTTAATGAACGTCTGCGACCGTAATAAGATCGAAAATGTTCAGAGGGTTTTCACCCGGAAACTGTTCTCTCAAGCTTCGTCCGGTATTTCTTATACTCAGAGATGTCAGCTGGCGAACATTAAGTTTTTGTGGGTTAGAAGACTCGAAGCTGGCCTTTGCTTCCTTTTTCGCATCAACTCTAGCTCCAGTCTTCCGCTCATTGACAGTCTCACTCCGAGAGAATAGAATAGAATAGGTTTATTGTAGCGCCCCTTGGGCACTGTCAGTCCCCTTTGAACTCAGGAAAAAAACCTAAAACAAACTCGTCAATTTCAACTGCATTTTGACTTCATTTGCTTCGGGTGTCTGGTTAGCCAAAAGAGCGCGAATTGAGAGTTTGTTTTAAGTTAAAAAAAAACCTCAGTTCTAAGGGAAAATAATAACAAAATTTCGAAAAAATAACGATATGTACAATATAAAAATTGAAGTTTGCAGTTTGGTAGTTTTCGGGGGCATTAATAATATGTCCTTCATGGCAATTGAAGAACTTTGATATCGGCCTGACCTTGAAATTATTTTCCTGTTGGGTAGATTTCGGTTTGCTCTAGTTGCTGGTTGTCAGTCTATCTGGCCAGCTGTAAGGGGGCGGTCGCACAGTTCCTACGTATTTTTCAGGAGGCTTACCATCGTTGTCTGGACTAAGAGCTGGAAAAGATGAATATATATCAGGAGTAAGAAGCATTCAATGGTAAGTCACAATCAAAACTGTCAAAATACTATTGAATCATGTATCATATTGTTCTTGTTAATGTGAAATTATAGGAGTAGTGGTCGACTGTTTATTATGACCTAATATAGTTCTATATATGTTTAATACGGCTTTAATATAGACATACGCACGACTAATATGCAGGGTTTTATCGAAGGGTATATTTTTATTAGCTTTATAAGGGATATTTAGTGTCAGGTGACATAGCTGATGAAAACGAGAAAGGGAGAAAAATAGAGGAATATCATTATCTGTTCTATGTTTATCAATGATGCTATCTTTTATAAATTTGATTATTTTTAGTGCTATGTTCCGGTATTTTTCAATCGGCTGGCATCATCAGAGCCCTTTTGGACCAAATTCGATATCAAGGAATTGACTTGAAAAATGTCCTATCTTATTCAAGAATAAATGTGTATTGTTATTTGAAAGGAATTTCTTAGTTTTTATTTGAAATTCGATTAGGGTTCGACTTTTCCGGATATAACTTGGAAGGGAATTCCAGATAGTCGCATATCCCTAATAGCAAGCGAGCTCGCCGCGAGCTAACGTACTCTAGGGGGGTAGCGGCTCTTTAGCCTGCTCGTGATTTGATTGGTTCCTGAGTCGGCAGCGCCGGCGACGCGAAGGGCGCAAGCGGCCGCGCATACTTGCACTTGATTATCGATTAGCCTCGGCGGCCGATAACCCTCCGGCTCTCGCCGTTGCCACTTTTTGCTTTCTCACGCTACACTGCGCACGCCGTGTCCCAGTCAACGCTGCCATTGACTGTCTTTGCCTTATATCACTCTTCTTGGTGTTCTCTGTGCTCCCATTTTTCTCACAATAATGTTTGCACCTGTTAATAGGCGTAAAATACGGCGCCAAGCACTTAAGGAAGCAGAAGAAATTATACGAAGAATCAACGAAGAGATGGGTGAAATGCCGTCGTCGGACACATCATCCGATAGCTGGTCTGAAAGCGACACGGATAATTCTCTGTCCTCAACTTCCATGGCAAATGAATGCTCTTCTTCCTCGGAGGGTACGAGTGAGCCTACGGACGAAGAAGTTGGCTTAACGGCAGTAGTTGAGGAGGAAGTTCCAAGTCCTCGTGAAAGTTTGCGAAAGTGGGCTTTACGGTCTAAGATTCCGCATTCCCACTTGAACGATCTCCTCAAGGCTCTGAAACCGTGGTTGCCTGACCTACCTGCTGACGCACGAACGCTGTTGGGCGCAAAATACTTCTCTGCACCGAGCACGGCAATGGTCAGCGGTGAGTACGTGCATTTGGGTCTTCCCACTCAGGTTAACGCTCAGTTGCGTAATTTAGCTCTCCCCCCTGCGGTAGATGAAGTCGTTGTGAGCCTAGCAATAGACGGTCTTCCAATCCATAGGAAGACCAAACGTGAATTTTGGCCTATCTTATGCAGAATTAGGAAGCCTATATTAAGTAATGTCTTCACTGTAGGTATATATTGTGGAGTAGGTAAGCCGTCGGACGTGCAGGCGTTCTGCAAACCACTCGTCGACGATTTAATGTCTTTGAACGAAGACGGTTTGCTGCTCGATGGGGGTGACAGAAGTCTGCGCTTCCGTCTGGCTTCCGTCATCTGTGACGCTCCAGCAAGAGCTTTCATAAAGCAGATTAAGAATGTCAATGCTTACTATGGCTGCGAACGTTGTTGCGTTAAGGGGGAGTACATCGATAAGATAGTTTATGATAGTGTTTCCGAACATGCTAGGTCAGATGAGGATTTTTTTTCCAGGGACGATGACTGCCACCGCATTGGCGTATCGCCATTGCTGGCATGCAACGTGGGAATGGTAAGCTCATTCCCTTTAGATCCTTTGCATTTGGTTTACCTCGGTGTAATGAGAAGACTGCTCAACTTGTGGCTGCGCAGCCCTAGGGGCAGTGCATATAGGCTGTCTACATCGGAGGTATCCACTGTAAATAAGAACTTGCGCGCGTTGAACTCGTACCTACCGAGGGAATTTTCACAGCGCGCTAGGTCATTAAACGACCTGGACACGTGGAAGGGCACAGAACTGCGCCAATTTTTGTTGTACACTGGCGTAGTTGTTCTTTATGGTGTGCTTCCACGCAAGTTTTGGAAGCACTTCTTACTGCTTTTTACAGCAGTACGCTGCCTAGTGCGGCCTCGCTCTTGCAGACATTGGGTCCCGTTTTGTAGCCGCATATTACGCATGTTTGTTGATAAATTTGCTTCTTTGTACGGTAGGAAGGAAATGGTGTATAATGTTCACAGCATTGTGCACTTGGCGGACGATGTAAAACGACATGGTCCGCTGGACGCTTTTTCATCGTTCCCCTTCGAAAGTTACCTAGGTAGGTTAAAGCGTCTGCTGAGGAAACCATCCCAGCCACTGCAACAAGTAGTGCGTAGGTTAGGGGAATTGCAGTCAGTGCCAAGTGATGTCCACCTTCAGCTGGAGTGGACGTGTAAACAACAGCATACAGATGGACCATTAGGGCAGCATCATGGTGCAATTACACAATTTAAATGTATCCAAATGGGTAACTTAGTCATTAGTACTACAATTGCTGACGGCTCAGTGGCCATCGACGATAAACTAGTTAGGATTAGAAATATAGTGCGATATGCATCTGGCGACATCGACATAGTTTACTCGGAATTTATTAACATAGAAGACTTCTTTGATTATCCCGTAGACTCCTCGAACATTAAGGTTTTCAGGTGCAGGTTAGGTAGCGATATTCACAGCTGCCGTTTGCCGAGCACGGTGCAGAAGTATGCTTGCTTCCCAATGCAGGAGGGAATCGTCCTCATTGAAATTAATGGACGTTGGGACACAGCGGACAGTGCGGCGGTTGGTGAGCCTCCCAGCTGACGGATGATTGCGTACGACGACGGCATTTCAACACTTTCTTCGAAGTTCTTGAGTGTCTCACTTGAAATCCCACCGCTAAGCGGTCACTATCTGCGAATCCTACAACCCAACGGTCCCTTATTTACAGATTCGCAAATGGTGCGGGGGATCTGTGGGACTTAGATTAGTTTAGGCCCATAACCTTACTAACTAAATTCCCGTTGGGTTGTAGAGAACTATGTGCGAACGTCCGCATAGGGAAGGAAGGCCAAACAAGAAATACATGGGGCAGGATTACATAGGTGACAATTCATTTCCATCTACTTCCTCAACGACGGTAAGGATTACAAAGCATGGCGAAACAGGTTCTTTTTAGGAATCACAATCCAATACGGACAGCAGCTCAACAATTCCAAAGGGACTGTCTCCTAATCGTTCAAGTAAGTCTTCGGTTTGGCTATTACTTATATAAATTTCAGATGGAGGGCATGTAACTAGCACCCCCAAACAGAAGCGAAGAAGACATGAGCAATCAGTTACCCACCGGAGACATAGGCATCATAAGAAAGGATCTCACTGGACAGCCGGTATAAAGGAAATACTGGCTGGGCAAAGAGAACTAAAAGCCCAGATGGAAGCAATTATGGAGGTTGTTCGTCACCTGGCGGCATCCAACTCACTGCCGTCAGCCGTTGAGACACCAATTGTGCAACGAGTTTGCACATTGGCTGGTTATGACGAGCTGACGACACGAGTGTCGGACACGTCATACAGGCGGAATTTGGTAAACAGTGTTCATTATTAATAATAACCAAATTCAGGTTGCCTACCTATCAACCATGGGGGGTGACACTGTTTCGGCCTTTGCCGAACGACTATTTTTTACCGTTTTTTCTGAGGACGTAGCGGAGTTCCTTACTATCTACGGAAGAAAACCGGGTACACGGGCTTTTTTTGACAGTCCGGTGTATTCCGTGATCCTGGGTAGGATTTGCAATTAAACCAAATAAACATTCACATTCCAGATGTCTTCCATCGATGGAATACGGAACGCCACTCGGACCGCCACCAATTAGAGAATGCTTTTAAGAATGCGTTTAAGAAGTGCCATGATCGGTATCAAAGAAAGTGCCATAGGGCCTCGCTAAGTAGGCAATCAAATGGTACCTGTTAATATATTGATGCTATTACTATGTAAAATAAATCTTAATATGTTTACTTACCACTGCCACATCTTTCCCTTTTAGACCGGTCCTCAAATATCGAAGGAGGCGCTGATTAGAACAGAAAGGAACTGGCACATTCTTTTAGTGTATTAAAACACCATTTATTCATAACTATTTTTTTATAATAGAACTCTGATACACCAAACATGTGTTCCTATATTTACCTTACCGGGAAAAAAGGGCGGTTATAATTGGGTTGGGTAAGCGCTGGAGCTCGTTTTTTGGAGCTCGGGCCAAGCTCGGAACGACCTCGCTAGCCCGTTTTTCAGAGCTCATTTTGGGCTCGTTTTCGCGAGCTCCGTATGAGCTCTATTCGCTGACCATTTCAGAGCTCCAGCAGAGCTCGCCTGCCTCGCAAAACGAGCTCCGTGCGAGCTCATTCAGAGCACATTTTGCTATTAGGGATCTTATGGTGTAGAAATTTGATCGTTGGGACTTTGTGAATTTGGGAATCTTTATAATATCCTCGCTATTTCTGGTGTTTCTAGGGGCGTTTTGGTTGGTAAGTAAATTCATTTTGAGAATATCTTGATCGTGGGTGACCTTGAATAGGAAGTTTAGACCATTTTGAAGTCTTCTGATCCAGAGTGGTCGAAGACCGTATTTATGATATACTTCTAAGTATGAACCCTGGATGCCATCACTTCTAGACAAAGATCTAGTAAACCGTCTCTGAATGCCTTCTAGTTTTTTTTCGGCCGTCTGAGGGCATTATGCCGAAGAAAATTGAACAATAATCTAGGAGAGGTAAAACATACATTTTGAACAGTTGTATTCTTAGTGCATTTAAGGTGAAATTTTTGCATATGAATCCACACAGGCGAGTGGCTTTCGGTGATATTTGTTGGACGTGGGGAGATAAATCAAGGGTATTTGTATAGCTGAGACCTAAATCTTTTACAGATTGGGTCTCTGTTATTTCATCATCCTCGAA
>CACRXP010000595.1:178893-199055 GCA_902702965.1 Spirometra erinaceieuropaei
TATTGTGGCAAAACACGCTTCTCCAGAAAAGGTTTCGGTTGGGACATCAATACCACTTTGCTCAATGGTAGTTTTGATGTAGATAAGACAACCTCCGCCTCGTTTATTAACACGGTCCTGTCGATAGAAATTATAATTTGGGACATCTAGTGAAGCATTCGATATAAGCTCATTTGCCCATGTTTTTGTAATGCAAATTACATCGGGGTTATATATTTCAACAAAAGTTCTAAGTTGGGATATTTTGTTGACAATCGATCTGGAATTTATAAGAGCTATCTTTAGGATGTTGGATATGGAAGAGGTGGACTCTGGTGAAAAAAGGATTTCTGGGGGTACTTTGAGTGAGTGATGGACTAAATGGAGGTAGGTGTGTGATTCTCGGAGGATATGGTGATGCGTATGGCGTAGTGTGAGTGCATGGGCTAGTGTGTATGGACTGAGGGTACATATGGGGAGGTGCGTTAACTAGGTGGTAATTGCACCTAAATGGAGTTTCAGTTGGGGAGGTGTAAAAGCCAAAGTAATTTGAAGGGTTGTAATTAGGTGGTAAGGAGTTTGCAATGCTAGACTGATTTGGCTTATTCCTATGCCATGCAGGTGGATTTTGGGGAGTCGAGATGCGGTTATAGAAGCTTGTTTGTTTTTGGTTAGGGTTTGGTGGGCTTCTATTTGTTATGTCAACATACCTAGGGCGTTTTGGTTGTGTTGGTGTGCTTAGTAAGGCCTTTTGGTTTATGTGTCTTGTTTGGTAGTCGTTTTCTAGTACTGACTGATCGGTCTTGGGGGATGTAGTAAATCTTATACTGCTATCTAAGGGTGTCACATGACTCGGTCCGGGATCTGCATCATCATTTTGTTCTGGTTGAACGTTGTTATTTTGTTGTGCCTTCCTCGTTTTTTTCTGACCAGCAGTTCTAACTGTTTTTGCAGTTGCGCGTTTTTTATCATGAGAACTAGAGTCGGACGTACTTGCTGGAGGTCCTTCTGCGGGGGCTGCGGGTTTATCATTTGGTTTACGCTGGCCTGTGTATTTCTTTTTATTAGTGCTAGAAGTAGAAGTAGTGGCTAAAGGTTCAGTTGAGGGACCGGAGTGCTGATTATCGTATTTATAGGTGGTGTCTTTTTCCCGTAGTTTACGTCTTTGCATAGGTGTCAAATCTGGACCTATAAACGAGTTTAGGTTCCGCAGATTTCTGTTTACTTCGGGATTTTGTAGGACAATCTCAGCTTCCGCCTGTGAGTAGAATGTTACTAAGACGGGTTTGTTTTTGCTTCTGGAGTGAAGTCTTTTAGTGTTAGCTACTCTGATATTTAAGCCACACGAATGTATAAAATTTTGAATTGATGGCATCGGATTAACAGTGTGGGGTATATTACGGATAATTAAATTGAGCCTGCGTTTCGACCTATCCGCGACTTCTGACGAAACTAAGTGTATAATCGATTCAATTTGTGGTAGGCTCGTTAGGTTGTTCGTGAATCTATTTGAGTCTGTTAGTGAATCGAGAATCGTAAAAATATGTTCATGTTTCTCGATGAACTTCTGTAAACGGACGATGGCCGAAAGATCTACTTTGTCGACAGCAAACGTAGCATCAGTCATGGTTAAATGGGGAGAGTGTAATGGATTTATGTGTTATTTTCGACAGCTAATAAAAATCGACGCAAAATCGACAGAGAAATATGTCAAATATTTCAGTTATAAATGAATTTCAACTTATCTCGAGTCTAAGGATTTTGAGAGGTCGGTGTTACGCCACGCGCAACTCCTGCATGGTGATCCCGCCGCCTCTTTGTACTACATCTAAGCGCTCCCTCTTCTTTGCTTCCAAATATGCCTTCCTTTGGAATAATCTTCCGCCTGAAATTAGATTATCGCCTAAGTTACTGGTATTCAAGTCGAAATTACGTAAACGTCTTTCACCGGAAAGCATAAAGGCACTGTTAACGGTCTCATTCCCGAACATTCAGATTCTTGACTTCGAGAAGGGTACTCCTGGGATTGAGTGGTAGATTAAGTGGAAACTCCTAATTATATCATTAAAACCCCTGTTTTGAATTGGTTTCTAAATCCACTGTTAAAAATCCATGTCTGTTAAATGTGTGTTGGCATTCAATTCGTCTCCCTCCGAAACTGAGATAGCACCAACTATCCCTAGACAGACTACTGTACAGCACATTTAGTAACGTTAATGTTTTTAACTTTTGGAACAATTCGTTTATCTGTCTGGCTTACAAAACGTTGCCAGTCTGAAGAAACTCTGTAGCCGTTTGATGTTTCAATTTTCACATTTTTTTTTATTGTTCGCCTCCTTGTAACAAATAGGGAGTTCAAAGGTTTAACACCTATATTTCCCTCAAATAAACTGAACTGAACTGAACTGAACTGAACTGCTATCACTCCTCCCCCATAGCGACAATTTTCGCGGTTTTTGATGTCATCTCCCGCATTCCGACCTCATGCGGTCTGTCGACGCTCACGGCGGAACCCTCAGTATTCACCGTCTACTAGTAGTTCAGTCGTACCTCCCTTTCCACTGCTCGCCTGGGCTCGAAGCGTGCTGTGGCCTATCGCATCTGGTTTCCTCTCGTCTGGCCTCTTTGACGCGACGTATCAATCCGGCCCAGACGATCTCAATTGTGAATCCTGTATACAATGCCACATGCAAGCCACTCTTGTCTGACCCGCATACGTACCCCTCAAGGCTGAGATTTATTGCTACCCCGACGATGACCGACAACATTCCGTTATATCCGCCACCTACAGGCCAGTCCTGCTCGCTATTTTCTGTCATTATTTTTATTGAGGGGTTTTTTTCTCCTGTAAAATTAATCCAATCATTTTTAACTTTTTATAAGGAGTTTTATTCACCCCTCAATCATCATGTTTCTCAATGAACTACTAATTCAGAAACTATGAATTGTATTTTGTAAAGATTCGGACTACCCCGTCTAAAACTCACATGTAAATTTATTTTTACTTGCTTTGATGGGACCCTGACGGGTCTTTAATAAAAAATTATTTAGTTATTTATTTATTTCATCATTTAATTTTAGTGACTGATTTCAGTGGCGCACTGCATTATTCAGGATTCCTGGTCAGCGGCTCGTCGCGCCCAATTTGGCCGAGTTAATCAGTACTGAAATGTTTTGTCACAGAGAATATAGAACGACTTGAGAACATGTGGGAGGTCGTTACTTTTTTTCTGTCGACTGTCCGATCTTGGTCGAATAGTTAGAAGCGTCAGTCGTCGACCGAGAATTAGTTTTCCAGTTGCGACGCGACAACCTGGCATCGGTCTACTGCAAAACCATAGAGAAGAACATCAAAAAGACGTAGACGAGTTGTTTGGAAACACGAAACATCTTGTCCACCTCACAAGGCAGCTTCCGCAAGGGAAGATCGTGAGTACCGACATTACTTTGCACGATGCAGTGAATGAAAAACACAATGTACACGTCGTCTACACCGATTTTGGAGAGGTCCTATATAATGTACTCAACCGATGTTACCCGTGCAAGTTGAGCGCGGTGGGTTACGGAGGTAAGCATCTAAATGAATCGAAAATTTTCCGGATGGTCTTTGTAGGTCAGCAGAAACCAAGATGCGCCTTCATAGGCGGTGAAGTCACATAGGGCCAGGTGCTTAAAATGATCCTCTTTCTGGTGTTTACTAATGGTTGTGTACGAAATATTGGGCTATAAGTGCGCAATGTTTGCAGTTGAGAAAAAGATTCGGAAAGATACCTATGGTGCTGACGACGAAGCATGCATCCAAGAAAATTTTGTCTATTGAGAGGGTGATCCCACAGAAGGCTTCCGTCGAACAATTGAAACAATTGCATCATGTTGTGCTTGGTAAATAAAAACGTGGTCCTTTAAATGCACTCCTACCACCTAACACGGAAAGATACCGAAACTTGAATGACGAAAAACTGAAAGACGTTTGCGCACTGTTGTGAAGCGGCTTATGTCGTAAGTAAAATTTTGTACGCTACCAAACAAGAATTCGTTGTTTTCGCTGAAGACTGTGTCCTAAAAGTCTTCTTTACTTTTGTAAGACCGCATGTAGAACATGCGTTCTGAGCCTGGGGACCCTGGACGCAGCAACGTTATAAACTACTCAAACGAGTACAGAGGCGAACATAAATATTAGCAAGAGGTCGAGGAGCGCACGAGATTCGGCAAAATAATCTTAATCCCCATCGCTTGAGTTATCAGCAGTTGCATAGGGGCTCGATGAACGCCCTCTAGTGTGGGAATTCACTTAAATCGTCACTAAAACAAACCCGGGGAATATCCTTTTAAACTTCGAGTGTCCTGAAGTCTCTTTCACGAAACTTTGAACGGACCAAGGAATAACCTTCCGGAGGCGATTCAATGGCTCGGCCTTTAGAGGCATGCAAGCACGCCGCAGCGACAGGAGGAATACATCACTGATTAATTTTAAAAACGAATTCATTTACGTGTAGCTCATTCTGGTTGCGTCAGCAACGTAACAATCGTCCATTTGCTGAACAACCGCTAGACGCATACATTAGATGTCAGTCAAGTTTCTCAGCATTTGGCTCGGAAAGAATGCTACCAAAACCCGTGTGCTACAGTAAAGGCCAAAGTTCGACATTTGACTCTGGCGACCCACAATCTACTACCAATGACCACCCTAAGTTCTCGATTGCAAGCTGCACTCGATCTGCTTTTGTTTGTCAAAAAAGAAATACGAACGTGTTTGATTTACACTAACGCCTATTGTTGTATGTTATTAGCATTTGCAGACCAGAAGACAGCAACATTGTCCCTCACGCCGGCAAGATAATTTATTGGTTCACTTCCTTTCGAACGGTTATTATGCATCTCCATAGCTACAGCAACCAGTTAGGTTTTCTTCCAACAGGCTTTTCCTCGATCAAGCCTGATCTCACTTGTGAGCATGTGATATTCTCGGTGCTAGTAGTGTCGCTATTTCCTCTAAACCTTCCGTCTGCTTGTGCTGGTTTAAAACTATCACACAGTCCTATAAAAAGGTAACAAGACCTTCAGTGGCTTCTGGATTCTCGGATAGAGACGCATCTTTATAGCAACTTAGGACCCTAAATTCAGCTCTTTCTAGTTCCCCTCCCTGCTGCTTATCTGCCATGACGTTTTACGCCCTTTTCAGAGACAATTCTCGGATCACTTTCATCTTGTGGTAATTCCGAAGAAATAGGAAATTTGTTGATGTCATCTGATGAACTATTGCCCTTTCATCACTATGATCATCCGCATACTTTAAGTACTCCTAAAGGGAGAGGCGGGAACTTCCGCCGTTTACGTCTCAACCGTTTCGGCACAAACTCTAGAAGGCTGGTTTATGCCTACACGGCAGGCCTCCTACTCTGGTATAATATGAGAAATTCCAGTACTTTGAAGTTTCTTTTTCTTATTGCACTGTTATTTCGAGTATACACATAATCTTTCCCTCGGCTTAACTAATCCCGTTGACACACTTTTTAAAAAATGCTTGTCTAAGAAAGATATATCTCTTTCAACTGACAGATATTGCTTCATATTTTTCCCACGTCTTATTTGATCTGGCTAGCGCAAGACTTGTAGTTGCGCAGGTGTTGTGCTGTTGTCTGTGAACACAGCCGTGATCGTTAGTTGACGAACGATAAAGATAGCTAACATTTTCATGTCGCTGCTATTGAAAAATTCAAAGTTTCTACCACACTGAACTATTTTGCCAGGGTTGTGGGTCTCTACATTTTGTCAACTCTACTTTTTCGTACTTTGTATGGCCAACGTCGGCCAAATCAACGTCGTGAGGCGCCCAGAAATCTCTGCTACACCTTCCACTTTTAACTATTGCATTTTGGAAATGCATTTGTTAAATGCTTGAGTATTCGTTTCGCACATACCCACTCGCACTTGCAGTATTGAGTTCCTGTTTGGAATGTCTTGATTCCCCTAGGTTTAGACTACCACTGAATAGCAAGCCTACCGGTTGTCACTTATCGCGACATTGATTGCAATCTAGTTGAAGCTTAAATGTGTAACAGGTAAAATTGCCGATGATACGTTGCATTCGAAGTTTAAACTGAGGCCATCGTTGCCGGTTAGTTCACTCCTTCTCTCCTGTCCGGATTCCCCTAAATGGAAATAATAAGATCAGAAACGTTTTAGTAGGTTAGACACGTCACGTTTTAAATAAAACCGGATAACCTTTAGGGTAGTGTCTTATCCTATAAAAAAACTAAAAACCCTTCCCTTAGCCGCCAGGAAAACTTATTTTCTCAGATTTTTTGAACTACTGTGCTCTAGGAAGTCCTATAATTCAATGCAGACGGTGGCTACGTACGTTCGATGCAGTAGTCTCGTCGCGTTTTATCCGATCGGGCGGTTCACATCGATTAATAGTCTATGCCGATTGAGACCACGCTATACCACAGCGAACTTCTACGAAAAACAGACTTACGTGTGGTTCCGACGTTCGACCGCATTTTCTATTCTTACTACCACAGCCTCCGAACCAAAAGTAAAAGTAACCCGAGGATTGTAAATATCGTATAACGACAATTCAAATTAAAAAACCAAAGCTTGGATTATTTTCCTTGCCACACTTCAGTACTTCAAAGAATTTCACCGGTTGGTTGATCTATTCATGTATTTTCTTCGAATATTGGCCTAATCGGAGGCGGACCTCCTGAGTGTATTTTAAGCTATTTGACATCGAAGATCACATTTCCGACTGACAAGTGACGATTTACTTAACCACCAGCAAATTCGAACTTACTGTAAATTGCCCGCATATCCCTCCCGGTTTCTGGTACGAAGCGTTTTGGCTGTACTCTCAGTTCATTAATAAGACACTTGTTGACGAGAATACTACTAGGTTGTGTGTCGTGATGTCTTGCTGAGTTCCTCTCTCCTACGTCCTTGACACACTAGACTCAGCACACTTTCTGCATCGTTTTCGCGTCTTTATCAATATCTCAGTCCTGTGACATGTCCTTTGGTACTTTCAGTCTGTCAATGAACTCTGCCTCTGAACCCTCGCTGCCGTCGCCCCCACCATATGCTGCCCGGCACACAATTGTCAATTTGGGCAATACCAGACAGCCTATGTCTAAACCTACTTCGCCACCGGCTGACCCACTTGAGGGTTCTCGCACGCTCTCCAGTCTTAATATAGTGTTCTCTCCTCCATCCACTCCTGGTACTGGCACCGGGGTCGGTGCTTGGCCCAAACGGGCGCCCTCATCTCTCCCATCCGCCTACAGTCTACAGGCTCATTTTGAAAAACAGTCAAAAGACAGCGCATCTGGTCCACCCCTGGCCCGATGTTCCAGTGGCCATCAGGAGGTGCTGCAAATTTACCGATCAGGACCCGAGAAAACAAGTGCTCAGAACCCACTTCAGTCCACTGTCCCTCTTTCCACGGACCTGAATGCTGGTAAATATATTTGAGTGCACCTAAGCCCATCGCGACGCAGGGGTCCTGCTTACATAACCTTAGGCTTGCAATGTGTACTCCGAGCACGCGCATGAATTTTCTGCTGAATTAGAACGGAGAATGGAAACATCGCACATCTGCATCCCATGGGAAGCTTCTTCCTCGCTGTACTTACACACAGAGAAAAGTCATTTACCCTCTCCCATGGTTTCATAATCAAGTTTCGTACTAGGTATCGTTTCAGTTGAATAAAACTATTCACATTACACGTAGCATAACAGCGTCATAACGCTTCCTATGACAAAGCCAACGGGTGTTACAACGGTCGGGGCCTGTTGTGTCTGTTTATCAGATGGCGAAACGAGCCGTATCTAAAAGGGCTTTGCCACTACAGATGGATAGTTTGTATCAGAAAGCTATGTTTGAAGAAAATACCACTGGCCTCCACAGTATGATGTTGCTACCTCTCTGCATTTGTCAAAATCGATGTTAAGTTAATTTGCCCAAGGTCAGCTAGAGACAGTAAAACTATTAACGCCACCAGAAGTGAAACCAGCGACAAAGTTTGTGGTAGACATCCAATCATGAACGATCGACGTTGGTTTTTTGGACACGAAGTTGTTTCTCACCGTAAAAACGCATGGCTGCAGTCTGTATGTTGAAGGCATCGAGATAGACACCAAGCAATCACCGTTTGAGTAGAAGGATTCAGATTCCTCGAATTCGACCGGAAATCCACGAGAGCACCGCAGTAACTAGTAAAAACCTAAGGTCCCATCTTCAGCCGTATTTCTGCTTTCTACCGATGACGGACTTCGCATTATTTGTATCTTGATAAAGAGCGTTAAGACTGTGTCACCACCTCTATTGTGCACATACACATGTTGATGTAAGGAAAAATTAGGCTCACCTTTGTTTATTACAACAAATCGACCAAATCCATTCTGCAGAAGTGAATCACGTTTCATAATGTAAGACTACGGCTACGAGAACATCTTGATCAAGGCAACAGCTCGGTAAAGGGTTTACAAATCGCCAAATATGCACATTTTCCAAATGGTAAGCATCAACGTGAAACTTATTCATAGATATGGTTTCTACAAATCCCAGTAGCACTGCAATCTTCTACAAATTGACCTTGTCCGTAACACATTCAGTAGCAATCATGTAGTCCGCGTAGATCTCAGTGCATTGACTTATACGAAACGGGCGCAGCCAACGCCCCGTGGTGTTTTCGGAAAACATGTTTTAAATTCATGGCTTACACATTGCCGGGATAAGGTATTTCTAGGAAAGTGTTCCTTTGTTCTATTGTTTATCCATGCATTTTACAGTTTACCACCTGCTACAATGACATATAGGCTTGTAGACGTAGTTATCAAAATTTGTTCTGTTAACGAAACGTATAAAGTAGGAGAAAACCTACCTGCCCTAGTATTCTTTTCTCCCGTCCGATGCGTTAGGTGGATATAGTGACTGTACTTTTAACTACTGTTGCAACCAGCGCAACCACTTACACACACACGCACCACACACCCACCCATCCACACGCCCACACGAAGACACCTCAGACCTTTCCCCTTGCATAGATTTGACTCAGCGCCGCCATGTTAATTGATGTGCCGCACTTAGCACACACACCCGGAAAATCGGCGTCATCATTATCTAGCATAATGGCAACGCTATTGGCGGCAGCAATCTCGCATGCGGTAGTGGCCCAGACACGCATGCATTTGCAACCAATCGTAAACCTACATCCTCCCCGTTGCATTTTCATGCACGCACATGCGCCCATGTAAAGGTGCGCTTAATCAACAGAATTGATATTTGCCTAACAGTATTAACAGTGACGTATCTGGGCTTGTCTCCCAGTCGCACCTTAAACGCTCACACACACACACTTAGGGAAGTGGAGTACAAGCTCTCTGTAGGTACTGACGTTCATTTGCATAATCGCTTGGATTTTACATACGTGTGTGATTGCTAGAAAGGCAGTATGCTGGCCGGGAACCCTTTGCGAATGGCCAGAGGCATAAGCGATAGTTTGCTTGGTACTGCAACCTCTGCAGACACGTCACCTACCTCCTCTCCCTACTCCCCTTCCTTCTCCGCCTCGCTGTCCTCACCGTCTTCTCCTCAACTGCGTCCTTCGGTAGGTCTATGTGCCGAATGCGACACCCGCATTACCAACTTGGCTGCAGCCTGTCAGGCCCTGGGCTGCATCTACCACAATGACTGCTTCGTGTGCTGCTGCTGTCGTGAGTCCCCTCTGCTGATTACCCTTGTCCTGCCCTAAGCACGTCTTCTATGTTTTTGCCTTCCCATAATTGAAATCCAGCCATTCCTTCTTTGGCCAAGGGTAATTAACTGGGGGTGGGATGTAATTAATTGAGATTCTGATACCATGACCCAGAATGACGGCGGTGCATCCGATTATACGTATGCATAGTAGCATTACTGACAGAGACTAGGGCCTCTGGAGTGGCCATTTCCGGCTTATTGACCGCCATCAGCCAGCCATACCCAGCCCCGAGGCTCGAACTCGCGACCTGTTTGTTAGAAGTCCAATGTTCCTATCTCTGAGCCACGATACATGTAGATATATATGCATATAGTAGAGGTTTGCGTATGTATTCATATATACAATGCACACTCTTGATACTGGGCACAATTTCGCATGGGACAAAACTCGCATCGTCGGAGTTTGCCCATCTAAAAAGGCCGAGAGTTTCTTGAAGCCATGCACTCCGATGAGTCATGCATCAACAGGCATATCGAGTTAGATGCCACGAACAAGAATCTCAGAGAAAAGTGGAAGAGACGAAAGCCGATCAATACGGACTGACACATACGACGGTAGCTTACTAGCTGAGGCACCAAATGAGTATTGATTTTGTAGCACGTTTGAAATTTTAATTGTTTTCTGCACATTTACTCTAGTCTGACGACGACAAGGGGAATCGACATTGAAAATTTACTCAATAAAGTTTTCTACCTTTCCCAAAGAACGTATTAGATTTCAAACAATATGTATATGTATGTATATATTACCTATATAGCCTTTCTTAAATTATCGATGTTGATTCCCTAGGCAGTCTTCAGACGTTCGGAAAATGTGCAGAACAGTGAAAATTTTAAACGCATCTGAACAGTGGATGCTGTTTAAAGGGCGCCCACCGACTAGCTTACGGAATGTACTCGTCCCGCTGTGCCTTGAGGCTCAATCTAGAGCCCTCAAAGTCAGTCCCATGCCGGTGTGCTTGATATGTAGGGCTGGGAGTACCGAAAAAAACAAGAGATGCTGGATAGACCATTTCTGCCCTATTAGCCGTCGTTATTCGGCCCCATCCAGCCCCACGTCTGAAGTACCTAGGATTCGGACTCTCGTTCATTAGCCATTGAGCGGTGGGTAGTCGGACGTTCTACCGTTGTCCTGTGCGTGCATGTTAGTGGGAGATGGCGACTACTGCATCACAGATTGTCCTTCTGACATCCGTCATCTCTGTATTTGCAAATTGCGCACAAATTTTACCGTGAGCAGGGGAACCAGTCTCCAACGCTTTCCATGCTAGGGCGTTCAGCTTACTTTTAACCCGTTTTCTAGTACATATGTATACTTATCCGGCGTTCCAAGCTCTCACTCAGGTAAAAAAACATACGGCTCTCTCATGATTCGAGATATTTCCGCCTGGGCTGACCTTCAGTCGCGCTATTGATTTGTCGCAGCACTTGCTGGCATAGCGTCACCGTGCCGTTGACAAGGGAGTGAAGATCACACGCGTCTTTTTCCCCTCAAAATTTGTCTCACGCACGATGAGGTTGTGTGGGAACACGTCAGGTGTACACAGATGTGGTCGTCGCCGTCCAACGCGATTGCTCAGATGGTATTTCAGCGACTAGAGGCCCTGACTCGCACACTGTAGACCAAAGTTGTAGATGCGGCATGTTGATGACACGTTTGTCGCCAGTAGTCGGTACAGCGTTGAGAAATGCAGCAAACTTTCAAATTATGCTCTCTCCCACATCCCGTTCATGATGGAGGCATGGAAAGATTGCCACTTGCCGCTCCTTGACCTGCATGTCTGTGGAAAAGTAGTCTGCTGACCGGCTCAGACAGCGGCTGGGGTGTGGGAGTGGGAAGGGAGAGTGAGGTCGACGACTCGGCGCACTTTCTCCTCACTATAAACAATCTGACGCGCTTGAAGCTATCACGGTGCGCTAAAAGCCGTGGCTTGGAAGGTTGCCAACTGACGGGGTACCTTGGACCTCCTCCTTGACCGGAGGCAGTCTGAGAGTCAGGCTGCAATGGCTCCTTTTTAATGTGGCCTTTATGGCACTCCGATCACAGTGTGGGATCCGAGCCAGGCGTTGGCGGCACGCCCAGGTGCGGCTTCGGCCGTGCCAGCCTCCAAATCTCTGTTGTGTTGATTGAAATCCTGGTTATTTGTTGTGTGGGCCAGGGGGTGTGGTGGAACGCCAAGTTGAGGATCCGTCCGAGGCATCCACCTGCGGCCGCCCTCGTCTCCGGTTTTCCTGACTCTGTCTTGATACCGGGCTCGGGCGGGGGAGGAGGAGAGAGTGTAGGTAGATGCTACGCAAGTCTACCGGCACTATAAACCCCTGCGTAAGTCACCGTCCCTGCTCCCATTGCTGCTGCAACTGTGGGGCACACGGTGGACATCATCGAAACCGATGGTCGAACTGTCAGATAAGAAACCGGAAACGACGCTTCACACGAGGACATTGAATACCTTTCACGATTGCAGTCCTGTTCGCAAAAAACGCAGCCGCCTGGGGACACGGCTGTCGTGCAGAAAGGCATTGCAACAAACCAGACAACGCAAAGGCCGATGTTACTTTTCAGCGGAGCCTCTTAACAGGTGCCTTGATTCTTTTGTCCGAAAAATGCGGGCGACATGCCAGGCAAAGAAAACAGAAAATAGGGCCAAAACTGAAGTGCGGACGTAGCGTACTATGGGTTGCTGTTGTATTCGAAGAATTCGGTAGATTGATTAACAAGCCTGGGATTGGCGTTGCCCACACGCCGGAGACGACAGTCCAACAACAACTGATGCACCCCCAGGACCCGGTACCCACAGATCAACAAAGAGCCTTGTTTGCTGAATCGAATGCAATGTCGACTAAGCCAATTAGTGTGAAATAATTTGACCTGTGAAGCCGTGGATGCAGGAGCACGAACTTGCTGTCGGGCAAAAAGACAAACCTCTGATGGCTGCTAATTCATCTTCTCCAGGCCGCAACTTAGTTTTAGACCACTTGATGGTTCTGGACCAGTCAGGTGACCGGATTTGACGTCTACCATTGGGGACGTGGACACCCAGTCAGCAGGCGCATCCATCGACCGCCGCCCTACCAAGCGCTGCGAGAACGAATCTGCAGTGCAACTTCACGTTAATTCTTACTTCTACTTGATACGGCTGTGATCATGCCTGATCTAACTGGCCTCGATGATGTCACGAACTGTATCTCTCCACGCGTGACGATCCGCGGCAGCAGATCTGGACATCTCAATCCATTCTCTTCGCCAACGATGGAGACCGAATACCGAAGGTCCAAGAACCGCCCCCATGTCTTGACGAACAGTGTCGACCCAGGTTTCGAACTGACCTCTTCAACGCCTCCAATGAGGCGACGGTGCCAGATCGAGGGCAGTAACAGTGAGTTTCTGAGATGGACGACGAAGAACATGCCCAAACCACCTCAGTCGTTTACTTTGGATGGCCTGAGTTATCCTTGCGATGTTGTCGCAGCGAGCGTGGACTGTCTCATCTGGGACGAAGTCGGTGAACTTCAGTCGAAGGATGGCCCTCAAGCAGTGGTGGTTAAATACCTCCAGTTTTCGTTCTTCCTCCACGCGCAAAGCCCAGCATTCACAACCGTAGAGACGGACAGACCGGACAGATGCACGGTACATGCGAATCTTAGCGGCGATGGAGAGGTCGCGTCGGATCCATAGGCATTTTCGAAGGCTTTAGAAAACCCAGCGGCAGAATCAATTCGGGAGACGATGTCTTCCTTACTCTGTTCATTAGACAGCAGCCTCGCCTCGAGGTATTTAAAACTGTCTACTTCTTTAAGTTGACGGCCACTAATCCCAAGGGGTGCCCTCTCTTGGTTAATTCCAGCGGATGCGTTTCGGTCTTAACCGAGTCTTACGTTTTCACTTGTACTTAGCGATGAGTTCCCATGGCAGTTCAAAACTTCCTACAACTTCATACTCAGAAGTCGTCTCCCCGATGTAAAAATGCGCGGTATTAGACATAAGTGAAAAGGAAAGACTCTAGTCACCCGCCAACTGCCTCCAAGCAAGACATATTTCGTGGCCGCCAAAGAGACCTGTTTCACGGAGCAAAGACAAGCGAATGTGGCTGGCGCGAGGTATGCGTTCTTCTGAAGCAAGCGTCTGAAAGAGCAGTGGGAGGACACTGGAGTCGTCTTAGTCATTTTAAAAGACATCGTCTAAAAATGTCCTGCTTCCAGTCGGGAATCACCAGTCGTCTAAAAATCATGGGGCTGCCAGTCCTCCGGGCGGCATGCGCTGCGATCATTGTCGCTCACACTTCCTCTACCCTAGCCCTGACAAATTGAAGGGCAAATTCTTCGCAGAACTGCGCGCCCTCCCCGCGGCTGTGTCGGAGGCGGAAGCAGGTAGGCCCAGATAGGTGTAAATCCGCCACCTGTGGTTGGATTTTAGGTCTCCACGGCCTGGAAGTTGTGATAGCGACGAATCGCTTCTGCTACAAACATGCACTGTACATGCTGTCTTCCTCACCAACACATTCTGCGTTCCACACTGGTAAAAGACAACGTGCATACACCCTCGCGCGCCTCACTGACAACAACTGCACTACATCCTTATCCGAAGTATAGATCAGCGCGATGCGCGAAATACCACTGCGTCATCATCTAAGAAGTCAGGTCGTCAATTCAGTCCGGTAGGTGGCAGTCTCAAGGGGCACGAAAGCACCAGTTATTTTAAAGACCATGTCTGGGGCCAGTTCGGATTGTAGCAACATCGGGAGCACCAGTCTGGAACGAATGCAAGCCCTGGTGCTGGATTAGGAGGCGGCGGCGCTGTTAAGATGAAATTGAAGAAACCACAAGACTGCATCCGTAACACTGCTTTAGATGTCCTTGGGTGTGCACACCAACTTTTAAGACAGCTCAATCCCCATTCACGCACCGGCTCACCAATATCCGTTAGGAACATTAGACCTGTTCTCACTACCCCTGGACGTTCGGAGACCGCACTGACCTATTCGGCCAAACGCTGATGCACAAAAGCGTTCAGTTAGACGTAGTGACCCAGGCCTCAAGACGTCAAACATCTATCCACATTCATGAACAGACTGTGTGTGGGCCTGTACAAGTATATATCACATATCGCTCATGCAACAACCATGAGATGCGAATTACTGGCGTAGTCTTTTATGTGTGAGCTGTTTTTGGAAAATCTTACCGCGTTAAGTGGACAACCGGTATGTAGGTGGCTCATATGGACGGAGGCTCCCACTACGCGTAATCTCATCACCATTGGGTCGGAGAGCTCGGACAGTCCGCTGATTCATGTGCAGGGGAAGAAAGAGAGAGTGAGTGATGTCGATTCTGAGGAATCCTCCTTTTCTGGCAATTCAGTGCATTTGTCACGGTGATAGATCTGATGCGCCCCAAGCTTATTGCGACGCGCGGGAAGTCGGGGCCTGGAGACTACTAACCGATGAGATAACTCGGTCCTTCTGTTGAACGCGGATCAGACAGCAGTGACTCCTTCATGACCTATATGGCCTCTCATTTCTGTGAGATCTAAATCAGTGTGTGCTACGTCACGCCAGCCACTGCGTCCAACTTCATTTTCAGTAGTCTGGACTCTCAGAAGGAAGAGAGAGAGATTTAGTGAAGTCGCTCCATCTCTCACATAGCACTTAACTGTCAATCGAGCTTAGCCGCCTACTGCAGTCCAAAAAAAGCTGACACATACAGGACGCGTCAAAAATTGTGATTTGGAGGGTTTTTAGCTGATGAGATAACTGGTTCCCTCCCTCACATTGTAGTTTTTAAGTCACTCTCACTTTCGTGGTGGGACTCTGCACGGTGTCCAGCACCCGTGGAGTTGGCGTGTGTGTTTGAAATGCGTAGACGTGCTGCTTAGCCCCGTTGGTTACAGCGCCCATACCCACCTTGCGTCGTTTTATTGCTGTCTTCCCCGTGGAACACGGTTGGTGTCGCGACAGCAAGTGACTTAGATGTGGCCACTGTCTGCTTCACTAGAAACACATTCGCGCCCTCCCCCCCCTGTCGTGTGTAGCGGGGCGTACCTCGTGAAAACAAAAGTAACATCCTTTGCGTGCAGCTTTAATAATTAGGCAACGATCGGGCGAAGGACCCCAAAACACATACGACCTGTCTTATGGGGAAGGTGGTAATAGAGGTTTTAGGGTCGGGGGACCTATGTATGCCTAGAGGAAGGACAAAATATGTAATTTGTAAATTGAGTTTTCGGGCGGGAACGTTTTAATACATTGACGTATAGTGACCGAAATTAAGCAGGACAGTGTCTACAACGATCGCTTCACAACTCTGGGCTGAGGTCATTGTAGATAATCCACCAGACTGTCTACAACAGACGACCCCTCCTTGAAAGATGGAACACCAAACCGAAATCATCGTGTTACACTAAAACCCACTTAAATAAAGTAGGGCAGGTATTCTTTGTATGCCGCAGATGCTTGGGGTCCTTCATCCGATCCTTACCAATAATTAGCCCAAGCGCAGTTGGCTACAGGTAATATCATGCGAACATCTTCCAAATGCTTAAAAATTACCAAGCCTCTGCGTTACCCAAATGCTCCCCTGACTGAAAAGCAATATTTAAAGAGGACGTGTTCTTTCATAAAGTTAGTATTCATGGTAAATGCTGCCTGGACCGTTTATAGTAATTATGACTTAGTTTATGGGGGCTTCGAAAATCAGCAGATGTAAGTTGTTACGTTATGATCCTCACGAGTTTAATTCACATAGGTGAGTGTGAGACGACCAATGAGAATTTAGGATTATTTCCCACGCCAATGGGTTTTGCAAGTTTTCCAGAGTAACATTTTTGTTCCAAAGTATGCAGTCGAAGTCAAGTCAGTGTTTAATGAGTCCCGTGGGAATACTGTATGTGCTAGTGGGTCGCAGGCCCTGCCAAAACTTAGGGATGCTTCTTCAGAAACTGATGCGTGACCTGAGGTTTTGGAGATTGCTTTTTGGTGCTGCCCAGGGAGAGGCATTTAAAGGACACATTTTCCAACTTTAAACGAAATATTCATCAATTAAATTAAAACTTGTGATTTACTTGGCGAGGATCTACAATCGGAAGGAAACCTCCCATAACTTCTGGGTCATGCTATTTGACTTGAATGGTTATTTCTGATTTATTTTCAATCAATACAAATGCCGAGTTCCTAGGTTTAGCCAGTTTCTACTTTATTGGCGGCTCCGTGTCTGCATGGCTTACACTGAAAGTGTGGCCGTCATTAACTTGGCACACAAGATCTCCATGAACCTAGGTTCTGGTAAAGCTCCTCTCTCTCTCTCTCACATGTCAGTACAAGCTTGCCAGAATACATTACCGAAGCTCAGCTTCTGCCTGAAGGAGCCGACAAACACGCTTTTACTGCCCGAACTGTGCGTCCTTAGTGTATCCACGTGTTTCTTTTTTTCTCAAGTCAATGGTATGCAAACGTCGCGCTCCTTTCCACACTGTGATGGGCTTTGATGTCTGCAGACTGTGCGCAGACGCCCGCGCGCACACAGTGGGGCTCAGAATTTTTAGCTAAAAATCCTCCCGTTAAGGGACTTCCCGTACTCGCGCGCGCGCGTGCCTTGCCCCTGTGAATCGATTAATTCACGCACCGCACCCCTCTGTGCCGCGCCGCGTCGCGCTGTCCCACCCAATTAAAAGCCTGCTAGCGCTCACGCCCACGCTCTCCGCCGCACACTTCGACTGTCCTGCCACGCCATTGGTCATCTCCAGGTCATGTGCGCAGTGGACGCTTTCCCGGTAAAGTGCGGACAGACAATGCTCCCATCGTGTCCACTATTTTTGAAGCACCGTCCAACCTCCACAGGAGGCTTGTATTGCCCAAACGAGAAATGAAACTTGTTTAGCTGTCGAAACGCCGTGCAAGACTTTAGCTGGCGGTATGTTCAACAGGAGCATCCGTTGTGAACCAGCCAAGTTAACAATTTTTAACTGAACTTACACGCCACATAGGACCAGATTTCTCGTTTAGCGCCCGGGATTGCCTCATTACTGGTCCTTTATGCGTGAAAGAAAGAGATGTGCTCTTTGGACAAGAAGTTTATTCGCCTGATGTTTCACATTCTCACTCGAACTCAGCATCAGAGGCAGTCGTGGATGGGGGCGGGGGGCGCGTAAGAGAAACAGTATCTGTAGGTCGCAGTTCGGAACGGCCATTTACGTCAGGTACTTTAGTGCCGTGGAGGTTATGCTCTGGCAAGCACGTCACACTATATTGCGCCAATACCCTGTGTTGCGATGGTAGTTCTCACTTTCTAACGTGCGATACCCACAATTTTCTTTCAAGAAGGCCAGTCTGTCTACTTGCTATCGGGCCTGCCTACAAAAGTTCAGACGCCGCGGTGAGACCGATGGTGAGGTTGGACCTGGGGTGAAATCATGATTTAGGCTCCCTAGTCCTCAACTGGCTCTTCGGATAGATATCCAGCTCGTAAGGCAGCGAAAATAGAGGGAATCTCTTCAATGACGGTTTACGCTCGCCATAGCATTAGACCATGGTGCCGTATTTGGTAGAAAAACCGACAGTTAGGCCGTAGTCCTTGCATTGGGCTAGCTCTGCTGTTGCTGCTACTGCTTGTTCACGGCTTCCCTGCCGCCGTATCCCGGAGCCAGCTTAGTTCGCGGCCAACCCTCACTGTAGACCGTACAGTAGGTGGCCTAACTCATGAAATGTCAGTCGAAATTCAGAAATGCGATCTCGTTTCGAAAAGATTAATTAATTGGGGTTGTAAAACTAATCATGCAGCATAATTCTATAATAATCCACTTCCCTCAAGGTGCCGGCTTTCGAACAAACTTCTTTTCGGCTGCATGCAAGAACGACACTGCAAAAAATGACTACTTACGTAGCATGAATTTTTCTCATTAGTTTTCGATGCCCTAAAAATACAATTATATTTTATGGGAAACATGCATAAAATATTAATTCTTTTACTTATTCGGTAGAAACTCACGTCTTATTCCAATTTTATACTCGAAGGAAGGGTATAATTCGGTTTTAAAAGATTCCCGAATAATTTTGAACCCGATCTGCAGTTATACTTACATTCAGGGTTTCCAAACTACAGGCCGGCTGTTTTCCGCGTACGGAAAACCATACATTTCTCGACGATATTAATAGAAGACCACATGGAATTCACAAAATTTGGCAGTGGATTTGAGCCATATTGTTTACTTTACAAGCCACATTATTAAATGCAAAGACATGGCGTTTTATGAACGGCCATTTCACGGTATTAAATAGTCTCACAATTAGAAACTTTTTAAAAACCGAATTATACCTCACCTTCGAGTATAAAGTTTGAAGAAGACGTAATCTTCTACCGAATAAGTAAAAGAATGAATACTTTTATGCATGTTTTTCATGAAACATGATTGAATGTTTAAAGGCATCGAAAATCAATGGGCAAACTTTATGCTACTTAAGTAGTCTTTTTTGCAGAAAACAGTTCTTGCATGCAGCCGAAAAGAAGTTTATTCGAAAGCCGGCACCTTGAGGTAACAGGATTACTATCGAATTATGTTTCGGACTGACTAGTTTTACAACCCTACTTAATTAATCTTTTCGAAACGAGACCGCATTTCGGAATTTCGGCGGACATTTCATGAGCTAGCCCACCTGCTGTACTTCTCTCAGCCTCCCGTGATCGCGGCAGCGACTGGGCTTGGCAGGCCGATGCCGTCACCTCTCCGTCCTTGGGATGCTCATCGTAGCTAACAACTGTATCATCCGAGCCTGTAAGGAGGACTTACCTGATCGTTACTGTTCTCAACCCGAATAGTCTTTGATGACAGGATCAAGAGGACGAATTATGAACACTGGGGGTCCTCAGCACCATAGATATCCTCTGAGCTCGCTGATCACATCGTCAATCATGACAGTGTTCTGCGGGGCACTGACATGTCTGCCATGAGCCGCAATTTAGTAGGCAGTCAGTATAACGTCTACCTGTAGAGACGCCCCCTTTTCCCCGGTTGCGTTCTAGGAAGGTCAGCCTGTAAGCAAGTCCCAGATGTTTGTGACTACAAAGCTATCATTTCATAAGGTTATTGCCCATGGGTTCTTCTATCTTCGCAAAAAATAAGTTTTGTACAAGGGTCTCTCTCCTATTGTCTGTCAGCATTTCACTCTTCTAGGATGTCCTGTGATGTTCTTATTTCATTTTCTCCCCGCCTATTCTTGCCTCCCTGGTCACCAAGGTTTTTTGGACCCTTGCAGGTCGCACGCTTCGGGATAAAATATTCTACAAGGATCACGACAAAATCTACTGCGAGGATGACTATCTTGTAAGTCACCTGAAGGCTAGTGCATGTTCCTTCTTGCGAGATGGGGTTTTAATGTGCCTTGCTGTAATCGGTTGTGCTTTGAAAAGTTCCTGTTGGTTGATTTACGCCGACCAGTTT
>CACRXP010000595.1:221993-379169 GCA_902702965.1 Spirometra erinaceieuropaei
TCGAAGAATACGAATCCAAGTCGTCCGTCAGCGAGTTTATCACGCGGCGGCCGTCTTCTTTCAGTAACCGGGAAGGTGTGCCTTCATCAGCCTCCTCTCAGCTGGCAACTGTGTATGTTTCGTTCCTGTTCATGAGAAATATGCTATTGATTTTAAGTTTTTGCTGCCAACTGGTGCACATTTCATCTGGCATGGACTGTCTCCAACGAGAGCGTTGCAGAGACTTTGTCCGATAAAAGAGTGACTGCTGACACTATGTGCTAGGTGAACTATCGATAAGTCGCAAGAGTGAGTTGCAAGTTGCCGCTAGGTAGAGCCTGGCTTCGAGAAGCCACGGGAAGTAATATGGGCCAGTTAGTGGGCGTTAGGCTTAGTTAGCACCTGCACGGGACAAATGATGCGATCTGATGCGACCTTCATGTGGAACACCGACAGTCACGATGACAGTCAAATCATATGCCGGTGGGCACCAAACGCACTCATGGTTTGGAGAAGACGGGAGGAGGTGACTGAGGCTGCTGTATAACTGCCCGCCAGTTTCATACAGCCCCATGCTCGGGCGAAAACTGGAGTAATTATTGGGTGTGTCCACCACCACCACCACCACCACCACCACCACCACCACCACCACCACCACCACCACTACTTTCACTACGATTACTGATGCAAATGCTACTACTACAACTATTATTATTGCCACTATTACTACCATCATTATCACTAATACTGAGATTACGATTACGGCTTCCGGTGATGCCACTACTGCTATTATTACAGCAGCTGGTCTTGCTACTATCATTACTACCACCGAGGATGCACATGTGGCTGGAGCTGCAAATAAAGCTTTCCGGCTAGACCATGGCTAAACTCGCAGAATTTTTAAATTGCAGATGACTCTATATTTCAACTAACTGCCCCGTTAAGTGTAGGAGTCATGACAAGTCGTAACGGCCTTACTGCCGCACGCGTCATCGACAGACTAAAATGAAACTGGGTAGGGGCGGGCTGCTCTTAAACACCCTTGATTGTTGTAGCGAACATGGACAAGACTTGCAACAGAACATCTGATAATGGTCTTCCCCTATTAACGACCGAATAAAGAACAGAGCCGATAGCACTGATTGCGATGCTTATTTTAATGATCTAGCAATAAGGATCTAGGTGAGCATTCCATTACATAAATGTCACTTGCTCAAGGAACCTGATTATTTTTACGGAAGTAACTGCGACGACTGCACAGGCAGACGTTACGGGGAGAGCAGAGAACACAGTTTATAACGCCCATCAGATAACCTAGCGTTTAAAATCTGTGCTCATATGTTGAGGTCTAGCTAATCACGTTTACAGCAAACTATCCGTCTGCCTTTCTACTTTCTGAAAGGAGGTAGGCACAATTGAATGTCCTACCTATGGAGAACTCGACTTAGTCGCTGACGGGTCGACGAGATTTGTAAACACCCTACAAACAATGGAAATGCAGGGTAATCTTCGGAATCATGGGCGCCGTGTCGACGACTCCCGGAATTAGGGCATATTTTTCAGCAGAGTATACGTGACCGGATTTTTTAAAATTTTGTTGCACCATTCGTGCCGATGGACAGGAATGTCTGCTGAGATGCCATGATGGGTGGCGATGTTCCTTCGAAACTCATAAAGATGATCATGGAACGTTGTTGCCTCATATGAATAAACGCGAGTGCTTACTGAAAAGAGCATGAATTCCACCCCGTGAAAGCTGGCGTCCGACAATACTTTATCCTTCCTCCAACTACTAGCTGCATACCACATCCACCAAAATTTGCAGATGGGGCAAATCGTTTTTGCCTCGAGAATTCTAGCGTCCCGTTGGAACTGAAAATTCCCTTAAATATCAGCAAATTTGGTTCAACACCAAATTTTACGAAAAGCAAGGTATTCCTGAGGATCTTTTCATTGCTTGAAATTACGCTCATTTTCCTGGGCCGTGAGAGACTCGGAGTCGGTAGGACGCACAACAACAATGTTATGGCTGGAGTCGGCGTACGTTTTTGACCGGACGACGAGCGCGATACCAGTTTTTTCTGCGCCCATCAAGGTCGAAAATCCTGTAATCATGCGCAATCCGTCAAGGACTGCTTAGTCATCACGGACAGAACCCAATAAATCACAACAGATTTGATATTGTGTGACATAGTCATTATTTTCAATACGAAAGACAAACATACCTGTTCGAGCTTCGTGCGGTCCGCCAACTGAATGCCCCTTACCAACAGATGTTTGCTACGAAAGTCGAAATGCATGAGGTAGTTGCGAGTGTGCAGAATAACATTACCGACAATGACAAGGAATACTGGAGTGGCCATCTTTAGCTTATTAGTCATCTTCAGCACGACCCCGCAGTAATTCATATGCCCGGTCGCAACCGACAAGAAGACGAGCACGTGGTTCAGTGGTTGGAGGCCTTGGACTTCTAACCCCTAGGCCGAAGGGCCGAGCCCCGGCGTTTCACACTTTGGGGTTAGGTATGGGTGGCTGACGACGACAAATAAAACAGAAATGACCATTCCAGCCTCCCTTATCTTTGTCGGGGTAATGTTTTCCTGTCTTCATTTACCGTCGCTGTGCGGTTGCTGATTGGGCTCGAGAGACAGCCTCAGGCACGATGGGACGAGTGAGTTCCGTAACACTAGCGGTGAACGCCCTTCGACCAGGCGATGAACTAGTGAGCATGTATTGCAACCCTAGTGAGCATGTGCCATTATGTTCCGCAGGGTGAAGGTGCGCATCATTGTCTGTTTGCAAAGAATTGCATGTCAAAGTCTTGAGGCCCGTACACAAGAATATAGATTTCTTGTGATAAGTTCCAGTGCACTATTCCTATTCCAGCGTGCTAAATCTAACCGCAGCCCTAACAGCTACCCTAACTTTTATACTAACCCTCTTGGTCCCAACCTTCACATCAAAGCTAAGTTAGATCACAGTAATTTACAATGAGTTGAACATGGGGAAAATTGCACATTTTGCTTAATCGAAAATGTCTGGGTATTGCGGGCGTTGAAAGAGGTCTTGACGGACAAATTCATTTGAGATGTTTCAAACGCACTGCTATTAAAAAAGCAGATTATTGTGCGAATCTTGCCTCACACTTCTGCAGATCCCGCAAATCAATCTTATCAGAAGTGTGCGGCCTATGGAGATGCTCCAGTCGCATCCGGTTTGTACTTGTTTCCATAACACGCAACCGTTTCGTCCTTTTTAACAGGTTTGTAAAATGGTCTACTTAAATGCAATAAAGTAAGCATATTTTAATCTGTCAACATTAGTTTCGTATTATTAATTATGTGACGATGCTTCTGGTGCGCCGACTGATATTCTTACCCCTACGCGGTTCTGTTCAGGTAGAGTTTCGTAAAACCAACCTACTTTGATTTGTTCGGAGACTGTCATGGTCTGTTCTGCATTCCAAAAGTCGATCTTTACTTAAAACATGGAGTTTCTCCGTTACTGGTGACTTATTTCCGTACCGGTGGTGAGCTCATCCTCTTAAGCTGTTATACTTTAAAATGAATGTTTCTTTGCCTGCCCTCATACCTACCATACTAACGAACTTCCGAATGATTGAATATTCATTCTTCAAATGTACAATCTTAAAACGTTGGGATGTTCTACTAAGTGAGCAAAAGCTAGTCTTTTAAACGTCGTACAAAAAAGTTGGATTTAATTTTAAAAATTACAAAAACACGGAGAGGAATATACGTCAAGATCGGTTGGACACGAGGATATGGACCCCAATTTATAACAGGTGGCCGCCGTTACCGCAGGGTGCCGGCTCTTGAACGAACTTGTTTCCGGCTGCAGGCAAAAACTACATTCTGTAAAAATGACTACATGAGAAGCATGCATTTTTCTCATTGCCTTTCGACACCCTTGAAATTCAATGGCATTTCATAAAAAATATGCATAAGAGTACCTATTTTTTGTTCATTCGGTAGAAAATTACGTCTTCTTCCAATTTTATACTCGAAGGAAGGATATAACTCGGTTTTTACAAACTTTTCCAATTTCCGAATAATTCTGAACCCGACCTGTCGTTACACTTGCATTCGGGGTTTCTAAACTACAAGCCGTATATTTTCCGCGTACTGGAAAGCATACATATCTCAATGGTTTTAAAAGGAGAGCATATGGGGTTCATAAAATTTATCAGTGGATTTGAGTCATTTTATTAACTTTAAAAGGCACATTGATAAATCCAGAGACATGGTGTTTTATGAACGGACATTGCACGGTATTAAAACCTTTGACAATTACAAACTCTTTAAAGCCGAATTATATTACTACTTCGAATATAAAATAGGAAGAAGATTTAGTTTTTACTGAGTAACTAAAGGAACGAATTATCTATGCATCTTTTCCAAAAAATAAAAATGAATTATCAAGGGTATTAAAAATCAATGCAAAAAATGCATGGTACCTCAGTAGTCATTTTTTACAAAGTGTGGTTTTCCCAAGCAGTCGAAATGAAGTTCGTTCGAAAGCCAAGATCTCGAGGTAACTGAATTGTTATAGAATTATGTTGCATGATGAGTAGTTTAGCAACCCTACTTAATCTTTTTGAAAACGAAACGCATTTCGGAATTTTGGTTGACATTTCACAAGTTATTTGAAGACAAGAATGGGCTCTCCAGAACAAGTTTACTTAGATGTTGACGTTTCAAAGAGCTTGGTCGGCATTCCATTGCTAAAGCGTAAAATGCCCTTTATCAATCAGAAATTCCACGTGGCATGTTTTGTTTTTCGGTCTCATGCTGATCGATTTTTTCCTCCTTTCGCTGCCTCAAGAGATAGTTGAAGCGCGTTTTGTCTGCGTGCTTCGTGAGTCACCACTACGTCGGTGGGAGGTGATTGAACATTTGTCAGGTTGCCGGTCTGGTGGTTCTTATTCTTCCTCACCGAGAACACTCGCCATCAGACTGGCTCTATATGGCTTTCTTAAGTCCGGTGTGGTTGTTTGGTCCTGAGCTCTAAGCTTGTGATGACATAGGACTTTGTATGCTGTAGGAAGGTTCAGATGCCTGCTGATGGAATGGGCATCGGAGAACCACGCCTCGAGAGTTAGCCGTTCTGCTTTTGTATTGTCCTGGCCCAAGATGGTAGCTCTCTGGAGATCGAAAGTGTGCCCGGTTTGTCCAACGTGTGCTGCTAGTCGAGAGTTAGGGTCTAACCTCCGAGTGGCCGATTTGTGCTGTTGTGAGCGAGTCTGAAATTTCCGCTCGGTTTTCGCCACATAGTTCCATTCGCCCTCATTGCAATGTGTTTTGTAGATGACTGCTGAGGTTTCAGCGAGTGACAATGGATCCTTGGATTGTAGCAGGCGACGTCGAATTGTTGTTTGAGGTCGATGGGCTATGCCTACTCTGGTGGGTTGTAACAGTCGCGAGACCATCGTCTGGGCGCCCAACGTCTGCTTCTCTCAAAGAAATGTCTGGGATAACCATTGGCTGCAAATAGGTTCACAAGGTACAATCGTTCGGCCCTATTATCTTCTGGCGTGCCGCAGTGTATTTCGACTTTTTGGAATAGAGTGAAGACACAACTACGTTTGTGAGACAGAGGATGGTTGCTGTTGAAGTGTAGGATCTGTTTCGTGTTGGTAGATTTTAGAAATATTGTAGTTTGCAGCTGTCCAGTTATACACCGACGCACAAGTACGTCAAGATGGGGGAGTTGATTGTTTGTTTCTGCTTCCATCGTAAATTGGATATCCGGGTTGACCGAGTTCAGTAGTTCCTTTAGGTGCCCTATGTCAGTTGTTTTGACAACGGCGACGGTGTCATCGACAGAGCGGGCAGAAAATGTCTTTAGCTGGTCTAACTGGGATGGCCGTTGTAGTGCTTATGAACAACAATTTAAAGACGACATACGTTCTTTCGATAGTGCATTGAAGTTGTTGCTTGATCACGTTTGACACGTTATCACCCTTGAAGGGGAGGTAGATGGTCACGGACTTTTTAGGTACAGATATTTCTTCAGTAGTATATTGTCTGGGATGGCGATATATATCGATGAATTTCTCCAGATACCCGTTTGAAAGAAAAACGTTCTTTAGGAAAGTAAGCTCGACATCTATCGTATGTGAGGAGCAGATTCTGGTGACTCTATTGAACAGGCACAAAACCGAGTTCCGTTTTCTCCGAATTGGAACGAAATTGAGGAAGTGCACGTATTGTCCTTTCCAGGTGGGTTTTCGATAGATGGATCTCTGAATCAACAATCCGAAATAGCGATTCTGAGATTATTTCGGATCTAACCTTTGCTGAAGACCGTTTAATAAACCGTCAGATGTGACGGCATGCATGTCCTGTATCACAGCGTCCTGTCGCCCCGGCAACCAACAGTAGGAAATGCAGTTGGCGTCACGTCATCGTGAACCCCTGACTCATACCTAGAGGGCAACCGACTGTCGTTTCCCAGCGGATTTTGAAGTGTCCATCGGAAACGATACTTAGTTTTCTATGAAAATGTTTTGGACTTCATACTCCTGAAGTATTGGGAAATGTCAAATGAATGCAATATCGAAAAATCTAAAGACGGAAAGGTGAATTAAATGAAATTATCAAATTTAATTGCAATGATTTCTAAATGGTAGCGTGAGGACATACAGCGGTAATGACTTTTTCCGAACATGAAAACATTTTGAAAACACTGGGCGATATTTCAAAAAAATTTACGATGTGCGACTGACATTCCTTTCTCATTGTCCAACAACCTAGTTCACCGTCCTCATCATTGAGGACGTCATTACTACCATCATGCAACTCATAACGTTTGAACATAAGTTATGGCAATCCAGAAGAGTATTTAAAAAGAAAAAACGATATTTGTCTTCTCTAACTGTCTACAATCTCTCCCTTATCAGTATAGCGAATTTTCCACCACATCGTTGGACGGCCAAAGATGTCCTGACTAATGAACCGGATCCTGTTGCAGAATGTCGATTTCTGGAGTCCCCAATAGTTAGGTTGGAAAATAACGAGCCGATTCCGAAAGCAAGGGGACACAGACAAGTAAACTTCGCCTTCGGTGAGAGGGCGGGGAAGAAGGTCCTGTGTGAAGCTGTCCAGACAACTTCTGCGGAGCCCACACATCAATCTTTCCAGAAGTGTGTGGCGTCTGGAGATGCTCCAGCCTCATCCGGTTTGTACTTGCTTTCATAGTATACCACCGTTTCGTCCTTTTTAACAGGTTAGTAAAATGGTCTACTTAAATGCAATAAAGTAAGCATTGTTTAATCCGTCAACGCCATTATCCCGTGGATAAATTCACAACTACGGCGGCAACGAATTTGTAAGTGCCTCGAAGACCATTTCTCATCTGAGGCCTCCGACTCATTTTTGGGCATATCTTCAGAGGTAGAAATCATGGATTACAGCATTATTACAGCATGCAGATGCTGCCCGATCACATTGCTATTAGAGCTTAGCTACTCCTGTATAAACTCTAGGTGTTCCCAACGAGTAAAGTCTGTTAATTCAGCGTCAGTGGAGTCATCCGTTTTAGGCCCCGTACCATTAACAGCAATTTTTACTTTTCCTGTTTTACGGCTCACACTGTCCCCAGTCACACTACGACCATCCTAATTTCAGCTACTGCGTTTGCTTTGCCAAAATGAGGACTTGGTAAATTCTGAATGCTATTTCTATAAAAACAGTCAAAAATGGGCTCTGCTAGGATTCCCAACCTCGATTGTGCCAAAATACCTAACAAATTACGAAATCAATTGTAGCCATTAGTGACAGCGTGACCATTAGGTCAAAACTTGTTGGAAATTCACATACTGATTCATATTGCGGAATAATTAAATACGGCAACAATGAACACAACTCCGCCGTCTAGAATGTTCTTACCTATTTTTTCTTCCATCGTTGTATACATGGGATTTGCCTCTTGATTTTCAGGAGAGCCTAAACCCGTTGCAAGACGTTCTGTGCCTGTAAGTTTCCATTAATGAAGTAGAGAGTTTTTGGAGGAAAAACTAAATTACCATGCCCACCTGCTGATGAAGGCCGACTAACAAATAGTTATCTTCCAACTTCAGGGAGGACGGAACAAAATATCGTGGTTTATCCGAATGCAACGCAGCCTACGTGAACTCGATTGTGTGAGAAGGTGGAAGAGGAGAAGAAACTGACAGCTTCTCGCTTTCGGCTTAACCTTCTAAAGCCACCACTCCTCTCCAAGGCCGCTGAAGACTAATTGAGTGTTTGCACAGTTTAGTGTATATAAACTTTCCCTGAATGGGACACACCTCTCTGTCACTGAGGCTGTCCTAGTGCTTGTACCATCCCTCTGCTAGTGTCTTCTGATTCACCATTTTACAGTCCCTTTTCATGCTATCCGTAATCTACTGAGGATTGTGTGTGTTCAAATAACACATTCACCGGTATAGAGAGCACAAGGAAGAACTCGAAGGTCAAGCGAAGTTCGTCAGTAGGCGCTCTAGGGATTGCGCATACTTTCGCATTCTATGCTAACAATTACTTTTTCAGGGCTCTATAGTCGAGAGTTCTTTGTGACTCTCGTCCAATTAAAATGAAGGGAGCATCAGAGGGATTTGTTTTCCCCACGGAGTCTCCAGTCACAGGGGTGAACGGCAACATAATAAAGGTGAAACATACGGAGAAGCAGGATAATTCGAGTGGAAGGCCCATATAAACCAGTTCGCTTAAAAGTGGAATCGGACTACTTTATGTGCAAGAGCAAGTTGCAGGAGCAGTCCTGAGGAGAAGCACGGGTGGGAAAGTGTGCGATTCAAAGTCATAAGCAAAGTAGTAGAGAGGCTGCTGTGTACAATGGACCATGAAACTTCGGCTGGGCCAGCAACTTTCGATTATCAGAATTGTGCGGCTTCTGGTGACCGCATAGTATCCCATTGGCGACGCTCCGTGGCCCCCGACAAGTTTATTAAAATGCTCTCCTTAAACTGAACAGAGTAGGCATAGATTTTTGCATTAACATTAGACCGGCAAACGTTAGAAACCATGACCGCAAAGGAAGCTGAAGTCCTGTTAAGAGGGACAGTTTTTAGCTGGAACGAGGACATTAGTACCTGACGCATCTAAGTCATGTTCGGACCCACCATCAGAGACAAAAACAGCATGGACTCCTAGAGGACTCAGCATTTTCGAATGCAGGTGCTACCCGCTTGACATTGATACTAGAACTAACTGGCTACGCATAAATTAATTGATTCTTTGACTGCTACGTGAGGGTCTTAACTGGTCACCATTTTATCACCGATGTAGACAGTAAATGGAATAGTTATTTCTCTGTTTATCTCACCGAAACCGAAATCGGGGTGGTAACCACTCCCTTGTCACTTTGTTAACATTGCGATCAGCTCTAGTAAGAACTCAGCGCTTAATAGTGTAAGAGCTTAAATAGTAGTGAAAACGCGATTCCTAAATTGCACATCAGAACTTTTTTTCTGCTTCCTGACGGAAGGCAGACCGTAGAACCAAGACTGAAGTAGTGTACACCTTATGCGTTTTTAACCTCTCGTAAGGATTCGGCCTAGTCGAATTTAAGGGTGTGGTCGTGAAACCGTGGACTGAAGCATGATGGAAATTTGCTTGGCCAGCTGCCTCTCGTCTGAAGATGTCTTTCCTCTTGTCCGACCTAGTGGTTTTGTCCGAGGCTGTACATCTCTCAGTGATCGACACAGATATAGTCTACTTCACCTCATCACACTGCGTTAAATAATTGTCCCAATTCTCAGGGGTTACCGGAAGCGGTCACACCTACGATCATGATTCACCGAATGGAAATTTGTCGGCAAACGCAAAAATCTCGTCTCTCTCAGTCTTTGTGTTCCAAAGAGTTCAGTCTCGCAGTCTGCGAAGTTGAAAACTGTTCCAGGTGACTGTACTGATGAATCAGTTTCCAGAGCACTTCCACGTTAATAGCCATAACTGCTAATGAAATTACAAAATTAAATGAGGACAATCGTGAAAGCTCATTGGACCGAGGACGTTCACCTCAGATTTTCATTGGAGCTGATAACTTTGATGAGCATGTGTGAAATGAAATGTAAGCCGAAATTCTGAAATACGTTCTCCACTCGAGAAGACTACTTAAGTATGGTCGCAGTATTAATCACGGTACAGTATAATCCCATGATAATTCGGTTACCGTATGATGGCAGCTTTTGAGCGAACTTCCTTTCGGCCACCTGCAGAAACGGACCTCCGTAAAAAATGACTACTCAATTATTAGGAATTTTTTTCACTGATTTTCGGTGCCTTTATAAATTCAAATATATTGCATAGAAAACATGCATAAAGAATTCTTTTCTTCACTCATTCGGTAGAAGATTACGGCTTCTTAAAATTGAAACTTGAGGGAGGAGTATAATTCGGTTTTATAAGGGTCCCTGATTATGAGATTTTTTAAGACTGTGCAATGCCGGTTCACAAAACATCTGTCCTTGTATTTACTAATATTGCTTATAAAGTTTTCAATATGGCCCAAATCCACTACCAACTTTTATGAACCTCTATATAGTCTCCCCATAAAATCACAGAAAAATTGATAATTTTCCGCACACGGAAAATATACAGCTTGTAGTTTGTAAATCCCGAATGCAAGTGCATCGGCAGGTCGGGTTCAAAATTAGTCAGGAATTAGAAAAGTTTTGCAGAATCAAATTATGCCCCTCCATCAAGTTTCAATTTCAAGAAGCCGTAATCTCCTACCGAATGAATGAGTGAAAGATTTTTTATACATGTTTTCTATGCAATATATTTGGATTTGTAAAGGCACCAAGAATCAGTGAGAACAATTCATACTACTTGAGTACTCATTTTTTACAGAGTTTCGTTTCTGCAGATGGCCGAAAGGAAGTTCGCTCAAAAGCTGCCATCCTGCGGTTACCGTATTGTCATGGGATGATGCTGCACCGTGATTAATACTGCAACCATACTTAAGTAGTCTTTTCTAGTCGAGAACGTATTTCAGAATTTCGGTTAACATTTTCTGAGTTAGCACATCAACTGTATGTTCTCAGTGCCGTGGTCTCTGTACGCTCACTTGTATTATTCCCTTCTGTCTTTGCCGGCAGGCTGGAAAATGAACTCGAATCGCCACTTAGGTAAAGCACCCGCTCGTATGACTAAATGCTCTTTTCATTGCCTCCTTGAGCTCGCTCTTCCGTTTTTATTGGGGATTGAAAATTTATAGTGTCGCAAACTATCACAGAGTTCCAGGCAGCCCGTATCAGACGTGAGTCATCAGTCGCAAACCTTGGTCTACTTGTAAGTGTTGCTGTTTACACTGCTTTCTCACATATGTGCTGCAAGCGTTCAGGCAACTTTCATCTCTACTGACCTAAAGGCTTAGTACGGAGCTTAGAATTGCTCTCAAACCATGTCAAATAGTCTTTCGGTCGAAGTCTCAACTGAGTGTATCACGTCAACACCAGCCAGCTGGTCACTTTGACAGTCTAGAAGACGGAATGTTGACAAAGCAATCCATTATGCAGATTTGGCTGCCCGGTGATCGAATCACGTCTCACAATAAAATTTGACTGGCTCTGTCCGTCACTTACTCCTCCCTAACCTGCTGCAATAACCGTAAACGAATCGCGCAAAATTCAGTGAAGACATTAAGTTTGTGTCTTCTTGTTCGGTTACGGAGGGTCAATGAATGTTTATAATAGCCAGCATTGCAAGAAGGAAATCTGTCAGGGCAACCAAACAGGATACTGATTCGACTTGCGGTTGTGTCTAGTGAGATGGGAGGTGTTGGAGTAGGTGACATATGGGGATCGGAGGGGGATAGGAGAGGGAATGAGGTTTATATACCTCACGGTGTCTTACCATGACAGCGCAAGGTTGGCAAATGATCCAGCTGTTTGCACAGATCTGGCCTGCTTCTCCACATTGGCGCAGCCACTGAATGGCGTAGACTAGATAAAGTCTGCTCCAAGTGGGACCTTCATACCTGGCGTTAGATTTATCACTTTCTATCGGCCATCAATTTCTTTGTGGTATAGCTTCTTGGTGCCCTGTTTTCCGCTACTGACAGACATTTTGGCACTCTCCCATTTGACCGATTTGCCAACTGCCTTTGCGTACGCCCAATGTAAATGCATCCCCATATACAGACAACTTCATGGACGCCGTTTAGCATGATGTGGATAAACAAGGCGCCTCGAATTAATCTAAGGGGAATAGCCATTATGGGAGATAAGTTAGAAGTTGTTAATGAGCGTTAAAGTGTACGCTGACATATTCGCTTGATCGTGTATGATAAACCTCTATAAAGGGGAGGTAAATACCTATATGCATTTTAATATGAATACTACTGTTGGATTTCATGGTCTGAGTTGGTGATGTCAACCAGTAATTTTCCCCGGTTATTCCCCACTTTGAAAAAAGACTTGAAGGCAGCTGACCTCGACCTCATAAGCTTCAGTGAATAAATCCTAGTAGATTGGTTATAAAAGTAATAAAAACTAATTTTCTTTTCTACCAACTAGAGCAGAATTCAGATAGGGCATATTCCGTCCTTTTGGAGTAATGTTTTGATCGGCCGACATCTGACAGTAGCGATTAATTGATGCAGTATCCTTATCGTCAGTTTTGACAAGTTAGTCGGGAGAATTCGGTATCCTCCTATCAGCATACTACCCGCAATACTTAAGTACGAGTTGATGTTTATATGTTTTACGTCCCGCAGACAGCTGCTTGGTTGTCGCATGCCATGCTGAAAACACTCTACAATAAATTTCCCCAAATCAGGATCCCAAACTGTTTGGCTGGGCACGAACTTCCTCCCTGTTACTAAGAATAGGTGCGTAACGTCTTCCCAATCTTATATGCCTCAGTATTCGGACAGCTACCCGAGTACTAGCAACGAAGAACGTCCAATCTGTGGAAGTCACATTGAACCATACAAATACAGTCATATGCGCTTGGTGCTTTGGGCATGATGGACGCAGTTAAAGACAGTTTGTCAACTGAGTGCATTTAAAAATAACCTACATATGAAAAAGGAGAAACCCTGCAGCACGTCATGCCCAGACAGCGGAAATTGTACTGAATCAAAACCATCCCCTCTGTTCTAGCTATTGACTTTGCAAATCCGTCAGTAAGAAAAAGGTGAACTGGCGAGCACTTTAAGTGCCTGTTCATTTGTTTGGATTATCGAACTTCTGCGGGAAGCTATCAGAAGAAGAGGCGACATTTATGAGGGATTTAGCCGATCAACATACACCAACAATACAGATACCTGGAATTCAAACATCCTCATGCATTCCTAGATTGGTCTGTTAATAATCGGGATAAATTGCGCATTTGACCAGTTAAGCAGACAACTGGATGATGTCCTAATCTTGTACCATTCATGCTTAATACTGACCTTTCATTCCACGCCCTAGTCATTCTTGCAGGCGGTTAATATTCCCTTATGCAGTCTGACAAATAAACCCTTTAAGCTATGTTGAGCAGCCTGCACTTTTAAAATGCCAAGCCTGCTGTTTTTGCCATTACAGCTCCGAACAAATTACAGCTTGATTCTCATTCCTAAGGTTTCTAATGGCGAGAAGTTGCTGGTAGAGACTCACTGTGAACTATTTTGCCATCTATAGCCTCCATCTTCTTCATAAATTGTTATCTAAATTTTTCCTTAGGCCCTTATTCAAAGGCTCTTGTTCTAATCATCAGTTTTGTTAAGCTGATAACGGAGCTGGTGCCAAGGAATTCAGCTTGCAGATACTCTTACTTGAAAAGTGGATTCAAAGCCTTAAGGGAATGAAAAAGTGAGCAACAATGAAAGCAGACTACCAATGTCCGACGAGGTATTGAATAGGCTTACGCAAGGGACCGGCAAAATGTCCTGTCAGGATCCATATTCGTCAAATCTTATTGACAGTGGCTTGAGACGGATACAACGTGACAGGATGCGGAACAATAATTTGCACAATAACTAAGTGGTTGGGTTAACTCATGAAATGTCAACAGAAATTCCGAAATGCGTTTTCGTTTCCAAAAGATTAATTAGGAAAAATTGTAAATCCAATCAGCCTGCAGCATAATTCGGTAACATTTCAGTTACCTTAGGATGCCGGCATTCGAGCCAACGTCCTTCCGGCTGCAGGCAAAAACCACACTCTGTAGAAAAGGACTACTTATGTAGCATGATTTTTTTCATTGATTTTCGATGCCCCTAAAAGTTCAATAATATTTCATGGAAAACAGGCATAAAACTGTTCATTCTTTTGCTCATTCGGTAGAAGATTACGTCTTCTCCTAGTCTTTTACTCGAACAAGGGACATAATTCGGTTTTCAAAAAGTTTCTAATTGTGAAACTTTTAAATACCGTGAAATAGTTCTTTATAAATCCTCATGTCTCTGCATTTACCAATGTAGCTTGTAAAGTGTACAATATTGATCACAGCCACTGCTTTATTTTACGAATACTATACGGTCGTTCTTTACTACCATAGAGAAATATGTGGTTTTCCGTACGCGGAAAATATACGGTTTGCAGTTTGGAAACCCTGAATCCAAGTATGACAGTGGAGCGGATTAAAAGTTTTTCTGGAATTGAAAAGCTTTTTTTAAAACCGAATTATGTCCCTCCTTCGAGTAAAGGACTAGGAGAAGACGTAGTCTTCTACCGAATGAGCAAAAGAATACACATTTTTTATAATTATATTCCATGAAATATTATTGATCTTCAAGGGGCATCGAAAATCAATGAGAAAAATTCATACTACATATGTAGTTATTTTCTACAGAGTGTGATTTTTGCCTGCAGCAGAAAGGAAGTTCATTCGAAAGCCGGCATCCTGAGGTAACTGAAATATTATAGAATTATGCTGCAGGCTGACTAGTTTTACCGCCCTACTTAATTAATCTTTTCGAAACGAAAACGCATTTGGGAATTTCAGTTAATATTTCATGAGTTAGCCCACCTACTGTAAGTGGGTATTAAAGAAGCACCACAGTATATCGGGCACTGCGTCCAATTTCGTCTGCAGTTGACATGACTCGGAAAGACCAATGGCAGTGGATGGTAGGCGAGCAGTCTGAGACGTGCATACAGTGAATTCATTCCCGACCACGCGCTTAAAACCATAACAAACTGCCTAATGTTCTGGCTCTGAAAACCGTTGACAGGCAGAATAACTGGGTTCTCTGCCGAATCGGGAGTAAAGCATTCATGACAAGTATGTATTGTGGGAGCTCAGATGCACTTTCTGGTTAATTCTGGCTTTAAAATTTCGAAAATCCTCATAATTATTTTCAGAAGAGACAGTGGCGAGCGAACGTTCCTTTCGGTAAATTCTCATCTGGCCAATACAGTTACATAGGGCGGGGTACAGTGAGCGAAACAAAAATCGATAAAAGTTAGGTTTTACATTACAGGCTAGGCCAGAGCGGAAGGGCGGAGAAAGCTGTATGTGCTTAGTCAACCTTTGACCACGGTAAGCGCAGAGCCTGAACAAGGTTCTTTTGGGCGCGTAGGGTCGGTTTTCATAACCTTATGGCGGTCGATTCTGCTGTTGTTAACAGGTGCTGGCCCAGTAGTTTAAGGTAGCTCGAGGGGACCTTGTAAATCACACGAAATTCTTCAGTGGGGTTTGTCTTAACTAGGGACCTTTAATTGCCGATTCACATAATTTTTTGATGTCGTACAACAAATATATACAAAAGTTCACCGAAAAATGGGTATCATTTTTGACTTCGAACTAGTAATGAGTTTTGTGTACCTTCCACGAGATCGACTGCAGCTTCTGTAAGCCAGAGGTGTTGCCAAAATATGCTCTCGCTCAGCACGAAATATTTGACGTTGATATGCATTCCTGACAGACGTATGTATAGTGGGAGCTCAGAGGCGCTCTCTGCTAAATTCCAATTTGGGCGCTTCTGGCAACTATAACGCACGCCCAGCCACACAAATCATTTGGGCAGTGCCGATCTTCAGCCATCTAGGTCTTTTCACTGGAACACGATGGGTGACGTAGATGCATCACAAGTCCGTTTCACTGCAATAGTTCCATACACATGCTGCTACTATGTCCTCTTCGAGCCAGTGGTGATCTATTTGTGGCATTGCTACGTCGGATGCCCCTTGAAAATGAACGTCAATCAACAAACGGAGATAGTACACGAAGATGTGTATCCGGAAGGAATAAAGAGCGTGCCCGTCTTTGCATCCGAGTGGATCAATTTACCTTCGGTTTTCACGTGCAGTTATACACAACGCATCAAAGTACTGAACCACAGGCAGTTTGTTTTCAAAGCAGACTCGAGATACAATTTTAGTTGTTAGAAGAAAAGCAAGAGACATCCAGTTAAGACACTGGGGGGGGGGGGGAGAATAACGATATTAGGGGAGGGGGGACTTGATCGACCATAACAGGCTGCACTGAAGGTGTGTCGGACTGGCTCATGGGACTCGCTTGTCGACCCGTGCTGAGTTCGCACAAGTCAATCACTACTGCAACAACTGGGGGCGTTGTCTTAGTACGTCGTAGACGTAGACCTTTATGCCGCGTGGGCCACAGCATTCAATTTCAGCACGCGTTGTTTCAGAATCTCAGGCTATGATTCCTGTGGGGGGGGAGAAGGGAAAGTAGGGCTAACAGTGGAAATTTATCCCCTCGAAATACGCTTTATTTTGAAATTAACATTCTAAACGTTTCAGATGAAACATGCTCCGGTCACCGTGGTTAAAACGAATACGCGAGTATATCATCCGGAAAAATCACAAATGAGATATAGTGGTCGCAAAATTCAACTTCTGACATAACAGACGATTTTCGACGAATTTGGTGAAGTTTGGTTCCTTTAGGATGGTGTTGCTGTAGTGCGAAGATTACCGCATAACCGCGGGTTAACCAAACGAAGAAGACGAAAAACAAGTATATATATATATAATAGCAGCGGAAAGCGACGACACCGAATGTGGGTAGATTGATTCGGTACTGCTTCGGGCTTATTCTGCATTCCTTCAGCCAGTCATAACCCTGACCAACAGCTGCAACCAGAAACACAAACATGCACACAGACGCAGCTGACGCAATTGGTCCACCATTGGGGTCTACCAGATGGGTCAAAGGCACTTCATCGAACCGAAGTTCATCAGTGCCTCGCCATCTGTCATTCTCTGTCGCTGCCGATCGGGTATTTATTTCCCGCTGCTATTATGACTTGGCCGACTTTGGCCTGGTACTTGGTTGCCTGTTCGTGACCTTTGTTACCCATACGGAGCTTTTTTGCTTCGTGAAGCCAATAGATCAATGTGCGCCCACTCCTGGTTGAATATATATATATATATATATATATATATGTAGGCTGATTGATGGAAAATCAATAAAAGTCTCAAGTGATTGGCAAGCAGAAAATGTGACGGCTCAATTTCCAATGCCTGCTATCAGTGCAGGTTTTACTGTAATAAACCTGACTCGCGTTAATCTGCCACTATGCATCCAGGGTCGTGGTTCGGAATGCAATCAATTGACATGATCATCCGGTGTTTCTCAGAACTGGTTGTCAGTCTACATTGACTCCTAAGTGTGACCTTTATGATATATTTACTGATGTTAAGTCCGAACCGCCATCGTGAAAGCCTGGTTCATGCTGTGTGTCGCCTGTACCACGCGTTGATTTGCTGTTAATCATTGTCAGTCACTGTGTCCGAGCCCCCTTCTGATCGCATTTGACACTGTTTTGCTATCGGAGCAAGGCGGGTGGGAATGAGAGTGTGTAGTAGACGCTTTGAAAGTCCGTCTCACTATAAACTAGTTCATTCGCAAGCCACTGATACTACTTCCACTCCATGGGTGGACGTTTGCGTTCGCTACGACCGATCAACAGCTGCCGGACCGGATGGTGTCTCGCCTTTTCTTCTTAAATCTTGGTGGTCTCAAAGAGCCCCTATTTTAACGCACCTGATCACTATGTCCTTCATGGAGTCCAAGATTCCCGACGCCTGGCGTACAGTGAGAAGCCCTCCCATCCCTAAAAAGCCCGCTAACTTTGATCCTAAATCTTTTCGTCCAATTGCCTGCTCCTCTGCAATACTAAAGCTTGCTGAAATAGTTGCCCTAGATATCATAAAGCCTTTTTCTTCCAGTTTTTCCGACCCTTTACAATTTGCATACAAAGCCAAACGGAGTACTTTAGATGCTGTCGCTCTTGTGGTCCACTCTGCTCTAAAAGCATTAGACAAAGGTTGCCGCGAGTATGCGTGCGCTTTTCTTGATTACTCCTCCGCCTTCAATACCGTTTCGCGCCCTCTTCTCCTTTCCAAAACCTCCGCATGCGGCTCTCCAGGCTGGGTCGTCTCTTGGCTTAGCGATTGTCTTACCTTCCGCACCCAACATGTCCAATCTGGCAAGCGGAAATCTTCGACCCTTCCCAATGACTGCGGTGTTCTTCTAGGTTCCATTATATCCCCTTACCTTTTCTACCTCCACACTGACGATCTAAGGTCCCCTAATGACTGTCTTCTGGTCAAGTATGCTGATGATGTGGTTGTTGGACACCCTCTCAGAAGTCAGACACACCTCCGGTCTCTAAAGTATGGCCTAAACCATGTCCTAGCGTGGTCGAAGGAAAATGGTCTCCTAATTAACAACAAAAAATCAGTTCAGTGCATTTTTCGACTGCGGCCCTCTCGTAAGCCTGATTCCTCTGGCATTCTTCCTGACGAAGTATCCTCCTTCAGGTACCTCGGCGTTACTTTGTCCTTAAATCTTTCATTTTCCTCCCATATTGAGTCCCTATTTATTAAAATTCGTAAACTTATTTACTACATACGTCGTTTACGTTCCTACCACACACCTCAACCCTTAGTCTGGTGATTCATTGATGCCTGCATTCTTCCTCTTATCCTATACTGCTCTCCTGTCATTTTTCCTGCTTTGCTAAAAAAGGATCTTTTAATTTTGAAACGAGTCCTCCGCATGATCTCTTCTGCTGCTGGTGTATCTTAGCTTTTTTAGTTGACACTACCTTACAACGACACTTCAATGCGGTCAAGCATTTTGCTGGTCGAATTCTAGATGACGCTGCCCATCCCTTATATTCTGATCTTATGTCTTCGAAGTCTTCCCGCCCGATGCGCCGCAGCTTTCGACTTATATCCTGTCGCACATCGGCTTATCGAGCTTCTGTATTGACATTCCTAGCGCGCTATCTTACGTGCGAAGAGACAGAAATACAGAAGCTAAGACTTGAACTATCCCCATAATAATCGTTTCTTTGTGTTAAGCTTTGACATTAGAATAATCTCTTAACTTATTTACTGCCCATATTGAATGGAGCCAATTTTTTGCTGAAAATTTTGAACTTAAGATTTCAAAATAAAGCGACTTCCTCCCTCTCTATCTTAACTACGACCTAAAACTGGCGATTCACATGACTTTTAAGTGTCTTAAGTGTCTTTGTCGGTAATATCATTCTGCCTATATATCATGCGCCGCTGCGCGGCTGCTGGTTGGGCTCGAGAGAGAGCCCTTAAGGCACAACGGAACGAGTGAGTTCCGTATGAACGATCGGTGAGTGCCCCCTACCATTATATATAAAAATTTATCTGGACAAAGTGTTTCATTTCTGGCTTCCGTGCATAAAACTTGCAGTGAGTCTTGTGTAGTTTCCCCGAGATAAGCTGCAGCTTCTGTAGGCAAGAAGTGCTAACTAGCGCAGAGGAATTCATCACTTGGAGCTTTGACAGACGGAAAAGTGCCCACTTAGCAGTGCCCGCTCCAATCGATCAAGAATACTATCAACACATCGCGACCTCTTTGACAATGACAGTTCAGTAGAAACAGAAACGAGTTTTCTAGCGAAGGCTTCCTTGTCGACAAAAGAGAGACCAAGTGTGACAATAATTTTGCCACACAGCAAAGAGACATCGAGGACACATATTCGCGAGAATACATATGTGTTTTCATTGTCCTTTCTTCCGCAATGTTGATGGAGTTCAATTAAACACGATAGAGGCCAGGGTAGACAGGAAACCCCAAACAATCGGAATCTTTGAATCGTTGCGCGGACTCAAATTAGATACCATTCGTTTGCCCTGATCTTGAGGGACGGTCAACACACCTTCCAACTACGAACATTCGTTATGTTGAGCGGGTGAGTTCTATGTTAAGCAGACGTCATAATGTCACCTGACCGACATCGTCTTAGCATTTCGTTCGAACAGTTTATAAGTGCTAATATACTACTGCGTGCATTTCAGTAACGTTTGTTTTTTGTTACTGTCCTAAGCCAGTTGAATGTGGGTGTTGGCATTCAATTCGCCTACCTCAGAAACTGAGATAGCACTAATTATCCATAGACAGACTACTGTGCGGCACATTTAGTAACGTTAATTATTTTAACAGTTGGAACAATGCGTTTATCTGTTCGGTTTCGAAAACTTAGCCAATCTGAAAAAAAACTTCTGTAGCTGCTTGATGTTTCTATTTTCAAATTTTGGATATAATTCGCTTCTTTGTAACAAGTAGGGAGTTCAAAGTTTCGACACTTATGTTTCCCTCAAATAGATTGAAACTGAAAACTGGAAAAAAACTAAAAAGTTTACGGAATAATGTCATTTCATTGAGACGCCACCAAAATAAGGACCTTGAAGGACAAAGGCAAAACACGACTAACATACACGACACGGAGCAGAGACGATTCTTCTCCCCGGGCAATGACATCCTCCAAAGGTAAATCAATTTTTAACAACCGACTATCAGCTTTACTTCTACAATCATAGTAATTTTTCGGAAACACTTCCCAATAAAGGTGTCAAGGACGAAATACCGTTTGCACAGTGTTTTAAGTTTTAAAAAACACTAGAAAGCACCTGCTTCAGATCGGCCGCTAAGACGTACGTTGGCACTTGAACGCACCCCGTTGTCTTAGGAGATGAGCCGGAAAGTTCGAGGTTGACAGTTTGAATAAGTGTCTAAGCATAAGGCTGTGCGTGCGACAGGATTTTCTCCCGTCTTGCCAAGAACTACACCCGACTGCAAAGTGCGCGTGCAGCTGTAAAACTTCGAGGTCGAATAGTACAGTTTTGAAAGGTACCGCGTTTAGAAATTCCTGAGCTGTCCCTTTTGCACAAATATTCTCGTATTATGTCCCTGAAATGAGGCATGACAGCTGGAATGCAGACTGACTATTTAATCAAAATACGCCTCCGCCCAGCCAGACGGATTTGACATTTATTAAATCTAGTTGAGAGAATAAGATTATCAAAGAGGTTAATACAGTTCCCAAACAAGATGCTGGGAGATCCACCAGTAACAGTATGTGGCTGCGAGTATGTTCGACCTTACTAGGCTTGGTAAAACATCTTGCATTTGTCTCCTAGAATCATTTTGATAGCGCGAGGCTCGATTAAGCGTGTCGTTTGCAAAAAACTGTCTTCATTAGAAGTTCACTGCTGAGTATCCGTGTAGTCGCTGGGAACTCAAATGGGCGCTTGGATCTAGGAGAGAGTCAATGTACTGACGGCTCAAACTCTTTTCTATGCCGGAGGGTCTGAGTATGGCAGTCAAGGTTAACAAGCTTGTAAATGTAAGTGCACAGTAGCTGGTTTATTTCGTGAAATGTTGACCGAAGTTCTGGAATGTGTTTTTAATCAGAAACGATTACTTAGGTGGGGTTGTAAAGATAACTATTATGCAGCATAATTCGAAGATATTTTAATCAGTCCAGAATGTATTCTTTTGACTGAACCTCTTTAGGGCGGGCCGCAAAAACTACAGACGGTAACAAAAGACCACAAAATTATCAAGAGGTTCTCTCATCGATTTTTGATGTCCTTATATGTCCAAATAAACTTCACAGAAAACCTGATCAAAATGTTTCCTCCCGTATTAATGTAGCAGCACGTAGAGTTTATTTCAAGTTTTATGCCCGCAAAAAGGGTTTTTTCGATTTAGAGAGAATCGTAATAACGCGATTTCATAAGATAATCAAACATTCATCCCCACAACATCAGTCTGTCAATGTTGTTCACATCCATCGCACAGTTTGCTGAGTTTTTAGTAGCCTGCGAAATGTACCCTTTTCTTTGCATGGAAAGTATGCAGCACGTAATTTGTGAACCTCAGGTGGAAGTGCAATCACATATCGAGTTCAAGTTTAGTTTGGATGCAGAAAAAATCTTTAAAACCGAAGCACACCCTTTGTTCAAGCATAAACCTCAAAGGCAACGCAATTTGTTAATAAATTAATACAAGGAGTAATATTTAGTGTTTATTTTCTTCAAAATATATTTTAATCCCTAAGGACACCGAGAGTCAGTAAGTCTGATCATGCTACTTAGGCAGTCATTTTGCTCATTGTGGTCTCTGCAGACGGCCCAAAAGAAGACTATTTGGAAGCTAGTATTTGTTTTAACTAGAGCCAGAACAAACGCCTATTTTATCCAGTAGTTTGTAGTCAAATCGATCCTACGAGAGGATGAACAAGAGGGGGGGGGCAGATATCCATAGACAGACTTTACCTCATTCTTTAAGTAAGCTTACAATGCAGTTGAACTGTGAGCAATTTTCGTTACTAAGCCTTCGGTATTGGGAGCTTTCAAATTTGGAACCTTGTGTTATTTTGCCGCAAAATATGCTATTTTTAACGCGTACTGTGGGAAAAAATGTTACCGACCAGCCAACCGAAGCAAGAACAGTCTGCTCTGAGTAATATTCCGCCAAAGTCATTTCAGCACTAATGGCAGAATTGTAGGCGTCCCAGAGTAACGATTCAAGTGAAATCAGAGAGAGTCAGGGTATGCCTGACTGACGACTACTAAGGATTGCCAGACCATTAATGAGAAATTGCAAGTCTTTATTCTGTCGGCAAGTTGGATAGAGATGTTGAGGGGCCGAGCATTTGACTGAGAGATCGAATTTTAACTCCGGATTCTACAAAGGTGTCGTCGGGTTCTGCCATACTGACGAAATATTGAACGAAAGAACAGGCATTCACTATCTTTCTCACAGTCAGTTGTCACCTTAAAAATCCGACACACCGACAAACACCAAAGTTCACTTTAGAAACACTTAGTTTGATTTTCATTTAGTCACTGATGGTTCCGAAATTTGTTTGTACAGGAGCTCGATCTGTTCGCAAAACAGACAACTGAGAAAAGAATGCTGGTGCCCCACACGGTGTGCTCGAACTCCTAAACGAATAATAGCAACATTCGATCATCCCATCGGCGGCACACCTCGTAAGCATGATTGAGGTCTACAATGTTCATCTACATGTTACATCGTAATCCCGTTTGGCTCACATCAGTAGTGTCGCTGCATCCCAGACCTTCTGTCGGTGTGCACGAGTTGCAGGAGCTTGGGGATCAGGTCTGGCATATATTATGACCTGCTCATTTTGTCTGCGCAGTTGAATACACCGGTTCGTCTCTGCATAGTCTTATATGCCAGTTACAAGAGTCGTTCTACAGATCTACAAACAGCAGCGACGCACTCCCAACCATGTCGATTAAACGGATTAGCACCCGCACGCAACGTTTAAACGCAGCCAAATTTGCGTCTACTCTGGAATGAGTGGGTGCGACAGACGATAAAACTTAATTAACTCTCCTCATTGACAAGGGGGGTTGGATAACGATTGTTCACTAGGAAGAAATGCGATTATGCTGTTAGGAGGAAACTGGGTGCCTATGTGCCTATGTAACACTGGAGCGGGGTTCGTAAAGAGAGTAAAAGAAGGACAACAAGTGTATCAGACACGAAAGTTTGATATTTAAAGTGCTACCTGGATAGAATGATTTGCATGGAAGTCCCTTGAATCCGTATCACGGTGTTCTCTATTCCCATGACTACTGTCTCTGCTGCTGTCAGAATACTTTGCCTATTGACTTAGTGTGGCACTCTGGTGGTGGGTAAATGCCTGGACCGCTTTCTCAATCAGAGGAAGGCACATCGACTCTTCGTGCACTTGCGACTGCAGTTAGTTTTGAGAAGCATGGGAAACATTTCAAACAACGACCTGTCAACCAGGCAAGAAGGGAGGGACAGACAAAACGATCGGATGTGGTTATGTAGCCCCACCTGAAGTAAACAAACTCCAGTCACCTCCAATACGGGGCAAGTGGTTATAGGGGTTTTTATAGGTGGGGCGGCGGACGCAAAGTCAACGAGGCCAATTAGTTCTATGCAAAAGCAAACTATTGGGAATGCGCGGTTGTACTTTGTGTGGTTGAAGAATAGTTGGCCTAGCCCCCAACCCTAACCCCAAACCCTGACCCCCAACCCCAACGCCAACAGTATTGTGTCCATAAGGGGGGGGGGTACATAACCACATCCTACCGAAGAAAAATTGCGGGAGGCATTTGAGAGAATTCTGTGTAGGGTGCGGTTACAAGTATCCCCCTCGTGCTATGATCAGGATCGGATGGTGGCTGTTAAGGTTAGTGTCAGGCCAGTTGGCGTTAATACTAGGGTTGGAGTTGGGACGAGAGGTTTGGCTCTCCTTGAAATGTGCAGAAAAGTCACCTTTGGTACGAGGTATTTGTTTCTGTTTTCCGTCGACTTTTTGACAGTAGACATTGGACAATCTCGAAGGAAGGGCTCCGCCTGGTAAACAGGGACCTGAGCATCTACGAGAACGTAAACTTAACTGACGTCGCAGTAGTCAGCTTAGAAGTTGAAACCTGCCGTTATGTCCTTCTAATTTAGCGTCAAAATCACAGCCACTAGACTTAACGTCAAAATGTCTGGCAAAAAACGCTTAGTTTATGTGCTCTGTTCACAAGCTATTTATTAGTAATTATATTGAATTTCCACATAAACACATTTAATACGATCCCACCTGTCATATTTTGATCGAGATTAAGACGTTTGTCTTATTGTAATAAAAGGGAATGTGAATTCGAAAAAAATGTCACCGCAATTTTTCACTGCGCTGCCCTAGAAATAGCTACACAAAAGGTTCCGGACAACACCGACTGCCAAATTATCCGCAGTCTTCCTTGCTGACAGCGGCGAAAACGTTTGACACGCCTTTATCAGATTCATTAATCATGCTCTCAGGTGACTCCATGCAGGATTTCTGGTGGACGTTCGTGCTAATTTAGAAAGACAAACAAGTTTTGGGCCCTGCTACCCAGGAAGCGTTCAAATGACTAGACATAACTAATATCACAGCAACAACAATTCCTACAACGAAGTTGCGCGTTGCAGTCTGCAGTCTGTGTGTGTGTACGCCTAGAAGACACTGGGAAAAAACGACATTAACTTCCGTCTGAAGCCCGCAGACGACAGCAACAATTTTTCGCGGAATACACTCTGCACTGCTGTATTCAGAGACTTTAGGGAGTCCTAACTTTATCGGTCTTCTCTGGTCATTTGGTCTGTAGCGTCGAACATCAGCGTTTTCTTTGAGCGAAAAACGCACAGGCCTATTTCGTATTTCAATGACCCGTAACTTTCGCCGGGTAACTCGGTAAAGTAAAATTAAAATTTTCCTTTTTTATCAAATTGCACAGACGTCGTTTTTGTCGTCATGGGGTCAACTGTCCAGCGTGGGATAGTTGAAGCCGGTAGGAACTAATTTCAGGCTTGCCCTCTGGGTGAACCATTATCTATAATAGTTCACCACTTCGTACTATTCCTGACTATCACACTTAAGTGGGGGTTTGCTAGGGAAGGAAGCGACCAGTCTACCTTTCTTTTCGAGCCAGGCAATAAATTAATAACTGCCACGTATACATTCCGAGTATCTTTTGGGGGTGGCGGGGAAGAAGTGTGGGAGGAGGGCATTTTGGTTAACCCTCTATATACATATAACTGATTCTCACGCAGTACACTTGTAAGACGCTGTGGACGACTGGAATCTAGACGGCGCCTACTCTGCGGAATTCGCGGACGTCGGTTCCGTTTAGGCGGGAATATTGGCATTCCTCTGGTACTGTGTCTTCTTCTCTAGGGCAGCTGTAATGCCACAAATTATCTGATGCATCCACGGCCAGCAACGCGGACGCCGACTACTACCAGTCTTAGGTATTTAACAGCGTTTTGCGTAGCACAGACAGTTACGGAGTGCTTGGAGTCTTTATTTCTCAGGCGCGGGGGAATTTTTTTGTTTAACTTCGAGACCGAAGCAGCTAGTCCGTACTTGACGCGGAGTTGTAGCCCCTGACGGCTCCTTGGCCTCTGAATCACTTAGCAGTAACTGTAAGGTTGAATTCATGTTAGGACTGGCCACTCCGTTAAACGGTGATGAGGGGATTAGGAAATGCACAACGCAAACTATCATTCTCTTTTACGTAATTATTTTTGCGCAAGTTCGACTTCCGGGGAGCAGCAGGCGTAGTGTGACGATACAAAGACCTGACAACCAAGAAAGACTTTGCTTAATCGCACTGCCTTAGACAGGACACTTAAGAAGCAGACCATCTTTAAATGACTCCGTTATCTAGACAGGCAGAGAATGTATTCTCCCGCAGCATTCTGATAACTAAAGGCTGCCAAGAACATTCCAAATTCCTTTATATTACTAGCCGTATTGAGGCTAGATTACATGTTAATACCGCATACTTTAAGGACAAATACGTAGCATATTCCGAAAGAAGACTTGAACTGGGCAATACCTTAATTTTCACAGTTTTGTCCTCCTGAATATAAGCGAAATTAAGTTCAGGGATTGGCTGCTAGAGCACAGCAAATCCACGTTTCTGAAACTGCTGAGGTAGATCTCCAGCAGCTGCGGAATGCAGTTCACGAAAACGGCTAACCAGAGAGATTCATGCTCCAGAATGTTGAGGAGCTCATAGCAAAGCCTACCATTGCAGGTGTATAAAAGATGGACGCATTTATAAGACTGCCTTTTCTGAGGAAAGCACCAAGCGAGCTAGTAAGACGACGTCTAAAGATGACGATCAGGAGCACTTTCCCCGCAGTGTATTCTTCAAAAACGCCCCCCCTCCTGCTCTCGGGAGGAAAAGACACTTGCTGGCCACATCAAGGTGTGTTTGCTCGTTCACTTGCCCCTGTGGAGCCGGATGCATTGGTCGTATAACGAGGCATCTGGGAAAAAGGGGTACGTGAATACAAAGCGGCCTGGTTAGGTAAAGGCGAAAGCAAACCGATTCCGGGCTCTCCATCCTAATCACGGATTCGATGCCAAAAGAGGCCTTACATGTTATCTACCGGAACAGCATCAAACTTCTCGAAGGCCTACGCCAACGGGTGCTAACAGCACCCACGGAAGTGCATATATGGCTTATGAATCCGAGGCTTTATTCTGAGGAGACGCTAGTATAGGCTCTGTGTCATCCGTGTTCAACGCCAAATCCAGTTGGTGACCACACGTTTACTCAACCCCCTGATGACACTGCTGTGTTCTCCGCGTACTTGATTTACAGACGTCGCTCCCAACATACTCCATTTTCCTTCCCCCAGTCGCAATGACCACAATACGACGAACTCGTAATGCGAATAGCGCTCGAACGATGAGCATTAATAACCCATGAGACGCTTACTAACCCTGTCAATTTCCAATATGGGCTTGATGACGAGTTATCGAAAACATGTATTCTCCAACCTGAATTTTAAAGTTTGACTCGGGATCAGTCAGTAAAATGATCCCTCAATTTACAGCAACTTAAATAATTCCTAAAAACGACGCAAACCGCCTCCAGCTGAATAACCTTGCCGGACAAAACAGAGTCAGATTACCCAAACCTTTGGCCTCAATATTCCCATAATTGTTTTAGATGAAATGCCAGCTGACCTGCTAAGGAAGTAGGGGGGCAAAAGTATCACATGGCGGTTCACAGATCAGGTTAACGAATCCGTTCACATCACAGTGGACCTAAGCATAAACCGCCAACGAATCTGGGTTCGAATCCCAGATTGTTAAAGCCTGGGATTAAGCATGACTGGTCAACCGCAGGCAATACTACCGAAGTAGTTATGCCAGTCTCCCTTTTCTTTGTTGGCACTTCATTTGCGAATGACTTTATATTTGAATACATATATATATATGATGGAGCAGGAGCGTTCACCGACCGTATTTACAGAACTCACCTGTCCCACTCGAGTCCAACCAGCAGTCGCATAGCCGCGCAAGCCGGAAAACAGTTTGAACAAATAAGCGAGTTCTTTTTGGTAACTTTCCCTACCAGAAGAGTGCTCTTTTGCCGGATGAGTGGTCGGTAGGTATCAGTCTTCTCGTGGGCGATAAAGTGATTGCTCTGTTGCCAGGCGAATAAGCACAGTAGGAAAAAACTAAGCTTTCGGTCATGCCTTACAAAAGCTTCTTTAACTGGCTGAATCTGATGTTAGTAGGCTTCTACTGCCTTTACTTACGTGGATCAGACTGACCGCGTCCGCCTACGTCTTTAGTTGAGGATTTGTCATGCAGCATATGAACTGATATGCCTACTAATTCATGCCTCGTCTGAGTGCGTTTCTGCTAGGAATACGAGGCTCGTGTTTGCGTAGGACAACATTCCAGTGAAATCGATATTTCCAACGGCATGGTTGCCTAGACCTGAGACCGACTAACCATACTCTCAAGATGAAAACTAGCTGAAAGTGAGGATATTACTTAGTTGTGATCAACGTGAGGTCCTGATGAATCTAAATACACGCAACCGCGTCAAGCAGCGGAAAACAGCAGTCAAAGACGTGTCTGGAACAATTTGTGGTATTTTTGGTACATGGTTGGTAAGTTGCCCTTAAAATCCAGTTGCGCACTTACATGTCCGCCACTAGACTGGGGAAGGTCCGCAGTTAGTCCGCCGAAATAGGGCTTAATTCGAACATAATACTCAAATGAGCTTTCAGGCCAATCCTAAAAATGTGCTTTTAGGTGGTAAGAGTGCCATGCAATATGCTGTATATCACACAGTGTTTTTGTTATTGACTTATGCTAAAACAATATTTTCGTGCACGTTTCTATAAGGAAGCAGATAGTTTTTAAAAACAAAAATTTAGGAGTTCTTATAATTATTTCCTAAGATCGTACAGGGTTACGAACACCTACTTCGGATGCGTTACTTATGAGAAGTTGAATGACGTAGGACTTGCAAAAGCGGTTGACATACTTTTTTCGAAAGTTTGCGCTGTCACAAAAAACAAACCTGATTATGACACAAATGATAAGCATTAATGCTTTAAAACTTCCCTAGATTGTTTTGATCTCCTCGATATCATGCGAGACCTGCTATCAGTCCGCATGATTCCACATAACGACGTCGCTACTTAGGAACAGTTTGGGGATTTCGTTTTACGAAAAAAGTTGCATTTTCAACTTCAACTATCTCTTGTGCAATTTAAAGTCGAATGAAATAAAGGCAAAAATGATGTACTTTGGGTCGCAAAAAGAGCAAAAAGCCAGCCGTTGGCAGTTGCGCACTTTTAAAAAAAGTATTTTATCACACAGGACATGTGTTAGCATATAGATATGATATAACCGGAGAGATAACATCCCTACTCTCATAAACAGTCACTTGCCCTCTCAAATCTATGTTTAACACCAGTGAGGATAAGTGTACTAGTCTGGTGACGTCGTTCATAAGGAAAACGTAGCTTCCCGAAAAACAGAACCAGTCCGTGGTCGGCCCAATTTTACTGATTTCGAGCTTCGTTCAAATAAGGCACAAAATGGATAACGAAGGGAACGTTTTCTTGTCCAGTTTATGTATGAAACGCGAAATTTAATCTACAGAAATACATGGCGCCCGCCCATGCAAACAACGTAGTAAACAGAACAGCATCGGCAAATTAACACTTTGAAAATCATTTTCCGTTGCTGACATGGTAAATTTCCCGCAATATTTGGCGTACTATACCCCATGGCGGATAACGAGACGTCTGACTGATTAATTTTTGGTTTCAGGATGAGTTTGTGGGAAGACGATGTAATTTTTCAGATTTTGCATCGTTATAGATGCGAATACCTAGCCGGAATAAGTTATCCTTAATTTCTTAGATATAGTTGTCAAAGCTTTTTTCTGGATAACGGATTGTGTAATATTTGCCGTGTTATCCATATGGGAAACGATCTGTCGAAAAAAACTGTAGTTCACAACAACGGTCTGTAATATGTATGCTTTAAATTAGACGCAAAACCTTCCCTCACAAGTAATCACGGAAAACCATCTTCTGGGCTAATTTGCATTTGAATTTCCGTGTCATTGGCAATCTCTCAAAGAAAAACCAAAAAAATAAAATATTATGTTCGATTAGGAAATTATCCGGCGGATACCGTATAACCCTGCCCTTCATTATGAGCTATTTACAGTTACATTTGGCAAATTTTGGACTCTGTGCTACAATTGTGAATCCGTTACAAAATGTCTGAAATAGTTGGTCCTGCTCTTTTCCGACTGCGAATTGTGTATATGAATAGATATGATCAATTTTCTCTGTTCCATTGGGTACATCTGCATATGTTTGGAAATTAGCTGCTTTTTAAAATGTAAGGTCGTCTGAAAACGCTATTAATGTATTTTAGGCAAGAGTTGCATGTTTATAAGTTAGGAGTTTGAGGAAGAATAAATCTTTGAATCACGTTTCGCCTCAATTGAATCATAAAGTCAAGAAACCGTGTCTAAAGACAGTAATTGTCCGCAGGCTTTACAGCATTAAATAAATTTGCAAATTTATTTTTCCGAAAATGACGAATTTACCTGGTCTTCTCCTACACGATTGTTTTCAGAAAAAAAGTCGATTTTTGGTTCGGTTAAGGTTGTTTTGTGAACCTGTCTTGCGTATTATATTGCGTCATAATATAGAAATATTTGCAAATGCGCAAATGTAGTCTTGGCAGTTGTTTTCATTGTCAACCGTCAAAAATAGAATAAAATTAGACTACATAAGAATATAGAATTAAAGGGTAAGGTGATATCAAACTAACAGCACAGGTACTAGCCAAAAGCCCATACACGCGTGTCTTGCCAATATTCTGCCGTTGCATGGCGCAGCCGCGAGGGTTTCGGCTCGTCAGTGGGTCGCGCAGCATTACCCGTATGTTTCCTGGTAGACACTCAAATTTAGGAATTGTCGCTTTTTAATTTCCTCAAAAATTTTCTACGAAGTTGGAGTAGATCAGTTTATTCAAGACTCAGACCGAGAATTTTTCGTATGAATATTTGAGCCAATTTCCATCAGCCACAGCGGGTAACCGCGAAATATTCATTAGCGATCGACAGACAGCTAGTAGTATAGAAGTTTGTCGTTGGTCAGGTGGAAACAAGAAATTTTCACTTTTACGAGGAGAAACTGACAACAAATAAAGACCCACTTCATATGGTCAAAAGGGACATATGATATCAGACAACATCGCACTCAAAATCACGCAGCCATGCAGTCATACCCTACAATATTTATTTTGGGTAGGACGCAAGCCGCTCACGTTGCACATTAAAGCTCACTCTAACAAAGTCTATGCTGCAAAATCGGTAACAGTCGCTAGATTGAGAGTCACCATTGAAGAAAAGTGCATACCGCTGCCAGACAAAATGCTGCTTCCTATTTGCGATTCTACTGCTTTGCGTTATCAACAGCGCCTAAAACAGAACGCGCGGAAATCTAGAATTAGGCTTTGAAAAAACGGTAACAATCGGGAGATGGCACCCAAAAAAATCCGTTACCTAGAAATAATACCTTTAACAGTGGACTCAAACGCCTTCAGGCTATATCAGCGGTTGCAGGCCTACTTTCACGCACTACTTGAACCTTCCCCGACGGCCTTACATAGGCTGGCCGAACGAACATCGCAGGAGGTTACATGGACGATCGTCGCTGTTACCCAACCATCCCCATCGGTACACATGTACACCTGAATATACGGCATAAATTCGCATTATGACAGTTAATTACATAACGAAAACACTTTTAAATAGGATAAGTCTGCACAACAGGGGACAGGATCAGTTCCCAGGCATCTGTCAAAGACATGGCATTGAGGCCAAACCAAAGACTATACTCTACTTCGTCTATGTGAGCCCACACAGCTCGACCACATACAGGGTCTCCCTCGTGGAGTTTCCTTTTCAGTCTACTCCAGTACGCCTCAATGGCATTGGTGTGCCGTCCGGTGGTAGGGTCCTTGAAGTTCTTTGAGTGGTTAACAGAGAAATGTAGATAACCTTCAGAGCGAAGACAATTATACGCCTTCCATTCGTCCGTTACCACTATACTGCCTTTGGCGACCCATCTTGTAATAGCGGAACGGAGGGCGGACCAACTTCGATCATTCACCTGTTTAAATAAGGCTTTCCGTCGGCTAGTATCGTACATCCCGACCAGCCGCCACCCATAAAACCCCTATTATCACCTGTCCGGTAAGACAGGCTGCTTTGGTAAGGCGGATTTTTTTGCGTGCCATCTCCCGATTGTTACCGAAAAAAACAATTGAACGGTATCTGCAATTTATGATTCCTTGTAAAAGTGAGAATTTTGTTTAATGAACACCACTTTTGTTGTTATATTAATTGTACATTCACCATTTTGAGACATCCCATGGTTTTATAGGGATCATTATTCTGGATCCTGCTGAAGCATTTTTTTGTGATGTCTTCGAACTACCGTAAGCTAATGGGCCAGGCCCTGTTAGTAACAACAGAAGCGGCCGCCATCAGGTTACAAAAACTGACCCTATGTGCACAGAAGAACCTCGTTCAGGCTCCGCTCCTACCGTAGCCAAAGGTTGACTAACCACATACAACTTTCTGCGCCCTTCCGCTCTGGCCTAGCCTGTGTTACAAAACTAACTTTTATCGATTTTTTCCATCACTGTACCCCGTTCCGATATAACTATTATCAGGTCATTTTGTCTTCTGAGTATTTTAAAGGTGTTAAATGTGTCTCCGCACAAAAAAGCCTTTATTGGCAAAGAAGAATTCTGTCGCCACTCCACCAAAATGCAAATAAATTAGATTGGTCTACTTCGATATTTCCCGATGAAATCGTTTCCATTCCTTACTTAATGCCTTGCTTTCCCTGCGCTCTCTACTACAGACCCCGAGCAAAGATCTTATTTTCATTTCACCATTTTCACAGAAGCCGATTGCGAACTATTTCAGAGTCATTTAGCTAAGAGAAAGTATTTTCTTAAGAATGCCTAACTCTAGTAAGTAAAACGAACAGCATACCAAGCACCTAAAACCGATCGCCCAAACATCTGTTATCACTTTCGTGAGTTACGCCACCTACTTATTTATCTTGTTTCCTCAGTTGATGGGGGTGTTGAAAGCAACCCCTGAAACAATGTCAGCGATGTGAAAACCAACTTCGATGATCCCGAGACAACTTCTCCTGCCTCGCTAACTACAACTAGAGTAGATTCGACCATCCCACAGATCAGAACCCTTCATCTGGCCACTGTTGTAGAGAGGTCAAGCCTGCATTATAAATTAGCAGTCTAACAGCCTGCATTTGCGTCTACTGTGCACAAGCTTTAAAGAAAGGGGGGGGGGATTTTTTTAAAACTTTTCTCTTCACTGTGAGCCTGAGGGCTACAGGGCGCCGTAGACTGTTACTTTTTGCGTTACATTTAAACATCAGTTTTTTGCCTGCTGAAATTTGTGTGACGGACTGACTTGTCTAATCGCCTAGACTGTCTTGACAGAGACAGAGCAGAGAGGGTGCATATTTTACTAACAGTCACATGATGCGGAGGCGGTGAATAAGACGACTTTTTCGCCATCAAAAAACGCCTGTGTGGACCTGCAGCGCTCACCTGTGGGCTAGTTTTATGCTGCTTTTAGACCTGAAATTTGTCAGAGAATGAGACGCTAATAAAAATGTAAAATGAATGCACTGAATTCAACGAGTCACTATATCAACATTCCGGAAAAAGTGTTCATATTTCTCCCAACTGCTTGCCCTGTGGAACAATGGAATGGCGACAGAATATTTCTTAACTAATGAAGGTTTTGTTTGTGATGAGACGCATTCAATACATTGAAAAATACTTAAAACACAACCTCTTTATCCATTTTTTAAAAAGTGATTGTTAATTAGAGGCTCTCAAGTCTTCAATTCTTCAGCATGCATCCCTATCAGAACTTAGGATATAATGGTAGGGACGCTCACCGATCAGAAATCACTCTTTCCGTTGTGCCTTACGGACACTCTATCGGGCCCAACCAGCAGCCGCACAGCGGCGCATGATATAGACATATTGGCATTACCAACAAAGACAAGGGAGACTGGAATGGCCATTTCCGGCTTATTAGCCGTCGTCAACCAAGAAGTGTGAAACACCCGAGGCTCGAACTTGCGAACTGTCAGTTAGAAGTCCATGCCTCTAACCACTGGGCCACAAGCCCGTTGCTCTGTCGGTTTCGATCGGGACTATACAATGGTGGAGGGGCGCTCACCGATCGGAACTCACTCGTTCCGTTGTGCCTTACGGGCTCTCTCTCGAGCCCAACCGGCAGCCGTAGAGCGGCGCATGATATAGACAGTATGTTATATTCTCGATCGAGATCGACAGAGCAACAGGTTCGTGAACTTCTAACTAACAGGTCGCGAGCTCGAGCCTCGGGTGGGCCAAACTTCGGGGTTGGATATGACTGGCTGACGACGGTTAGTAAGCCAGAAATGGTCATCTCAGTCTCCCTTATCTTTGTCGGTAATGCCATTCCAACAAAGGATATCGCAACATGGTGAATGCACACTTTGGATAATTACAAAAACGGCATTCATTAAAATACACAGTCATTTTCACAAGCAATCATAATTTTCAGATGCTGTTTAATTGTTTTTTTTAACACCTACTTTTAAGTTTCTGTATGTTTTGGTTGAGTCGCTGTTGATAACACGGAGAAGTAGAACCGCAAACGGGAAGCAGCACTTTGTCAGGCGGCGTTGTGCATTTTTCTTCCATGGTGACTCACATTCCAGCGATTGCTTTCAGTTTTGTAGCAATGCCTTTGTTATTGTGAGCTGCAATGCCTAATGTGATCGGTCGGCGTACTGCCTAATATATATATTGTAATGTTTGATTACATTTTGCGTGATTTTGACTAAAATGTTGTCTAACATCCCATGAACTTGTTTGTCAATATGACATGTGTCTTCACTTGTTTACAGCTTTTATTTATGAGACTGAACGTTTGTGATTTTACTCATTTGTGTCGAACTCAGGTTTGTGAACCTTATCCATGACGGCACACATTAAGGCCGGTAATAAATGTGCTTACCCACGGGTTGCCCTAACACTCATAAATCTTTGAATAATTTCCGATCAATATTTAAAGGGCATTTATTTTCAAAATTTTATCACAATCTAAGAACATGTTTTATTTGTTTTTTCAACAAACTTCCTGTTTGGATGCAGGCAGCACTGACACCACGAAGTTGAAGAATCACAATCATCAGGAAATATTTCATTTGGTAGCATGTTCCCTTATTTTTAAACACTTACCCTCAATACAGTGACTCTTGCCATATTTATTGCGTGGAATGTTTCCCCTCAGCATCACCATAAAATAGCTTGAAGCGTAAATTCTGGTGAGCTAGGAGAACGTTCTAAGAAACCGCAATATATAGTCCAGCCGCTCGTTTTGATTTTATATTCTATTGGTCGTGCAGGATTGCGTTACCCTGCTGACGACAAAATAAGTCTTTTTCAAAGCTTCAGATGATTACGATCATTAGCTGCATAGACTAATTTCGGAATATGGGTTTTCCACTCTTATCGCCTCTGAATACGGTGGGCAGGCACTTTTGATTGAGAAATCAACCGCCTTATGAATTGATAGATCTTATCCGTATTCGTTGGGCCACTCTGTCGTTCGACCTGCATTCAAAGATGACACGGGAAGAACTCCTTAATTTAAACAAGCATTACCAGGCAAGAGGGTACTGGCTGGCTTACGCTGCGTAGAACAGGGTTTTTGTGCTCACACGCACCGTCTCCAGGTGCCTTTCAAAATTGGTCGCTGCAGTCTTCATAGCCTACTACACTTCATAGTGCTCTGACCTCTCTTTGTCGTCTGGGTAGGGACTACGAGTGAACCATCCGGAGCTGCTGCTCAGACTGAGGCTTCCCTGATTTTCCTGTCGGTCTAAATGTTTCTCAGGGCATTCCCGATCATCCCTGTGGTTTACACTTCTCACTTTAGTATCACTGAAAAATTCCCTTGTGAAAATGGGGGCGAAGTCAGTGCGTGGGCTTATCATACTGTGTGTGACGCAAAACCTCACGCGTAGTGGGAATTATCCTGAAATATGGCCTAGCCTTCCTGGCGGTCTTTGGCATGCTGGCTCTCAACGCTGTACACGGCGAGTTCAGTGTTCAGTTCTAGTCTCGACGTTGGCAGTTGGTGCTGTTGTAGGTAAGCCCACAGTCGTCATGCAGTCTTCATCACTGCAGGTAGCAGTAGGTAGATTCTATCGCCCACGGATCATGGGCGACGAGAGGGATCACAGTGGGTGACCTTCGCCATCACCTTGGACTGTTTCCTTAGGTGTCACTTGTCCGTGTGTTGTGCTTGCTGCTGGGGAAAAGTGATTTGTAATTCTTTGACATGAACAACAGCTGTCCTTCTTCAGTCATGACTGCCTAACTGAGCATCCACTTTCCATTACGGTAGGTAACACTTGCCTTGCTCAATTTCAGCGGAAATTAATGGAGTAAGTGGAGCACTTGGATTAAATCTTCCGAATCGGGCCTTTTCAGGCACGGTCCAAAGTTTGATATGAATAGTTGGACCGTGCCTGAAAAGGCCCGTTTCGAAATATTTACTCCAAGTTCGCGCATTAATTTCCTCGGAAATTAAACTAGGCAAGTTGAAGCTGGAGTTCATATATCAGAAAACACACAGGGAAAGCTGGGGACCCACTGACGAGCCAAAGCCCTCGCAGTTGGTCAGGCAGCGGCATAAGATCGCGAAACACGCGTGTCTGGGCTTTTAGCTAATACCTGTGCTGTTAGTACGGTAAATCATTGCACAGTAGGTAACACTTTAAAACGCACAGATTGACCGCGAAGGCTTCTTACCATTTTACTGTTTATAATTTCTGGTCCATCCACTGGAGAACGCGGTTATTTTTTCAAGAGGCTGGTCGAATTATATGAGGCCATTATCGATACGGGTAAGTAGTACTACTGGCAACTTTGTTAGTAGTCGTAGCGATACCATTACTGCTCCTATTACGACCACTGTGCCTATTTCTGTAACTAGCATAGAAACTGCACGGTTTGACGGGACTCATTGAACTTCGGCTTCATGAGGTCTTCGACTCACAGAGTGGACGGACTATGTGGACCGTCCGCACAGTATCTCTGTGTACTTTCCTTTTCTTTGTGGTCGCAGGTGCTGAAAGGGGGATGTCCAATTGAAAGGCGGATTTATACGAGCAAACAGGCCGTAAACTCTGCTACTGTATTTTTGGTAAACTGTGGGCTGGTTGACGGTTCTGATTACGCCCATACTGACAGAAGCCGGATGCAGTTTAAACTGAGACATCAGTCAACTCGACCTATACCTACTTCGGTGTGAAAGGATCCACGATCTTGGACACTGAAAAATAGGTAAGCATACCTCTGTTTAGAAAAAAGGCTCATTTAGACTAAAAGCAGTCCTTAAATTTCTGGCGAGGGACTCGTAACGACCCTATCCCGGGTGTCTGCCGGGGCACTGCGTGTGTAACTGGCGCTCTGGTTGTCGGTCGATTCCAACCGCCCAAGTCGACCAATACAATTTAAGGTCGATTTAGACATGCCCTCGCCCAGGCCATTCTAACGCCTGTCCCTGCGACACTTAGAGGTCTGATATTGAGCTGCCGGATCTCAACCATCGTTCGACTTCTCTTTTTGTTCCGGACCGGGTCTCAAGGCCGCAGTGACCAAAACCTGTCCATGGCTTAAAAAGGCCGCAAAAAGCCCATCCAGACATCGCAGATCTGTCAAACAGTTATCCTACCAAGTGTCAAAGTTTAGGGTAAACTGGGATGCATGGGTGGGTATAACATTTGGTTGGGTGACTGGGAGGTAATTTACCTTCAGTGACTGTCCAAATATCAAAAAAAATGTTACGAGTTCAATTTTACAGTTGCTTAGATAAGGGCTCAAGCCTAGAGCAGGGCAGACAGAAAGTTGTCTGGAGTCAGTGCATCTAATGAAAACACAATTGACCTACATGCTGAACTCGTAGACACAAGCATAATCTTGCGTATTCACGTCACACATGCAGTCGTAGTCGTAAATTGGCTAATGGTAATCTGTCTAGCTGACGCCGTTACCTCCCATGATGGTTCTAAAGGTCATAAAAATATATAGGCGATTTCGACGCTCGATCAGTTCCCATCTTCGCTACTCCTTATTGAAGGTTTAGTGTATTTGTAAGGGACAAATGTTGAAATAATTTCTTCCCACAATTACACCGAAATTTATTTTCTCACTCCGGTAAAATTCCGCGCTGCACAGGATGGTTCTGCCACAATATTTGTCTTTTCCCAAAGTAATATTGGACAAAATGCAGTCGGCGGATGCAGAAAAAATGGCTGCGTCAGCGCATTCATATGGCAATGAAGACGACTTCGTTGGATTTAGTGGTTTGCTCACAAGAATTATATTGCAAGAGAAATATCCCGTCGGGTGTGGTTATGTAGCCCCACCTGAAGTAAACAAACCCAAGTCACCTCTAATACGTGACCGGTGGTAATAGGGTTTTTACAGGTAGGGCCATGGAACGCACAGGTGACGAGACCAAGTAGTTGTATGCAGAAGGAAAGCTATTGGGAATGCGCGGTCGTATTTTCAATGAGTTGCGAACATTCCCATTGAAGAATTCAAAAGACAGTTTGACGAGCATACGTGAGCTTTCGATAAATTCTCATCAGGCCTATACATTTATATTGCTGTCAAAATGATTAAAAGGAAAATGCCGGCAAGCAAAACTTATTCTGTAGCTGAGGTTTGGGGGGAGGGTCTGGGTGAGCGAGGTGAAACCTCTGTGAATTCATTGCCTCTAATCATCAGGATCTAGGAATGCCGGTGGATTTACTCAAGGAATTGTAACTGAGATGTACCTTAAACGTACGGTTCCTAATTGACAACAGTCTGTATAGACAAATAAACGGAGTAGCTGTAGGCTCGCCCCTTGGTCCTCTTTTGGCGAACGTATTCATGGACAAGTTAGAAGCTTGCGAGCTAAGTCGCCAGATCAATGGTCTGAGATACTATGGACGCTACGTGGATGATATATTCGTGATTGCACCTAATCAAAACAACGTTTAAGTTCTGCTGAATGATATCAATCAGGCGCACCCATCAATTAGATTTACTCTGGAGGAAGAGCAATCCGGATCGCTCCCATTTCTGGATGTATTTTTAAGTAGAAAACCTGACGGTAGTTTTCGACGTAGCGTCTATCGTAAGAAGACGTAGGCCGGGCAATACATCAGTGTTGGGAGTTTCATACCAATAAACATGAAACGCAATATAGTCCGTCGTTTAACACAAAGAGTAAGGAGGATCTGCTCGGCTGATCGCATTGCGGAGGAACTTAAGATGGTTGGAAATCTCCTTCGCCAGAACGGGTACCCCAATCGATTCATTGCCAAGTACATGACCAAAAGACCACCAAAGTCCCCGATGCTGACGGCAGAAAAGGGGACGCGTCAAGCGAACTTCTAAGGAGGCGCATAACTCACGCTGTATTATGCACATTTCCATCAGCTGACGCCCGTGTTTTCTTCTCCACTAACCCCATCCTGCACGAAGAGGGAAAGGACGAATTTCCAGCCCAGACCACTTATATGTGTATTTACTCCTTTGCCTGCTCCTGTGGGACAGAATATATTGATTTCACGAGCCGGCGTTTGTCCAAAGGAATAAGGGAACACCGTCCAGCATGGTTAGGAAAGAGCCAAATAAGGAACGTCAACAGCTCTATCATCGCCCACATGGCAGACACAGATCACTGTGTAAATGCCGGACAGGCATTCCGAGTGATTTACAGAGTCCCGTCAAGCTATCCAAAATCACCTGGACAGCGTCTGTTGGCAACAGCAGAGGCGGCTGCAATCAGCCTATACAAACCAGTTCTATGCGCATTAAAGAAATTCGTACAGGCCCCACAGTTACCATGGGTTAAAGCCACCATGCCAGCTACCCGCGTATAATTACCCATTCCAGTGTCCAGCATCCCCTTCTCCCCCCGACACTGACGGTAATTTTGTTTTTTACCTAACCCACCCAAACCTTCTCCCCAAAACCCCAGCTACAGAGTACTTTGAATGGTTGAGAAGTAGTTGCGCTAACCCCTAACCCTAACCCCTAAGCCTTAACCCCAACCCCAACAGTATTGTGTCCATCAGGTGGGGCTACCAAACCACATCTTATTAAATATTCGTTCGCGGTAACACACAAGAATCCAGGTTCGAATCTCAGACCATGCACACCTTGAGTTGGATATCATCGGCCGGCAAGCAGTACTAAGGCAGAACTCGCCCTACTAGTCGATATTTATTTCAGATTCTACACAGAAAGTTTAACTGGGGATAAATTTCATCCAGAGCCCTGATCCCCTTACAAAAGAGAGGAGGGGCAACTATTCAACATTCTTCTTCCTCCCTGTCCTTTCATTCCTGCTTTCGGAATGTCGTTTTCAAAGAGCGGAGGAGGGGAGATTTGGTAGTCGCCCAGTTGTCTGCTAGTGCCCCACCTTAATGCCAGAAGGCGTGGCATCTTTAAGCAGATTCAGAAACTAACCTGGCAGTCCAGCCAGTAGTCGCTGTGCCAGCCCAGACAGCGCCAGACACAAGGGCAGACAGCAGAACGCTGGTCAAAGTCCGGGACGTCAATCGACAGCGCCGTGAAGTCTCTGCCGCACAGCTTCATTCCGCGCTGAGCCCGAGGCGTCTGCCCATGCGTGCCTACCCCTCCCCTCCCCCCGCCCGCCAAATCCAAGAATGACACATTAGGCAGTGTCTGCATTTTCTCGGTGGGTTGGTGGGTGGGTGGGTGGGTGTGTCTGTGTGTGCAGCTGGAAAGCCCGCCAGACAATCCCAGCGAGGAGCCTGCACAAGCACGGCAGTCCATTTTGATGACGTTGTATCACTCGAGAAGGCAGACACCTAATGAGGACGAACAGGTGTAGAGATAACTGTCACACTTTTCAGACGTCTGGAGGCTCGACACTGCTGCTTGAAGTTTGTTAAAGTTTTTCGAGACCTGACAGCGTGGCGAGGACGGCCTTTGCGACGAATGCAGACTGCCAATGACTCAGGATCCGGTGCACGGCACCGACTGAGATGACCAAAAATCAGTCCCCCCGCCCCCCGAACGCGTTCTCTCCACGGGCGCTACAAATTTCAGAGGTGGGAACAGTAGCAACTTATGATAACAAGGGAGCCAAATGAAAGTCGGAATTAAGTCTGGCTGCAAAGGCAAACCGCACATCCGATACTCTGATTTTAAACGATTAACATTCCTGATGTCTTCTTAAACACCATAAAAATCTCTAAATAGAAGCCTTATTCCTTCTTTAACAGTCTATATACCAACAAGCGAAACAGACGTCTTATACCGATGAATCCTGATTGCGTAACAAAATATGAACGAATCCATTTTGCCAATGCAAGCATACAGATAAGAATCCCAAAGGATTACCAAAATGGGCAAATTTCCTTAAATTTGTCGATAAGTATTACCAATTGGCTTTAAAACTAACAAAGTAATTCGCCCTCATACAATTGTCAGTAGAGTGAGTGTTCCGAATACAAACGCTGACTATATGTAAAGAATTGCAGTAGTTGTGCTAACTCATGAAATGTCAACCAAAATTTCGAAATGCGTTCTCGTTTCGAAAAGATAAATTAAGTAGTGTTGTAAAACTAAGCATGATGCAGCATAAATCTATCATGATCCAGTTACCTCAGGGTTTCGGCTTTCGAAAGAACTTATTTTCGGCTGCATGCAAGATCTATACTTTGCAAAAAATGACTACTTAAGTAGCATGCAATTTTTTCATTGATTTTCGATGCCCTTGAAAATTCAATTATATTTCATGGAAAACATGCATGAAAATATTCATTCTTTTACTTATTCGGTAGAAAATCACGTCTTCTTCCACTTTTATACTCACAAGAAGAGTATAATTCGGTTTTAAAAAAGTTTCTAATTGTGAGACTTTTTAATACCGTTAAATGGCCGTTCATGAAACGTCATGTATCTGCATTTACGAATGTGGCTTGTAAAGTTAACAATATGGCTCAAATCGACTGCTTAATTTTATGAACCTTATATGGTCTCTTTTTAACACCGTAGAGAAATGCATGCAATATTGCTAACTTTACAAGCCACATTCGTAAATGCAGATACATGACGTTTCATGAACGGCCATTTAACGGTATTAAAAAGTCTCACAATTAGAAACTTTTTTAAAACCGAATTATACTCTTCTTGTGAGTATAAAATTGGAAGAAGACGTGATTTTCTACCGAATAAGTAAAAGAATGAATATTTTCATGCATGTTTTCCATGAAATATAATTGAATTTTCAAGGGCATCGAAAATCAATGAAAAAATTGCATGCTACTTAAGTAGTCATTTTTTGCAAAGTATAGATCTTGCATGCAGCCGAAAATAAGTTCTTTCGAAAGCCGAAACCCTGAGGTAACTGGATCATGATAGATTTATGCTGCATCATGCTTAGTTTTACAACACTACTTAATTTATCTTTTCGAAACGAGAACGCATTTCGAAATTTTGGTTGACATTTCATGAGTTAGCACAACTACTGTAATTAGCTCCCATTAGGCTAACAGAACGATTATGGCTACACACAAGTAAATTTTCAGAAAGTTTGTTCCCTACTCTTTCTCGTGACCTATGATCAGCTTCTATGCTTACAAAAATTGTCTGTATCTTCTCAATGCATGTTGCTGTCGATAAGAAGCACATCGTTCTATGAAATTTATATTTTTCTTCACATAACGAAGTAGTTTCGGACAACAACGTACTCCTACAAGGAGGGGTATGATGTGTTTTCACATGACTTTCTTATGTGGAAATGCGTTGAACCAACACAGGATGCAGATCAGAGCGCGACAGGCGGTGATCGGGCTGCGCTCCAAGAACAAATGTTACACGTATGGCGTGTGGTTGTCCGCCCAGGCGCAGACTCTCGCCTCACCAGCAACGTGGATCCATACTCCGCACCAGATGGTTGGGCGTCTCGAGCAGCAAACTAATGCATAGGAATGGAAAGGGAGAGTGTGACCGACTCTGGGGACCCATTCCACGATGCACTTAGCAAGCATTTGCTACCATGAATAATATGACGTGCTTGTAACTATCTCAGTGTACTAAAACCGTGGATTTAATGATTTTCACCTGACAGGATAACGCAGTTCTCTGAGAATGAAGGTCCAGACCGCAATAGCCCCTTCTCATTATAGCCTTTACAGCGCTTAAATTCGACTAGGATCCGAGTTGGCCGCTTCCTGCTTGTGGGAAACCCTGACACTATGTGTTCTGACAAGGTGTGGGATAGACGCATATAAGATGGGCTGATTGGCTCTGTCACTCAGTAGGTCCGATATCGCCTCTGGTCTTGTCTACTCTATCTTGACAACAGGCTCGAATAGGTGAGGGAGGTGAGAGTGCGATAGATGCAGCGCAATCCACCGTCCCCGCGCTCACAACGTTGTGGGGAACACGAAGCGCATCACCTTATGCGGCGATCGGACTGTCTGTGTTATAACGGCATGGGCGCTCAATCACTTCATGGTAGTTTCTCATGATGAGCTCAAGGAAAAGACAAACGGTTAAAATAATGAGGTCTCGTTAAGGTAATGCTTTGTTAGCTTGTAAAAAGTTCATTACTAGCACGAAGAGAGCTAGAAGACAGTTAGCCCAAAAAATCATTTTGCGGCCATTTGAAATACTTGTTGCTATTTTGTGAACATATTAATTATCTTTCCAGTTTGTAGAAACCAATCGACAGGGACATTTTTGATTTACTTCCAGATCTCAGACATCGATAATTTAATCACCGATGGAACAGCCGAGATTGTAACCGAAGTAGGTTGACAACCGGTCAATGCCCACATCCCTGCGTTAATGAAATCATGTTGTTACGTCGATCGATTCAAATTCAAACTACTAAGTTGGGATTTTAATGGCTGCAAATAAGTCACAAATGACTGTACCAGCATCGCCGTTTGTACCGGCAAAATTTGTCCGTTATTGAGTGGTAATCATCATGCGATCGTCTGCCTGAGCTATGTATTCTAACTTTCAAGGCGTAGCGGAAATGCTGACTGGTGTCCTGTGTAGGCCTGTCTACTGCGACAGAATAAACACAATTCTCAGCCAGTTTGCATATATGCAAATCGGCAAATCCAAATGTCTACGAGCCTGTTTGAAGCAGTCTGTCCTAAATTCGCGCACATTTGCGACAGTATTAAATCTCTGAATTCCCTGTTGTCCGATATCTGGTATGTCTGCACGTCAAACAAACGGCTAGACCGCTCACGAGCAGACGTAGTGGAGGATTACCTTTGATGCCATCTAGAACGCCGTCGGTTTTCCGATTTTCGCCAAAACTGCTCATATCTACAGTTGGCTAGTTTTTGAAGTTTATCTGGAGACCAACAGTTTTACAGTGTTATTTATCAGTCTTGTCGGCAGGTACCTCGAAGAGTCATCAGCAGAGACAAATCGTAATTCAGGATAGCATATAAAATTCCCAACACAGGTTTTACGCTTAGTATTTGCAGAAGGCGAAATGTAACCGTTAGTGGGAATCAGCTTACTTGGTGCGACGGTTTCCTAAAACAAAATAAATAACGCTAGTTAGACTCATCGTAACCCCTAGCGCCAATGTCAGATCAGTCGGATTACCACGTTAGCCTTTCAGTTCCTCAGCCCTCACAATCACTTCAAAAATGTGTGAATCACCGCCTGCTGGCAGAAGATGCCTGCCTACTTGAAGTCCTTCACGGCTGGTATTCGCTCTCCATTTGTCGAATTTACCGGCATGTATGAATCTGTAATAGGCGACATGAGATCATTCATGGAAACGGGCTCTCTGAGTCGTCCGTCGTTCTGGCTGCATTGTTTCCTCCATGCATAAGAATGACTGCCAAAAAGAAGATAGTTTGCACTGATTCTCTCCATAACAGACACTCTCTCTGAGTGACAGTAGTATCAAGACGGCAAACAGAAATACAGTCTGAAAAAGCCCGGCCTGAATACTACTCTGAGATAGGCCTATCAGATGCAGACATCTAAGTATGTTGAAAAAGAGGTAGTAATTATTCATAGGCGTTATGGCAGATATTGAATATTCGGAGACGATTTAATGAAAAGGAGAAGGTTCAGTTTTTCAACGAGCCAGACTGGCTGACAGCGGCTAATAAATCAGATATAGTCATCCGGCATCATTCGCTGTTGTGAAACTGCCTGTGAGGTCTTAAACTTGGATCTCAAGGCAAAACAGGGTAAATACGTCGTGCAACCTCATCAGTGGACGCCACTCTGCCACAGATGATATTCTCGATTACAACCGACAAGAAAACCGGTCAGTGTCTCAAAGATCGGGCTTCGGACGACTTGTTGCTTAGGGACTAAAGGCCTAAGTTCAAAGTCTGGTTCTCCAAAAAGGGGTTTGGTATAACTGGCTGACAACGGAGAGTAATCCAGATATGGCCACCCCGTCTTCCTTTATTCACCGTCCACTTATTTGGCAGAAATATTGCCAAGTACTAGGAAGATTGGAATGACTCTTTTTAATTTATTCGCCATTGCGTGATGTCCGTACGCAATCGTATATCCGGATGACCTGGTATTCGAACCCTGATTCTTTTTTCCTTGAGCGTTAAGTTCAGCGTTTAGCCATGGGGCGAAGGGCCTGTCGTCCCGTCGGCTGCAACTGGGGCTATTTACTATTTTGTGGAGATCGCTAACCAATCAGATTACGGGATGAGTCCTTCCCGTCCCTCTTCGGGCTCTGTCTGGAATCCTTGCAGCCAGTTGCACAGTGATCAGTGATGATGAAGGTCAATGTGCCATTACTGACCACAGGGGGTCCTGGCTGATCCCAGGGCAGAATTTGACAAGTTTGCCTCATAACCGCATGAGTGAATGGTCTCTATGATAGACGCGTACAAAAGTATGTAAATATATGTATAAATTAAGGGTATTAAGTTCTTTGGAAAAGTAAAAAATTATTTCGCACATTTTTGACGTTGGTTCCCCAGGTCGTCGTCAGGCTCAAGTAAATGTGCAAAGACAGCTAACATTTCAAAAGTGCTTGAAAAATCGATATTCACTCGGTGCTTGCGCCAGCAAATAGCCGCCGTGCTCATTATTCCATATTGATTGGTCCTCGTCTTTTCCATTTTCCCTAAAATTTTACACATATACATATATACGTGAAGTAAGCGTTCCGTCCTCACTGTTGTGGTTAGGATCGCACTCCATCCCATTCTGTCCGCCCACCAACTTGCTACTGAAGACAACCAACGTTATGTCACAGCACACACACACTACATATAATACATAAGCAGCTCACTAGGAGTGCAACAGGCCAGACACAGACAGCTGTTTCACGGTCGTTACCGATCATCAGTACGTTATAGACCATATGAAATGAGGTATGTAAACATGTTGGGTAAGCGATAGACCCTCATTGTTGTTGTTAGAATAGTCACCTGCTGTCTGCGTCTGGCCCGTTGCACTTCCAGCGAGCTGCCCATGTAGTGTGTGTGTGTGTGTGTGTGTGTGTGTGTGTGTGTGTGTGGGTGTGATATGTGTCCTACGGCACAACGTTCGTTATCGTCAGCAGTAGACTGACGGGCGGAAAGAATGAGAGCGGGTGAGATCCTAGCCACAACAGTGAGCATCGAACGCTTACATGAGATGTCGATGTACCTCACTTCCTATGGGCAGTGACTTACTGATGATCGGAAGCGACCGTGAAACAGCTCTCCGCGTCTGGCCTGGTGGAGTAACAGTGAACTGCTCGTGTAATATATACATATATATCAGCGAGCAGGGACGACAGAGAGTACGGGTAGATTGATACAGCACTGTTTCTGGCTTATTCTGCTTTCCTTCAGCCAATCACAACCCTGATCAACAGCTGGGACCAGAAACAAAAACATACGCACAGACGCACCTGGCGTAGTTGATCCACCACTGGGGTCTACCAGATGGGTCAAAAGCACTTCCTCAAACTGAAGTTCACCAGTGCCTCGTCAATTGTCATTCTCTGCCGCTGCAGATCGGATATTTATTCAATCCGGAATGGGCTCACACCGACCTATTGGCTTCACGAAGTAAACAAGCTCCGTATGGGTGTCAAGGGTCGCGAAAAGGCAACCAATTACCAGACCGAAGTCGGCCAAGTCATAATAGCAGCGAGGAATAAATACCCGATCTGCAGCGACAGTGGCGAGGCACTGATGAAATTCGGTTCGATGAAGTGCTTTTGATCCATCTGGTAGACCTCCGTGGTGGACCAACTGCTCCAGGTACGTCTGCGCGCATGTTTGTGTTTCTGGTCCCAGCTGTTGGTCAGGGTTATGATGGGCTCAAGGAGGGCAGAATAAGCCCGAAACAGTACTGTATCGATCTACACGCAGTCTTTGTCGTCCCTTCACGCTGCTATTATGACTTGGCCGACTTCGGCCTGGTGACTGGTTGCCATTCGTGACCTTTGTCACCCATACGGAGCTTGTTTGTTTCGTGAAGCCAATAGATCGGTGTGCGCCCATTCCTGACTGAATATATATATATATATATATATATATATATATATATAGACAGAATGGTATGACCGACAAAGACAAGGGAGACTGGAATGGCCACTTCCGGCTTATTAGCCGTTGTCAGCCTGTCATACCCAACCACGAAGTGTGGAACACCCGAGGATCGAACTTGCGAACTGTCAGTTAGAAGACCACGCCTCTAACCACTGGGCCACAAGCCCGTTGCCCTATCGGTTTTGATCGGGAATGGTAGAGAGCGCTCACCAACCGTTCTTACGGAACTCACTCGTTCCGTTGTGCCTTATGGGCTCTCTCTCGAGCCCAACCAGCAGCCGCAAAGTGGCGCATGATAAAGACAGTATATTATATTCCTGATCGAGATCGACAGGGCAACAGGCTCGTATCCCAGTGATTAGAGGCGTGGACTTCTAACTAACAGGTCGCGAGTTCGAGCCTCGGATGTTCCACACTTCGGGGTTGGATATGACTGGCTGAAGATGGCTAATAAGCCAGAAACGGCTATTCCAGTCTTCCATGTCTTTGTCGGTAATGCCATTCTGCCTATATAATGCGCGCTGTGCGGCTGCTGTTTGGCTCGAGAAATAGAGCGCTGATGAGGTACGACGGAACGAGTGAGTTTCTTAAGAACGATCGCTGAGCGCTGCCTACCATTATATATAAATGCATATGAGGAGAAGAGGCGATCTGGGGAACCATCGGTTTTATAGCCAAATATTTATAAGAAAACTGGCTTCCATCGTCGGAGGTAGGTTCTGTACGGCGCCTCACAGCATTTATGGGCGTTGCGCATGCCGGCCGGCTGTCGTTCCTACTGCTATTCGTGCAGAATATGCTGCGGGGGCAGGAGTTACTTGCTGTCATGCTGGTCGGCCCCTTGCTCTTTCTTCTCGTCGGGGAGCTGTGTCGGGATGGCAACGGCCATTGACCCCGTCTGTAGTGCCCGCACTTTTGTGCCCGATTCTCCCGGCGGTTAACTAGGCTTTGCGAGTGCAGCTCAATCAACGGCATCGAAGACAGTGAGTCAGAGACACAGTTCGCGGCCAAATACCGATGAGGGGGTCACCAGGCCGATAATAAAGGAGTCACAGGAAACGGGCCAGCAACCAGCGAGGTGCACACGGGCAGAGGCAAACAGGGGACAATCAGGAGAAGCGTGGGTCAGGCACAACAAATGCTGGCAATGCAGACGAAGTCAACGACCGTTGCCATCCCGACACATCTCCCTGAAAAAGGGAACGACCAGCATGACAGCAATTAGGTCCTGCCCTCGCAGCATATTCTTCACGAATAACAGTAGGAACGACAGCACCTATAATTACTGTGAGACGCGTACAGAACCTACCACCAATGATGGAAACTTATTTGCTTTTTAAAATCCGGCTATTAAATCTATGGTTCCCGAGATCGCCTCTTCATCTCATTTATCTCCGGGGGCGCACATTTTCGCTTCAATTGATACTTACTGTAAATTTATAAACGTGAGCAAGTTTAAAGCCCATAGACGTGTTTCGCCGACATCGCGAATGTTGCATGATGTGTTAGCAATTTTTTGTCGATATTTCTCCTTTTGCTCATTTCGTATCACTGCTCGAACCCAAATTCGTGGTTAATGACGGCGGGCACTTCGTACACTGAAGAAAACAGGGCTGTTCCAAGAATTCCTGACTGCCCGTAGGTGCGGGGAGGGGGCAAGCTGTCCACGATTAAAGCGACAGTGAGCCAAATTGCCGAGTTTTCACCATGCCAAGAATCATTAACGATGGTGGCATTACGGGTGTGGACTAACAAGCAACCATCGCAACAGGTACAACCCCGGCGATAAACAGAGTACTGTTAATAGTAAGCATTTGGTTGCAGGGCGACCACACCGTATAAATAAAGCACGCCTTATGCCTCTATTACTCTTATCTGTGGTTGTATGCGATGACAGGTTCTAGCGAGAATCGGGAACATCGAGCCAATAAACGTCTTGTTCCAGTGATCGCACCTTCCTTTTCTGTCGTACACCTCAGTCAAATGTTAACCCAAGTCCTCTGATTATGGCCTTTAGCTGCCCCAAGGAGAGGTTTTCCTGGACAAAAGAACTGCCTTTATCTCTTCTATGCAATCATTCTCATAACCTTCGAATGCGTCCTAGCATCATAAGCGAAACCCAAGAGGTCAGTTTATTTCATTGCTTTATGGCATCCTGTAAAATGTCCTTTTTTGGACTGGGACATGTTTAGTAGTCACTTTTTTAACTGTTAAAGCTTGTATTCACATGCAGAAATTAGCCATGTGAAGCATGCTGTATGCACAAACTTCTGTAGACTACATCTAATTACTTGTGTTTGTTTCGACAGTTGAGATTATTCATATAGGTGGGCTGAAATATCAAAACATACATCAAGGACTCGTAGTTTTATCTCTTTTTCCGCGCACACCAGTTGACGCGAAGTATCAACGGCAACATCATTTTCAGGTAACCGAGCTTCATCTTTTAAATAATCGGGTACAAAAGTCTGAGCAATTCGGCCTCTAAAACACAGTAATATCGTTAAAACAGTGGTTTTTTTCTCACCGCCCAAGACCTTTAAGCATGTACAAATATTCCGAAGGCCGCAAAATTAACAAACATGTCTTGACTAACTTAGCTCTTGCGCGTGTAACAAGATATTTATTTTATTCCTTTTTTCTATCGGTTGCCTAATTTAGAAACGAAATGTGTCCGCGATGGACATTTGAGGATTATATCTATATTTATTAGTAGAAAAATTAAGCAAGTGGGGAAAATAGTTCTAGTTGGAGCAAAACTATCTTTTAAATCTGCAAGAAAAGTGTCTGAGTGGGCGAAGGTTTCCATTTTCTCTGCTACCCTACGTTTTAATGACATAAAGAATATGAAAATTTCATTACGAGATATCATTACAAAACAGTTTTTAAAATTCGAATACCTCTTTGAAGTGATTTTCAGTGTATCTTCTTCAGTAATTTGGTCAATAGGTCAGCTTACTGACATTGGTTGAAGCGTTATACAGACAAAACTTTTGCATAAGCAAAGGCCTTAAAGCGTTTTCCCGCCTTGAATATACCCATGCACACAGTAGTTTGAGAAATAGATTGTCAGCACTACAAACCGCAGGGGGTTTCCTAGCATTTCTGAGACACCTTGAGACATTGCAGACTTCATTTAAAGCAGGCATATTCAGCAGAATTTATTGGAATCAAAAAAATTCGCGACGGCTTGTCAACTGCAGTCTGTCGTTGCATAACACAGATAACAAGTGAGAAAGATACAGAGGGTGAAACTTCCACAGAGAAAATGAATATAAAACAGCAACGTCATCATAAATTGCACGTAGACTAATCAATGAAATGGTAACTTGGAAACGCGAAATAGGAAAGAAAACGGAGAATTTAACACGCCGAGGCATTTCACCGTCGCGAACCTTATTAATTCCAGTAAATTCTGCTGTCTATGCCTGCTTTAACTTCATTCGGGGAAATTTTGCTTCAGGTATCGCAGTGTTCGCCGTTTACCGAAGACTGACGGTAATTCGTCAAAGGGGATGCTATCCTGTTAAACGAAAAAAGTCAACCTACAATGGGATTTATTAATCTTTATTCAAACTTTTACTTACTGGTATGCTTCTCTGCAGATTACATGATAGAGACTTTAGTTCCCTGACATAATCATATAGGTAATCAAAATACATTCCTTTCATCACATTTACGTAAAAAACGTCCGCTCATTTATCTGCCTATCACTTTGAAAACATCATAAACCCTCAAGCTTTCGTCTGGTCAGTGCACCGAATTATACATTAGCTACCAACAGTAAACGAGCTCTGGAATTCATTGAAAGGATTCACCAAAGAGCCATTACCTCTACACCATTTTCTCTGTTCAAGTATTTATAAGACGGTGCCATATATTTCAGCTAGGTAAACTTGCTTTGAAGTAGGTTATTTCCATACTGTGCTGTTAGTATGGGATCACCTTTCCCTAAAGTATACAACTAGCTGCCTGTCGGCACTTAGTGAATATTACACTGTATTCCGTTGTAGCTGATGGAATTCGGCTCAAACTTTTATAGATCACAACTTATGTCCGAGCCTATAGAACTTGACTGTGCTGATTTACTCCAAGTTCGCAGTTAATTTCTAAGGCAATTAAAAAGCTATAAATTCGCTCGTTTGACGCGAAAGTTTTGGCTTTGTCAAAAGTCTCATTTCCAAACGGAGTAATATTGCCAATATTACCTTCTATTCATCCAAACGTCATTCAATAGTACTTCGAGGCACTTTGAAATTGTTCGGGAGATTACGCACGGTTATTGACAAAGGTCACTGTTTTTTGTATATTCCTCTGATAGTGGTTGCCCAATAATCCGGACAAAACGTTTCTTGGTGTGTGACAGAGACAACAAACAGGCGACTTCAGTGAGCGACCGATCTCATTAAATGTTGGCTGAAATTCTGAAATGCGTTTTCAATTAGGAAGGATTAATAACGCGGAGTTGTTATACTAATTATCATACAGCATAACCCTATAAAATATCGGACTTGCCAGGAAGTCGGATTTTGAATACACTGCTTTTCAATCTCCTGCAGAGACCGTACTCAGTAAAATGTGACTACCTATGTGGCATGCATTTTCCTCATGATTTTCGATGGTCTCACAAATTCAAATATAACTTATGGAAACCATAAACAAAAATATGCTTTCTTTCAGTGAGTTAACAGATAAACACGCATTCGTTTTATTTTATACTCAAGAAAGGAGTATGATTAGGTTTAAGAAAATGTTATATTATGAGATTTTTTTAAGACCGCGCAATTTCCATTCACATAGCAACGTATTTGTCCATTTACCACTGCTCCTCATGAAATGTACAACATAGTCCGCATCCATTGCAAAATTTTGTAAACTCTGTATGACATCTGTTTAATGGCTTAGAAAAACATGTGATTTTCTTTATGCAGAAGGCATGCAGCTTGCTGACTGAAATCACTAAGAGCTAGTGCAAAGGACGATCAGGTTCCAATTTATTCGGCAATTAGGAAACTTTTTAACACCTAATCATACTCCTTTCTTGAGTATAAAATATAACGAATTCGTGATTGCCAATAGAAGCACAACTCCTGGAGAAACTCAAAGGGGTAAGCCTCAATTCAAAAGAGGTCATGGTATCTTTGATGTTACGTCCCTTTTTACTTCTATTCCCCAGGACCTGGCGCTCGAGACAATCGAGCCGCTACAACAAGGCCAATACGATGAAACGGAGAATCGTCTTGGACACACCTAAGCCCTTCAGCACCTGAAGCTCAGTCTCAGGACGTACTTCACGTTCGAAGGGACAATCTACGAACAGGTGAAGGGCACACCAATGGGTTCGCCGATTTCGAGGTTCATCGCCGAGGCGGTCCTGAAACGGTTAGAGTCGCTGTACTTCCAACACCACAAACCGAAGTTCTGAGCCCGGTATTTGGATGGTACCTTCGTCGTTGTCGACCGGGATCAATTGCTGACATTCAAGGAACGTCTGAATGCGGTCCTCTCGGACATACAATTTAAGATGGAGGAGGACGAGAACAACCACCTGGCCTTACTGGATGTCGTTCTACGCCACAAAGATTGTGGTGGACTAAAGGCCAAAGTGTTCAGGAAAACTACAAATACGATGCAATTACTGAACTTAAACAGCAACCACCCAATCAGCCACAAACACAGTTGTGTAAAGACGTTCTATCGGCGTGTCGAAACTCACTGGAGTGAGCCGGAAGACAAGATTGCCGAACTACAATAGCTCCGACTGGTCTTCAAAGCCAATGGTTACCCGCGCAACTTCGTCAACCGGTTCATACGCAAAAGGGACGAAAGGCCTGAATACACAGACAACCAATTTTGGTGAGCGCTCCCGTATGTCAAGAACGTTTCGGAAGCTGTTGACCACCTTCTCGCCCCACTTGGGGTTGGAGTTGCACACAGGCCGGAGGCAACCATCAGGCGTCAGTTAATGAAACCGAAAGACCCGCTACCTTGGCCAGAAATGTCTGGAGTCGTTTATCGGATCCGGTGCAGTTGCGGACAAAGCAACTACGACGGAGATACCGGAAGACAGCTCCTAACGAGAATGGTCGAACACGCTGCAGCGGTACGGAGAAATGACGCCAGCTCCCAAGTTGCGGCTCATTCGACGAGATCCGGCCACACATTCAAATTCGGTGAGGTTAAAATTCTCGCAAGAGGTGACAGCCGCGTGAGCCGGGAGCTACTTGAATCATGGTTTACTGGCTCCCAGTCCATTAACAAGTGCAATGATCTTCCCATTCCATACTCGGTGCTGAGACTTCGGCTAGGCGGAGTAATTGGCCACGCACGGAGCGCACAGGTGAACACTTTCCCCAACACCAGAATCGGTGCGTCAGATGATCCAGCAATTATCAAACCAACATTCAGCGCACGTAATGAAATTGCGGCAATTAACGACGACCATCAAACAATTGACACACCACGCGCACCGATCCCGGATGAAGGGGGGAGTCGTGAATGTTCATAAGAATGCGGTAGCATGGCGACTGCATCCTATTAATTCTGCAGCCCCTGGTGCATGAATCATCCGTATCTGCCGTTGTCTCTGATGTCGGATTCGAGTAGGAATCCGAAACGTCGGGCTAATAAAGCTGTTGTCCCAGCGATCGTGTGTCCTTCTTCAAGAATGCGTAATTATCTATTAACTCACTGAAAGAAAGCATAATTTTGTTTATGGTTTCTATAAGATATATTTGAATTTGCGAAACCATCGAAATCAACGAGGAAAACGCATGCTACATAAGTAGTCATTTTGTATCGAGTATGGTTTCTACAGGAGATTGAAAAGCAGTGTATTCAAAGTCCGACGTCCTGACGAGTCCCAAATTGTATAGGGTTATGCTGTACGATAATTAGTATAACAGCCCCGCGCAATTCATCCATTTTAATCGAAAACTTGTTCGAGAGTTTCAGCCAAATTTCATGAGATCGGTCACTCACTTCATTCGAAATGTGTTAATTTCTCCTGGAAGCCAATCTGACTTGGTGTGCCCGTCCTCGAATAAATAAAAAATTATTTTTAGCGACAGAAATAGGAAGGTAGATAATTACAGATGAAGTGCTTGGATGAAGTCCATGTTTCGCAAATCTTCTCTTTTATGCCCTATGCAGTGAAAATGCAAATATCCCAATTAGGTGAGAGTCAAGTACTGACGTTTAAATCGCCTAAATGTAAGGTTTCTTTGGTCTTAACACATAATACTGAACTTTCAACTTAATAGACAAACTTAATAGGGTTTTGCACGAGAAACGTGCCTTTGCATATCGCGCTAGTCCAATGATTAAAATGCGCTTTGTCTGAGATATGCAGTGGGGATTGCCGCAATTTGACAACTGGATGACGTATTTTGCATTTATCCAAGTGCGTCCGACTACCTCAGTTTGTTCTATACCTCCGAGATAGCATCGGAGCAACACGTTGATTTATTTTAACACTTTGGTTTAATTTAATCCCATTAAGCATAGTTAGTATATGCAGAATGGCATTACCGACAAAGACAAGGGAGAGTGGAATAGCAACTTCTGGCTTATTAACCGTCGTCAGCCAGCCATACCCAACCCCGAAGTGTGGAGCACGCAGGGCTCGAACTCGCGACCTGTTTCTAGAAATCCACGCCTCTATCCACCGGTCCACGAGCCCGTTGCCTCGTCGGTTTTCGATCGGGAATATACAATGGTAGGGGGCGCTCACCGATCTTCCTTACGGAACTCACTCGTTCCGTTGTGCCTTACGGGCTCTCTCTCGAGCCCAACCAGCAGCCGCACAGGAGCGCATGATATAAACAGAATGACATTACGGACAAAGACAAGGGAGACTGGAATGGCCATTTCTGGCCTAGTAGCCGTCGTCAGCCAGCCATACCAGTATATATACAGCCAGCTATTATATATACACTGGCTGCTAACTACGGGCATCTAATCCAGCTTTGATTGAAATACAGATTATGGCCAGGCATCCGTTCAAACCGGAGGGTTTTTTTCGGGTTTCCTGTCCCGCCTCATATTATTGAAGTCTTTTGTCTGCACCGTTTCCATTTTGAAAATACCTATCGAGTAGTAATTACGGATCGCCATTCAATCCCCCTTACCAGTGCAAGGTGGACATTCACTTCCTGTCCTGTAAGCGTGGTTGCTAAATGAGTGGACATTTTTTCGACAGTGCGTACAGTAATTCAATAAATATGGCGGGTATCCAGTAGCCTGTATAGTAAGAGCGTTTGATTAAAGTACTCATCATCGACTGGATGCCTGTCTGAACATCGATTGGAACATTAATGTCAATCGGCAAATAAATGAAAAATGTTCACCCCTGTGTTAATTGTTGCAGTCAACGTGTATTCCTTCGTCATTTGTTGCAAACAAGCACTTAAACGTGCGCGAAAAATGTTGAAACTTAACTTTTTTTAAATTACAGCAGGAATTGTTTGTTTTTTTGCCATTGTCACAGGTAAATGTGGCCTATATTAAATGCAGACTCCTTTAACAAGTCAAAATATTTTTCTAGGCGAAAATATCGCTCTTTGTGTTTTAATGTTCTAAATTAATTGATGCATAAGCGCTTTTACAGGGACTTCCAAAATTCGATGGCATTAATTAGATTAGGTGTCTTAAATCATAAAAATAAAGGAATTCACTTGAACCAGCCAGCATACTATGCGTTTTACTGAGTTCAGGCTCATAGAACTAAATGGTTCTCAAAACACAGGCGACTATTGAATTTCTCCCAGAAAACTGCTTGAAATCCTATTTTTTATAAACCTACCCTAGGTCTTTTGGCAGATTTCAAATAATTCACTTTGACCCAACCGTGAAAAACTCTGTGACTTGATGGGATTCGAACCCACGACAGCAAGGGGAGGCTTTAGTATAGCCAACGCTCTAACCATTTGAACTACGGGGCCCCAACGGACAACGCAGTTTTAATCACGTTTGGGTCAGGTTTACTCGCCCTAGGTAATGAAGCGTTTGCAGTCGTATTTTATGATTAACTTGACTACTTAGCAAATTGGATAAGAAAATGGGCTGCATGGGAGACGTCTTTTTCGCACGCTCGGTCGTGCGGGACACAGAAACTATTTAAGGGTCGGAAGGCATATCAGGTGTAAAGGATGAATCTGAGGTTATGATATAGGGTTGGCGAGGGGTCCAGTCCTCTTTGAACTAATTGCCACTACTGACAGCATAGTCAGATGCAGAGTCAGATTCGTTTGCCTTCAGGTAACCTGCTCATGTTCCCTGTATAGAGGCAGAGCGTTTCTTGAAAAAAACTGACATTGTCTTCAGACAAATAGGCTAATCTGTAGAAATCAACCCCACCAGACGGGTAATATTGGCAAAGTTAACTAAATTCACTGGCGAACTAAGCTCTAGATTTCCAGAGAAGGGTTTACACTCTGTCTGTACCATTTAAAATCCCTTTAACAAGCGCGATTTTTTTTCACCTCATGAAAAACTGTTGCCACAGAAATGGACCTTCTCTCCTGATAGTAAGGGATCATGAAGCAAGTGCAGAGATTGACTTAGAGCTTCAGAGGCATCATAGGAAGTGTGGGCAAATTTGTGGAAAATAGTTTATTCAAAACAAACAAATTATCGAAAAATCCTTTTATACTTTATAGTTCATCTTCTTCGGCTGGCGCTCTGCCCCAAAAAATCAAGATACAACATCCAAAATATGAAATAATTGTAGGGATAAAATTGGAACTGATTGAAAATGTCCTTAAATGGAATGAAACGGGGCAGGTGTTCTGCAAAGTTACCAACATCAAAATGTTTTCATTCTGAGACAGGAAGAAAATGTGAGGACTGGACATGACATATGCGTATGGTCGCAGGTCTGCAATGGTGGGATCGATAGTTGGATTCTGGTGGCGTAGCTGTGCACATCAAAAATGAAGTTTGAGGCATATCCTGCGTGTGGCCGCTTGAGCGGTGCGATGATCTTGAACTCCAACCTGTCGTCCTTCGTTCGGAAGAATGAATGGCTCTTAGCGTATGTAGGCAGGACGAAATGACAGTGGATGCACTCTGGTTTAAAGTTTCCCCATGGAAATCCTGCTAAATGCGTCTGTTTTCATGAGAAACGAATATATACAGGGCATTGTTCATGACCTCCGATAGGAAATTTCACTCTAAAGGAGACAAAATCGCAATTTTGAACAAATTTCCTCGAATCATGTCACAGTGGCACAAGCCTCAACTAATGGAAATCTTTGATGATTTCCAGTATGTTATTCAGCTATAAGCTCTATTTGAACACGGATACCCTAACAGGTTACTGAAGCGAAAACATATAGTTTAATACGTCGATTTATTTCACAGTAATATATGGCGAAATATCCTACGTGATTTCCTAATTTAGAGTGCGCGCAGCACTAAGTGGCATTTTTCTGTCATAGGATGCCAGTTCACCATTCTTTTGAATATTTCATGAACTTATATTGTTCACATAATATACCACCGTGAGGAAGTGGTTGGATCTTTCCCACCACGGGACTTCCGTTTTAATTGCGTGCAGTACCGCCAGCGCAGCCCCAGTCTCGAGCAAAAGTTTCGTGTGCTGGGGGAATATGCTGTGCACAGAGGAGGCTTATATGTTTTACGCCAGTCATCGGAGACAAACTCAATTTCTGCTTGATAATTTTTTCTTTTGGACTTACTAATTCAAGAACTGATTTAAACACCGAACAATATAATTTCTTGACTTGCATTGTTGGCGAGCAAATCCGCCTGCTGTACCTGTCTGTCTGAACAAAAGCATCCTATGACTTTTACTCCTGTTTTGTTATGCTGCATGGAGATCGTGGATCGTAAGTACATCGTGCAGGTAGAACTTTGAAATTTATGACCGGTGATCAAGAAATCCAAATTCAGCTCCCAGATTGCCCAACCTGGAGTTTGGCAAGTTGAATGACGACGGCTGACATTTCGACCGTCGATTTCGACGGTGTTCACCGTGTGCTACACAGCAAGGTGTTGCAGACATGGTGATTTGCGCGTGCGTTAGTTTATGGTGATAGTAGACCTGCAAAGCATCTATCGCACACTCTCCTCCTAACTTGAACCCAAAGTCAAGAAAGAGCAAAGCAGACCGCGTTTGGGGGGGGGGGTGCGACAACGGCTAATGCGTCAGAAACAGCCATACCGGTGTTTCTAACATTTGTCGGCATCCTTGCCTGCATATTTGTATTTAAAATAACAGAAGAACGCGAATCCCTGCAAGATGAACTGAAGAGGAAGACGAAAGGATGATAGCTGGGACCAGTTGTTTGTTTGTTCGGTGTTTCAAACACCCAGTCTAGGTAGCTATACATTTAACCTTCCTTTGTCGGAAACGATCTTCGGTGACGTCATTGGTCTGATCGTGTGACGCCTGTCAAACTGCTAACAGATAAATACGTCTGTTAGTTGAGGCCATTTAAATCACCACAATTTTCACGCCCTAGAGAGCAATGGTATGCCCTCACAAGGAGGAGAATGCTGCCATTAAGGACAGATTATTTTTCGGTCTCACTGCCAGCTCATGTTTGTTTACCGGTTTTGCCAGCATAGACGACTCGGTCGTAGTTGGGTTCTATGCGGTAGATGTAGACTGCTGTGTTTTGGATCCCTAGGGTGCAAGGGCTGGCGACGGATTGCTTTTTCTGGTCTGTCAGTCGCGACTCAGTCTATCAATCTGGAAAGTTCTTCGAAAACCCCGGCAACATAAGTTATCTCCTATAACTTTTCGTCTGTGTTTTTGAAAAAATCTGCCAGACGGAGCTGAGTTACATATGCAGCCGACTTTTTCCAATTTCCCCGGCAATTACTTCTCCAACAATTCCCGAGAGGCCAAATCTGTTAAGGCTCGCTCCGAAGGTTGGCATGGAACATTCAGGGTGAAATCAGCCAGTCCCCCCCGATAACCGTGTAATATTCGTAAGCTGCAAACAGACAGTCAGTAGTATGCAAATGTTGCCTGATTCACCATACTGTCAGCACAGGTCATAGCTAAAATTGGCAAAACATGTGTCTGGGCTTTTAGTGAGGGCCTGTGCTGTCAGTGGAGTGATTCATGCAACATTTGCATACAGATGGCTGTACATTTTCTTTATCCCCTGGCGTGGGAGCTAGAAACATCGGATGAGTATACAGCTGGTCCCAGATATGTCTGCTCGGCTTCCTCATGGACGAGAAAAACGGGGAAGCATCACTGCGCCCCCCTTTTGTTTCCAAGTAAAACATAATTTCATCTTTGGAGGTGGGTATTTGCAGAGGAGTGGCGGTCAAGGCAAGAAGGCGTTAATAAAATGGATCTGTCTTTGTACTCAGGGAAACGTGTTCATGGTCCCTTATTATGTCTGGGGGCGCGCAACCTTGCTTCTTTTAACAAGTATAGATATATGTATCGGATGGGAGAGGACAGATGACGAGGGTAGATTGGTACAGAATCGTTTGAGACTTATTCTGCCTACATTCAGCTGGTCATAACTTTGGCTATCATGTGAGACAATAGAGGCGAACACACTCAGTTACACGGCGCAGACGGTGCATATTCTATTGAGAACGTCAGAAGCACTTCATCGAAACAAAGTTCTTCCGAGTTCTGCAATCTTTTGGTACCTATCTTTATAGATATGGTATTTATTCGAACAAGAATCGACGTCCACCGATCTGTTGGTTGTCCGAACCACGCAGATCCTGAATATGAGGCAGAAGTCACAGACAGGCTGGCCAACGACGTCTAACAGCCCACAATATTGTGATCCCGGTTTGTCTTGCTTGCTAGTAATTATCGCGAATAATTGCTATTCCTCACACGAGTGCTTTTTAGAGCTGTTGACATAGCTCTACAGCATAACGTCACGAGCATGTTTTGCTTCGTATCCAAATAGGTGAATGGTTCCTCTTTTCTGATATACATGTGTGGATGTTTCTCTTTCTGTTCCTAAATGATAGTCATGTATTAAATTAACTGAGTGGGAACTGAAAAGGCCAAAATAATGATGTCACAGCTTTTTGCTATCTATACAGATGTAGTAAAAAATGAGTATCATAGCAACTGTAATCAGAAACAAATCCGCTCATTTGGAAAACAGTAACTTTCAGTAAGTACATTTTAACTAGTGGTCCAGGTCGTCCCGAAAATTGTATACATTCTCTATATATGCAACCTCGTCTTCAGTTATTTCTGGAGTGTTTGCTAATGCACAAACGGCTGATGACACTCTTTCACGATCATGTTATTTTTTCGGTTTTTCAGCAAGACGCATGTTTGGCGCGATTTTTAATATAGTGTGCGGAATGTAAGCTGCTTGATGTTTAAAAACTTATATCGTTTTTCTTGAATATCAGTTATCCTATAAAATAAGAAGCAGACCTGAAATTTGTGTCAGTTGAGGTTGTGGTAAAATTTTTCGGACGCGACAATGGGTTTTTCCATATTTTGAGCATCGTGGATTAATAAAAAAAGCATTATAACCTTTTTAGTATACCCAGAGACATTTTTGGGGGCATTGTATGGGGTTGTTTATACCTTGATCTCTAGACTGGGTTGAGGTTAAAGTGGGGGTTTTCCTAGTTTACTTGTTATCATTATTAGGCAGAGTCAGCCAAGCAAAGGGTATATGCCTCGAAAACACCTTCTATCATAATATGTTAGATCGCTTTCTCCGAACTATTAAACATAGCAGCAGTATGAACAAAATCCAAACATTCTGCCGTTTTGCTTTTCATTTTAAGCTTTCATTCCCATTAAAGTTTGTTCGAAATTGTCTAGAAGGACAAGAAATAAACTTCGCTTAGCACTGACCCGAACAGGATCCAACAGAGACCATTTCGATGTATTTGCGGGTCAAACAGCTGTAGACGTGTAGAAAACAGGCATTAGGAAAGGTCTGTCCGTTGCTGCCGCAGACAAGAGGCCAGTCATTGGTCACCACGTTGCCGTGCCAACGGGGATCCCCGAATACCTGAGTCCGCCGTTGAGTCAGCTGGGCTAACTGAAACGACGTCCGGGTACTCAGGTGCGAAGAGATAATAGGGTTGCAATTTGGTGGGTTTCTCTGACAGTCCATGCAGACGGGCTGACGAGTCTTATGATGGTACGTGCAGTTCATATCCTTGCTCTGACACCGAATATTCTCGCAAGTTGTTGAGGCTACAGGGTATCATTTAAAAAGTCCATAAATGGCGAGGCAGCTGCAGCAAAATTAAGGACTCAAAGATTCAAACCCCAACATTATAAATCGGCATTTTTAATTAGTCACAAAAACTCCGAGCTGCTGAACGTCTCTAAGATCTTCCCTAGCCAGAAGGACCTAAATTTGGCGCATTTCTAGTGAATCTTCCTTGTTTGTCTTGTGTTCTTGAGCCTGCATTCGAAGACAGGATTTTAATCATTTCCTTATGTTTTTTGACAGTGATATGGGAACATCTCCACGCTTGGGTTCTGGTAAACAAGGAAATATGTGGTACTTCTGTGAACGTATACCTAGATGCGCCCTAAAGTACACCTTTCGAGCAGATCCGGGAACCAGACTATCTGGGAGGAAACGAGTTCGGGATCGGCAGTTGCCGCAAATTGGGTCACCAGGATGGGCGAACAATCTGGGAAGAGGGAGGGGAAGTCCAGTTGCATCCGTTGACTGGACCCATTTTCGCCACATCTGTCGAATGTCCGTTTTCCTTTTCCCTTTTTGAGCCAAAGAAGACATGTCTTGTCTCTACATCTCGTTCGATACAGCCAAAATTTCCTGCAGATCAGTAGTTTATACAAAAATATAGAAGGCCTTTGCAAAGAGGTGAGATATCCTACACTCTCATCTGATAATTAGATATAAGGGAATCACGTTGCGGTTAAATTCAAGATGTGAACACTCTCTCAAGAATATGACAGTACTTGCACTGCTCCAAAGGCCTCGATCTCTTTATGAAATTACAATTAATTCAGTAAGATACACATGTCGCCATCTTTTTTAACATTAGGTTGGTAGAAGAATGTTCATCAGGTTTTGTTTGTCTCATGAGATATCGTTTCTCTTTCAATTACACCTCTGGTAGTAATCGTAAATACAGCTTAAAGTAACTAGTGAGTTGGCGCGTGGATTGCCGGGCTTCTCCCAATCCAATGATTCCATGCCTCCTCCCCTCCCCCCACGAAAAAATGTTCCCAAATGAGGCTCGACAGTCAATTATTGCTGTTCAAGAAAAATGCCTAGGAATCCTAGGAGGCTTTACCTCACCCTTCGGCCAACAAGTCTGCAACCAGATGATCAACATAGCGCGAGATTGGTAAAGGGGAATGCGTCAGTTTGGTGGTGAGGTCGCTTAAACGGGTTGTAATTATCATTGTATCTTAGTCCTTTTCGCGAGAACTAAAACCCGACCGTCTAACCCCGAAGTCTTTGCTCAAAAGCCCAACATATCTGGGCAACATTTCCTTTGTAAAATACCTCCATAAACATTAATGCGTGTGGTGCTGGCTACTGAGGAAGACGTCGCTGCTCCAAGATAGTCCCAAAAAACTGCCGCTCTTTTTGCCATTTGTTCGCTTTCGCACGGTCTGTTTTGTTAAAGTCAGTTAAGCTCCCAGTTTCATCGAACATTGTCGCTACATTTTTCAAGTGCATTTGAACAAACTCTATTTTTCGCTTCCAAATTATTGTCTCAGGAACCAACTCTTACCATTGCAAACTCCAAGATACGCTATTCGGATTTCCATACCAAGCCGTATGCTCGCCTGCCTGAGTTGACACTGGTTCCGGTAGGTCCGGTTGTTGGTGGCACAGATGGGCACTCCGAACTGATCGTTTGTGCATTCCGAGAAGTCTTCCGAAAGGCCACCAAATTCGAGACTGGAGAGACCAAATTTACTCTGTGTTGGTCCAAGCCAGTTTGGTTCCTCGCAGCTTGCCTGTCCACTGTACTGGCGAATAAGGCAGACCTGAGATGCCGGACATACTTTCTAAAAAGGTTTCAAAAATACATTCGCAAAAACATATTTCATAGCGGTTGCTTACTCAATTACTGAACAACTGAATCAGCGCAAGTACACGGCAAATCTTTTTAGCAGATACGCCTGATTTAATCTCTAGTCCTAGCAACCAGATTACTTCCTGCGGCAATTTATGGGACATTTAGAGATTACACAGACAAGGAACGCGCGGCACAGCCGATCAGCCTGTTTACGAAAGCTTACTAGCGAAAACAAACGGTAGAGCCCAGTAGTTTGACTTTTTGAATCCCTGACAGTCCATTTCACAGTTAATAATGTTGTTTTTTCTTAAGAAATTTATAAAAGCAACGCAGGCTGATCTGTCTGTCATTGAATCGAATTTCGATTACTTTCTTCTAATATTCCAGTTTTTGGAATCCACTACTCCGTTATATCGACAACGAAGGCAATCCGTCTGTCTGCTTAGGTTTGTTTGATCAACATTAATGATCAACAGCCACACAGATGTGCACGTGGAAACATAGAAAATGACGACAATTACTCGAATCCTTGAAGGAACACAGGGTCATATTGTTAAAAGGAAGTGTTTGAAGTCATGCCGTTAAACAAGTTAACTTGCCGACTGAATAGTAGTTCGACTGAGTGAGAATTGGCCAACTGCAGTGTAATATCTAATGTAAGATCACGATTACCGGCTGCTAGCAAATAAGACTATCAGTCTTTATTTATCTCAAATTTTGACTGCAACAGTCTAAACGATAGGATGAAACGTTTCCAGCGTTTGTGCTTGTTCACCGCTGCTCTCTAACACAGAACAGGCAATAAAAACTACAAGATCTCCTAAGCAATATGTAGCTTTGGGGAGTTTTTAAGGAGGAATGTATTTAGACGGTCAAAATAAACGAAGCAAATAGCGTCTCCTATTGACTGCAGAAAAAAGAACATTATCAATTTCCGCAAAAGCAGTGGACTGACTTCCGAGCATGAACTCATTGAATGACTCACCGACTGTCGAATCAGTCCAACGCCGTTGATTCCAGTGTAGGCGTCGTCGCGATCGGCAGAATTGTAGCGACTCGCCAGCCAACAAACACTCTCAGTCGGAGGACATACGGCCTCCTCGAGCATTCGACTTTGTTTTCTGCAGCGTTCACGGATGAAGTCGCAGCGGTTTCTAAATCTTCCGTAATCTGTCGTGCAAACTGGCCCATCGAGGTAGTCCAGAGCCGTGCATTCGGTGGCACATTCACAGACTGCACGGTGTCCCTGAACAACGCACTTGTATCCAGTATCGCATGGAATATTTTGGCAGGTTTCGAAGACTCCTTGAAAAAAATAGGTGGATTAGGAAGACAGACATATGGCGTCCGATGTGTTAAATAGTTTGCTGACACTAAACAGCCTGATTTTGTATACATCTCTCCGCTGTACGCCCGCAGAAACTGTGTGCAGCTTGCAAGCTATGTTTAAGACTATGGTGACTGGAAGAAAATTGGAAAGTGACCAATCAGGTCGAAATCAAAGGACATGCGACGAAACGTTTGATCAGCGACCAGGCAGTGGGAGATTGCATCGCTACTTGCTAAGTAACTCTGTATATTTTAGTGCACTCCGAAAACTTGGTCCGAGCGACAACATCTACATAAGAAATATAAATTAGGGATGCAATAACTCCACGCTATGGATTGCAGAGGTCAGGGCTTGGATGCACATGTCCTATCTAAAGGATGAACAGATGATCGCCATGCTACTGAAAATACTGCAAAAAGCGTCGATGCAAACTGAATTTAGGCGGAACATCGGCGCCTGCGACATTTAGGCCATCTAGATGACACTACGGTTCTGACAAGCTAGGATGCATAGTAGGCTTTCACATGAGTAAGTAATGTTCAACAAGAGTTGTTAAAACCTCATAGGTGAGTTAAAATAAAAAATAACTCGCTAGTTGTTCGCCCAGTTGCTGACTTACGGTCCGAGCATGCGTACTCGCATCTTGCAACACCCTCTTTTGCGAGGAGGATATCCCGTACATATTGTTCCTCTGAAATCGCCTCCGACACGAAAAAACCCCCTAGAGCACAGCAGTCCTCGCGAGACATATCATTTTTAGCCAGCATATTGTGGCACAGACCATTTTCTAGGCGTAGTCTGAAACAGCTGCCGCCTGCGAAAGAAAATTCATAGATCTTTATATCAACAAGACTAAAGTAAAACATTCATCAGAAGACATTACTTTTCCGCTTACCTTCACAAATCTCTGCCATGGCTGTTAAAATCAGAAGAATTGGTGCAAACCCGAACAGAAAGCAAAACTGATTTCCAAGACGGTTTACAGTTTTTGTTTGCTGCAGTTTCAGAGGACAGCTCCGGCATTGTTTATCTTTCCCATGCTTGATAGTGTCAGACCTCACTGCGTAGAAGGCATCAGGCATAAAATGTAGCGTTTCTAGCGATGTCTGAAGCATTTCGAACTCAAACAGTACTGTAAGGCTGGCTGATTCTACTGCCAACGCGTGATGTCGGGCCAACATTGTGGGCTTTTATACCGTGTCTGGACCTCAGCTTCAGACAGCCATACTGGCAATGGCAGCTGCGCCAATCAAATCGAGCACGCCTTCTTGGCATTAAGGGAAGCATATTATAGGTTGATAATGTGTTGTCTTTGACCCTCGTAAATGGGAAGAGAACGAAGTATTTGACTACTCCAATTGTAAGGTCTTATTTCACAGTCATACGGAGAAAAGCAGGATCTTTTTGTCGTAGATACATCCATCAGTTTCGATATAATATTTAGATAAATACGACCACTGAGAAAATGAATATACCTAATTCAGTGGATACTCGCATTTGCTAAAAGATAGATAATTTCAACATAAAAATTAATGACAAAGCAAAGCCGGTCATTATTTTTTAAGTTTACGTCTCACAGAATTTTAAGTACTCAAAACTTCCACTGCTTTCACTGACGTTAAGTTTGTAGCATGCCCCTTAAGTAGGGAGGACTAATTTGTAGAAATGCGAAAATTAGTTCACGGTGAAACTAAACAACGTTTACGACATAAAATTCAAATTAGAACAATGCGACGTCAACATAGACTTAGCAGGCAATGCTGACGTACGAAACAAAGTAAGCAAATAGGCAAAAATCGCTTGTTTCCGGGCTGTTTTGTTGGTGTAGATGCTGGTCGACCTGTTTGTAAGAGATATGTTTTGTCAGTATCGTAATCGTCATCTTTAATGTGCACTGAAAGATGGGGCATATTTTGTGAATCGGTATTCCTCCGTTTTACCTATAAGTAGCGCCATCTGAAGAGCCGCAGTTTTCTTAAACCCCTTATTTAAATATTTTGATTTCTATTTCAAGTACTTTAAATTTATAGGTGTTTTGAAATATTTCCAAATTTTATATTCCGGGCATTTTCTTTGAGAGGTTTTACCTGTTGAAATGATATTAATAGGAATGAACTCATCATTTACTTAAGCCACAATGCAAGCATTTTTGGATGCAAACGTTTACAAGAGTTCAAAACCAGCTTGCATTCATGTGACTTTAACTAATAGAGCTCGTGTTTAAAGATCAATTAATATGTACGCAAACCACTATGTAAGCGTAAAAGTCAGTTATGTGAGTGCTTATTTTATACAGCTGGGCAATTTTACAGTGATATTTTATTGAATTTGAAACCATGAGATAAGGCGAAAATTTCATAGGAGCAACATTTACCTGATGGGTCTGATACTTATTAGGAAATTCACTTTAACGCGGCTGAATTTTGAAAAGCAGCAAGAAGACCAGTTTGCCGTAGTTCGTTGCCCAAAGGTGCACTTTTCCTGATGATAAGTACTATCGGTTTCCGTCCATTTGTGCATACCAGTGTCTCCCAAGGAACACTTTGGTTCCATTTTTGAAATGAGCTTTACTTACAACGCTCATGGAGGTAAACACAGCATTTATACAGCAACTCTGGCTAAACAGTTTTTGATAATAGGATACTCTTAAATATCTGGATGTATCTTAGTCCACGTCATAGTCATTAAACGTAACTGAGTACGATTCCAATCTGGAAAGTCACTTACTTACAGTTTGGCACAAGTCAATCGCTGTAGACCAACAAAACTGATGTCCTACTGCAATTTAACTCTTACATATCCTCGAACATACCTACGCATCAACTCACGATCTTCTGCTGCTTTGAGGTGGCGTCCTTTCAGCCGCAGCGCTTATTTGAGTTTAATAGGTAAAAACAGTCAAGCATTTCAACGTACTATCAGAAGGATGTTACGCGGGCTTAGTCCGCGCTCGAAATGAGCAGTACAGGAAACGGTTAGATACCTTGTTTTGGCAGAGCTAAAACTGAATCCATAGTCAATCTAATACTACGTTTAAGCGACTTGTTTAACTTATAGGATGTCTAAACTAGTTTGTTTCCTTCTTGTCCACGACCATAAAGGTCCACAGGACTAGAGGGCAGACGTAAACATACGAGTAATGAAAATATACTGGCAATGTTTACAATCAATTTTAATGCGAAAGTCTACAGTCCCTTCATAAGAAACAAACATGTTAAAAAGAACCCTCCTTACTCCAATTACTCGCAACAGTTTATATGCAACTCCGATATCCCATAACCAAAAACAACTGCGGTGACTACGTTGAAGTCCATACATGTCAATGAACCGACATTTTCCTGGAATAAACGCTCGTAAACCAGATTATTAAAAGAACTCAAACTGCCTAAATACTCACATGTCCAAAACTCTTGCTCTTCACTTACAAAGCTCCGCTCTTCCTTGAACATCAGACTGCATCCCCATCCCATTTTCCGAAAATAAACTGAACGCCACTCTGACATTCCGGACGGCTTTACTAGGGGTAATTCCACAGACAAAGCGACCGCAAAGTGTCAACTTCTGTACTTTTAAAGAGTCATAAATGCCATCTGGTGGCTTAGGTTGTCCGGTAATGTGGGCTGCAACTAAATACGTTCGGACTATTTTGCTGTCGAGGTTGTCAACATAATAGTTGCAAGATGCTCTCCCGGCAGAATTCATATCTTAGATTCCTAAATGACATTTGAGCTGAAATTTTGAGTGCTATGCGACCAACAAACACATGCAAGATTCGAAAGGCTGCGTTTCTGTACTCGAGCCGGTATTTCTGAGGTGGAATTTACAAGACGCGATTTAGGTGGGATACCAACTAACACTGATGAATAGTCTTATATGATATCGTCAGAGCTTGGGGAATGAGAGGGCTTTTGGTGCCTGAAAAAAGCAGGTGGTGGATATTGGTCAAAAACTAAATTCGCGTTCTCTGGAAAAACTAAGGAAATTATACCGGAGTTTTGATGACAATTATTTCTCCCGCATTTGTAAAACACTCAAAGAGGAAACGCAAATTGACTACCATTTCAGCCGAAAAACCGTAAGTCTACGAACACAAACAGAACGCCATGCAGTTATGGAAGAGCAAAGACCCTCGCTTGCTTCGAACACTTTAGGGGCGCAAATTTTGAACTGAGGTCCCAAGGACGGACTACTATATCGAGCAAATTAAAAAGTCCATTCGTATCTCTTGTTTTTAAACTAGCCCGCTCTTTACTTTACGTGGTGAGGCGCTGGTAACGAAAAGCATTTATTTATTATTGGACAAGTTAATCCGAACTTATGCCTGCGCAGTCCTATTGTGCATACTTTGAGAGGAATTAACTGCCAATTTAAATTATACTAATTCGGGTAGCTAGACAAGTGACCAGTCATATTTCTGACATCCAAACGATTCTTACCAGAATCCAATTTGCAATACTGGAGTCACCAAGTCGGCCTGAGGTAGCGTTTTCATAAAATAGCATTGTTTTAACGGGACGTATGTGGGTGGCTCAGTTAGTAGTACTTCATTCAGCACTGATTCACTACTGAACAGATCTGCTCCTTTCTGTCATCTTGCTTTTGTGCGGCTAAACTATTACTCACAACCCTGTTTTGTCTGACATTCTTACGGACCAGCATAACTTTGGCATAGATCGCAGCGGCAGTCTAGACAAACGCCGACTGACGTGGGAGTCCGCTGTTCGGTGAATGACAAAGCCACCTGAACCTGTTCAAAGGGCACAGGCGTGTTCGTTTGAACTGCGCGGTTCGCACAGCTGATTGTATTTATTTAAGTCTCCGCACAGTCAGACATCCAACGAAAGTTCCGTTTAACCAGTAGCCTATACACTCGACAGATAAGTCAAAACCGTAAAAAAACAAGGGCTGCTCTCAGCGCCACCTGTCAATCAGTCAGTTAGGCATTCAGAACGGCCGGACGACCTTGAACCGACAGACAGATAGATTCTTTGTATTTTTACACAAGACTCACTGAGATTTTAACTACCGGGCCATTGAACTTATTCACACCGAATAAGAACCTAGTACAAATGGGCCTGATTGTCGGAAATTATCACATTGGAAAGCCTGCTATAGCAGTTTGCGTACTGTATTTGGTTAGGGTAAATGAGCACAAGTGTAAAAGAAGTCAGCATCCTCGGAACACAGGCGGTTACAGTGTGGGGCTGCGTACGCTGTTGCTGGTTCAAATGGTTTGAAGGTCGCCGGGTTTCTATCAGATTTGGTGGATCAACTGATTTTCGAATTTGTGATCAGTCTGCAGGCTAACGTAGAGTAGGTATTTTAAAATTTTCTTCGTCTAAGAAACCAGAGCTACTAAAAATCACACAGAAATGGCTTGAGGCGCACGCTTGTCCAAGTATATTGTTTAGGAATATTTTCTTACCCACGCAACATTCATACATCCACAACCAGCAGAACACTCCATCGTAATGCGGCAGATGACATTATCATGAATATATGTGTAAAAGTATCTTCAAAAGGCATAGGTCTGTCTGAATGTTGGAGCCAAAATGTGACGAACCTACATCGGATGCGTATGGTGACGTGGCTGCTAACTTAAGCTGCGTTTATATCATTTGATTGCGTAGGCCGGCGTTATATCCCCACGGAGAAGCAGCTCTTTTAGCTTGGTCCTTAAGCAAATTTGGACGCATATGTTGTTCATACCGAAAAAAGATATGTATCCAGGTCAGCTCATGTCGTCTGGCTAAACCAACCATCTATCATGGTTGGTATCTGCTACCAGCACTCAAGATCTTAAATGGAAAACGGCCAGTTTGTTTAGCAGTGGTATGAAAGACAGTCGAATTGTTTAATACAATGATAAATTCTCAATTCAGCCGACTTGCAACGGATCGACAAGTTATATTTGTAGTTGTGCAGTCAAGCTGCTCGTCAGCTGCTTAGTAGCTCTATTCCAGTATCTCAGACATTCCTGTCGGAAAATTCAGAACTACTTTAAAGATTAAGTAAATACATATGTGTTATTGTTTGCGCTCGTACCCTATACTAATTCACTAAGGGATCTCGGGGATAACAGTTATCTAACAGTGAACAGGAACGATTGATCCTGTCGGAAACTGCTTTTAAAAAACAGCGTGAACGGAAACGGTCATCTTAAACTGCGTCTTTTTTCCAATTGTACCTGCCTTTGCAAACAACGCAGTGGCAAAACAAGACTGGAATTTAGCCAACAGGAATTTATGTCGCATGGGAATGGAAAGCGTCGATCCAGCCCCATTGCAGGACGGTAATGGGCAGTTGTGTTTGCATCAGAACGGATGGTCTACGTTCCCTGCAGGGGAAGACGGTTGTGCAGTGGCCAGTCAACCTGACCTAGGGAAGCTGTGCAAGATCGAGTGCGCTGTTGTCCAACGAATTGGGCTTCAAGGCGCGGGATTCCAGTCTGGGCTGGATGACAGCAAATAGGCCAGCTAGGATTGTCCCACTACCTCTGCCTATATTTCGTCTTTCGACACATATAATTTTTCCTCAATAACAGAGCTTGGACACACCATATTACGGTAACCTATGTACCTACGTTATGCCTTCATTTAAGAACAGAGTCCATCGGACCGTTACCAGCAAAGTAAACATGTGATTCAACTGATTAACAAGGAGCATACCTCATCTAACTAATCTCACGAGCCAAGATTACGTAGGCAAGCGCTTGCAGCAATTTGCTTTCTATCGAACAACCAGCTTGGGTTTGCATGTGCTTGATCCGAAGGTGCGTACAGTGCAACAAGCAGAGTTACCGGAACAATCAAATGTGCTTGATACACTACATTGCCCAATGTCGCTCCTTGGCACTTGATTGGTCCTTACTTTGCATGTGTTTACATTTGGCAGTTTGATTTATTTAACGTGACTGTATACGCCGATGGGATTTGTAGCATTCGACTTTTCTCCAAAGTGGTTGAGATAGTCTGCGATCTGTTCATATTGATTTATCATCATTCTAGTAAACCCTGGCATAATGACAGTGCCTGGTCTAACTCATTGCATGTTAACCGAAATTCTAGGGGATTAAGTAGGTGGGGTTTTACGTCTAGCATCGCGCAGAGTAATCCCAAAATAATTCAGTCACACTAAGGTGCCAGATTTTAATTAACCCCTTTCTGCTCGTCACAGAAACTGTATTCGATAAAAATAACCATTTTAGTAGTATACGTTTTTCTATCGATTTCCGATGCTCTTATAAATTCAAACACCTTTTAAAAAAATTAAGGAAGATATTCTTCCTTATATTTCCAACGTAGCCAATTACGTCCTCCTCACAATTTATGATTGCATAAATAGGATCTCTAGGTTTTTAAAAACCTGTCCAATTCTCGAGCACTTTCGTATTCATTCTGCAACTGCACTTATGCTTAGAAGTTCAAAGTTGTATCTTGCCTGCTTGATGTGTAATGAAAATAATATATTTCTCTATAAAATAATAATAGCTTGCAGAATACAAAAATTCGCTTTGGACGTGGATCACTTTTCCTGTTCCGTAGGCAGCACTAGTAGACCGACAAATAAGATGCAGTAAGAATTGACAATTTATGATCTTAAAAAATCTCATAATTGAAATTTTTTAAAATTGGAGCATGCATTGTCTTAAAGTATATAATTTGTATACACGTACTTTGCCACTACATAAGTGCGTATACTTCTACAAAACACATTTCAACTCATGAAAGAGTCGATAGCTGAGGGGAAAAGTGCATACTTTACATGCGGTCATTTTTACTTTTGCCGGTAGTCAGGCTGAATCTCATTCATAACAGGAATCCCGACATAAATGAAATAAATTGGGATACGTCAGTGCAAAAACCCACTTAAGGTGTCCTTTCTAATTTAAAACACACTTCAGGATTTCGGATAACAGTTCATAAAACCTGCCAGATATTTTATGACACAAAATGGCAGTTATATCATTAGCTTCCAACAAGGGCAAATTGTATGTCCTGAATAAGTACATCCAATTTATTTGATGAACAACATAAAAAGATTTAATCACACATAAATCGAATTTTGGACAGGTTTATACCTACGCAATTATTTATCATACTGACAGCCCAGGTACGAGCTATAAGTCCAGACACGCGTGTTTCCCCGATTTTGTGCCGCTGCCTGACGCAGCTGCGAATGGGTCTAATAATAGGTCCCTTAGCGTACCTGTGTGGTTTCGGTATATCTGTTGCATTCCCATCCTACATTGTTTAATTTCCGCGGAAATAAATGTACGACCTTGGACCAAGTTCTTTGGAACAGACGTTTTCAGGCTCAGTCCTTGGGTTAATTCGAATATCTGAACTTAAGAACCCTCAGCTTCAACCTGTGCTGTCAACATGGAAAATAATTAGGTAGTTGCGTACTACTGACTGCCCGTCGACAGCTCCTAAATATTATGTAGTTACTTTCCAGTGGATGCTGAATTTCAGCTTAGATATTCATATCAGCATTCGGATCGAGCCTGAAGAGGCCTGTTCCGATGAATTGACTAGCCTTTTGAACCTATGTTTTCTTAGAAAGTAAACAATGCAGACACATACCGGTCAGTATGAAACGCAGAGCAGAAAATCTACCAACGTTATTTTTTAAATTCTAGGATCAGTCTCCAGACACCCATTATAGGCCATATTTGCTACCGCTTTTTAGGAATTTCGTTCGTTTTGGATCTGCAGATACTAGTCTTATAAGCATTTTAAAGGACCCTTTCGTACGGCAGCTGTTATGCTATCACTTTGGGTTAATTTAACTCAGCAGAAACATTTATTTTTGCATCTTGCTTCATCTAACTCCCCTAACGTGTTTAAGACGGCTCGGGATAGTAGAGACAAATTGCTGTTCCTAGACGTTACCTCACCAATTTTTTAATAAAAAAACACTGTAAAACATGGCTTGGGTGAGATGTGTTTAAAAAATGACGCAAGGTCCCTTAAACGCAGAAATTTTTAAAAAAAGTCACACGTCCGGGGCCTCAGTTCTTTCCTCGAATTTTTATGTTTTTTTGTCATTTTCTTCTGCCATAAAATGACTGAGGCGTCTGCTTAAACTGACTAGACACTTTCAGACCTTAATTTCCAGCCAGACAGACTCTCCCATTTTGCCATTAAAACAGCCTGAGACAGGATTTATAGCCCTTACTGTAAGCAGGCGTTTTGATACAAGCTTAAAAGCTCGCTAGCTCTGAAGTAAGCATTATTTTAAGATGTGCGTTAAACGAACGCAAGTGCACAGTTTTTTGCAGGTGGCAATATTTCTCAAGGAAATTTCAAAAAAGGCAAAATACAATGTTAAGGTTTACATATACCTGCCCTAGATGGAGCTTTGCAGCAGAAGTCTTCGGACAGAACTCATCAAACTTAATGACCTGCTTTAAGCTTTGCAACTTGGACTTATAATTTAATTCACGTGCTCATAGTGCGAAAAAATAAAATGCATACGTTTAGTTCGCCAAGGCATAAGTAAAGCCAAGAAATAGGTTTAATCATAAAGTGCGTTCCAAGATCAGACATCTTGAAATAAAATATGATCAAAAGACGATAGACTATCGTGTAAAAATATTCTCCAGCTTATCTGAGATCCGGAAATTTAGTTTAATGATTCTGTCATTATTGGCTGCCTTGGTATTTACTCATTCGACAAGAGAGACTGACTCGGGTTATTGCCCGCATTGCTTGGACAGAGTTTCGATACTGCGGTATGAAGACCCTCCGATTTACACTACAAACGTCCTCCGCTGCATGGTAGGAATAGTGATGCTAGGTGTTGGCATGGAAAACAAAAAGGCTAGCAAAAAGTGACATAAAATAAGCACTTTCTCGTTGTCATTCGGTCAAATTCCAGAAATCTATCACTTAATATTTAGTTCTCCTCATCCCGGGAAGTTAGAGACCCATGCAACTTGCCAAAAATAAAACATATGCTGCGTCGCCACATATAGGCTCTTAAAAATCCAAAGAAAAGAGCGGACTGTTCACATGAAAGGGCCCATGCGTGTCGCCTATGCGGTCCAACATACAGCAGATATTCTAACCCATTAGGTGTTTAATAAAATTCTGAAATGCGTTTTTGACTAGAGAAGATTACTTAACTACGGTTGTAATACTATCAACATGCAGAAAAATACTGTAATAATTCAAATACTTCAGGATGTCGGCTTTTAAATATACTTCTTTCGGCGGCCTACGAAGAATGCACTCTGTGACAGATAATTACAAAGTTAGCTTGAGTTTTTCTCATTGATTTTTGATGCCCTTAAAAATTAAAATATACTTACTACAAAACCTATATAAAAATATTCGTTTTTGCTCACTTATTTGAATAATTACGTCTTCTTCAAATTTTATATTTGAAGGAAGAAATTAAGTGTGTTTTCCCGAATAACAATGAATCCCAAATGTCGTCAGATTTGCACTCCGGTTTTCCAAAACTACGGGCTTTAATATTTTCCGTGTACGGAAAATCGTATGTTTCTATGCAGTATTAAGAAGACTCTATATGTGGTTCATTAAATTTGGCAGTGGACTTCAGCTACATTGTAAACCATCAGAAACAACTGTAAGTGCAGAAACTCGATTCGTTTTGAACAGAAATGTCAAGGTCTTTAAAAATCTCATAATTTATATGTTTTGAAACTTAATTGAACCCTCCCTTCATGTATAAACTAAAAGACGTAATATTCTAATAAATTAATAGAGAAATGGGGATTTTATGCATGTTTACAAGGAAATATACTTAAATTTATAAAGATATCAAAAATCATCGAGAAAACTCCATTCTACGTAAATAGTCAACCTTTACAGAGTGTAGTTTTTGCAGGCGACCGAAAAGCAATTCTTTCAAAGGCCAGCATATTGATGTAACTGAATTATTATGGGATTATGCCGCGTGACCGTTAATATTAGAACGCTGCTTAAGTAATTTTTTCGTCTCGAAAACGTTTTTCAGAGTCGCAGTTTAAATTTAATGAGTTAGCACATCTACTGGTAAAATATTGATAAGACATGACCCTGCGAAAATCGGCAGTGACGATATTCGTTTTGTGTTTCCAAGGTGTGGTGGGGCTAGGATAGTTGACTTGTATGCAAAATATTTGATAATGATAGCAGACGTGTGAAACATCTGACGCACTCCTCCTCCACACACCGGACCTACGTTGGTATGGTTTAGTCCAAATGACCGGAGGCGGGCATGGTGCGTGGTGCACACGACAGGGCCCGCAATAAATGTGTCAGTCCTCTAGGAAGGCCACTGAAAGCCCACATGCATAAAATACCAAAAAGATATTAAATAGGAATTCCTGTCGCATTAGTCAGTTCTACAAGGACGTAATACCTCAGGATTTTAAGGAAAAGACCATCTTAATTCGAACCGACAACTCTGTGGTAATCGAAGAGGCATCTCGCTACTCAACAACTCCAGGAACTTCTTCGCTGGCGTAATATTCAACCGTCTCAACGGCCAATTAGAAAAAGGCCTCCTTCCAGAAAGTCAGTGTGACATTGGACGATACTAATTTTTAACCGATATGATCTTCGACCCCACCAACTGCAAACAAAATACCCGAAGATGCAGACCCACCTTCATACTACATTTTTGGACCCAAAGAAGGTCTTTGACACGATGAATCAAGATGGACTGTGGAAAATCATGCAGAAATTCGGCTGTCCGGAACGGTTCGCTCAACAAGGGGATGATTATGCGGGCCACTGACGACAGCCTCGTCTCCGAAGCCCTTGCAGTGATCATAGCAGTGAAACAGGCTGTGTTTTTACTCTCACTGACTTCAGTCTTAAGTTCTCTGTGATGTGATGGACGCCTATCGTGGTGTGCTCTTTGGGATACCCATTGTCTACTGGACTGGCGGACATACCCTCAATACTTGGGCATGCAGGACTCAACGCGTGTGTCTACGACTACAATCCCTGACCTGCCCTTCGCGGACGACTATGTACTCAACACTGAGACAGGAAAGAACACGCAATGGAACCTATACCTTTATGTTTTTGGCTGCGCTAATTTCACACTGACCTTTTACGTGAACAAAACAATGGTCGTGCATCAACTGTCATTCATCATCAAATACAATACTCCTTGAAGGAATGTTGACGACACGCAACCTAAACCTGGGGACAACATTGCTTATCTAAGAAGCCCACTAGTTGGCAACACAAAAACCGATGACGAAGCTGCTTAACGTATATTCAACACCAGCTAGACCTTCGGCCGTCTGCAAGCCTCTGTGAGGAATCGTCGTGGCCTTAGACTGGACACAAAAACGAAAATATACAAGACTGTCGCCTTGACTATACTTCCGTATGGAGCGAAAAGCCAGGCCATATGCTCAAATCAAGTCAGAAATCCTAACTATTTCCATTTTGGCTGCCTCCAAAGCATAATGAACCTGAGATGGCGGGACAGGACACCCGTCGAAGGAGTCCTTGAACGGATCGGAATCCCTACTGTCCACGCCGTGCTAAGGCAGTTACAGTAACGATGGAGCGACAATCCCATTTGAATGGACGGTGGGTGATTATTCAAATGACGTTTCTATGTGTGCTCAAGACAGGGAGGAAAAAATTACGCTACAGGTACACTTTGAAGAACCATCCGAAACGACCTCAAATCAATCCGGAACCCGGGAGCTCATCGCCAGGACAACCAAACTGGAGGAGACGAGTGAAGACTAGTGCAGCAACCTTTAAAACAAATCGTGTCGCCGCCACCAAACCCAAAGCGTCTCGGCCCCACAAAGCCAACAGACCAGTTCTTCGAACAAGCTCCGGTTGCCACTACCCAAATAGGCCTCTCTGGACACCTTCGGGTGCAGTGCGACAGCAACCTGGCAAACTTAACCGCTACAACCGCCAGCGTCCCCTATCGCGAACCCTTTCCCAAACCATCGGTCTCCACGACGACCGCCCCCACCATCGCTGGACACGCTCCCAATGTCACACCTCCTTCAATCACCGACGCCATCCTTCCCACCCCAACTCCAGCATCGATCATGGTGGTGACGAAGACGACGGCCATTGTCACCATCAACGCCATTACTCCTCTCACTCCTACTTCAAATACGACCACTTTCAACATCCCGTCAATAAGTGACCTCACCAGCCTCACCACTAATCCCATCAACAAAAAATGGAGTTCGGTCCCACCAGGTCCCCACTGCGACCGCACATTCACCTCACGCATCGTTCACTTGCAAATCCATCGCATAGAGTCCAGCATGAACACCAGCATGCACCCGTTACAACCGTCCTCACTGTCCGCACTGTCAATGCACCTCCATGCAAGCCTGCGGCTATAAACCGCAGTCTTGAGCGCATCATCACACATTTAACTAACCACCGTATGCATCACGCATGCACTGCTCCATCTCCACCCAGCACCGACACCTCTAAGGTAGGCGAGAATTGTGATCTTCGGCTTCCCTCTGTGCTCCTTCTCAGGTTTATGTGAGATACATGTCGCACCCGTCGAGATATCCGCAACTCCTGTCCAGGTGTAGGCTCTGGCCTGGTGGCGTAGTATAACGCAGACCCACTCCCTGAAAGCCTGGGTCCGTGCCGCTGCCGCCAGCATGCTGTGGAGCTGGGCCCGTGGTGGTACGTCTTGCAGCGGGTTTTCGCCGCGGCTGCCACCTGCGTCTCCTCCAGCCTCGGGTTTTCTTGACTCTGTCATGACGCCGAGCCCAGATGAGATTTGGGACAGAATGCGGTAGAGGCAGCGCAAGTCTGTTGTCATAATAAAAAAGATCCATTTGTAAGTCACTATCTCTGCTCTCACCCTGCGGTGGAGCAGACGACGGACATTGTCGCTCACGAGGTTCGAACTTAAGGCTGAAGTTGTCCTTTCAACTGGCAATCGTCTAAGTCATGACGTGTCGTGGTAGACTCAAACGCGTACGATTCATCAATAGGGAAAACTGAGCTAATGTGCCGCAGGAATAGGTTCTCCAGCCTCGACCTCATTCACTCTTCCCTCCGCCATACGCCAATCGACTAACCGAACCAGTCAAATGGCGATGATTGTATTAGACCTAGTGGCGGAGAAAGTTATGCAGCGGCATACGCATTTCACATGCCCGCAATGCACCACGTTTTCGCAGAAACAAGGGGGTGGCTCAGCTCTCATCAGAGTCGGTGTGCCGCATAGGTAACATTAAAAGATAACCACTGAATCGGTCTCTCAGTCCGCGGATCAGCCAGTCCGAACATACATGCACTCAGTAATATTGAGAAGTACGTTGATATACAGTGGGGATAAACTCCCCAGAATCGACCTCAGACATTTTTTCTCTCGCTCATGCACCAGTCGATTGTCCAAGCCTATCAACCACTTGGTGATGCGATTGGACGCGGTTTTGATAGGCGGGCAAAAACGCCCGCAAAAATAGTCATACCGAACGAAGTTATATTTATTCATTGTAGTCTTTACCGTGCTGAAAGCACACATACTAGCTAGATGACTAGACAGGTTTATCACCGCTGCATGTTACATCTGCGAAGAGTTTTGGCTCATCAGTGGATCTCTTGTCTGCTTTCCGGTAGATAATTCAGTTGCGAAATTGCAGCTTTTTAATTTTCCCAGAAATTAATTGCGTACTTGGATTAAATCAGTCTACTGGAGACTTAAAGGTTCAAACTGAAATGTGATATAAATGTTTGGATCGAAGTCCACCTGCCATAGCGGAATAACCGCATAATATTCATAAAATGTCAACAAGCAGCCAATGGTATATACATAAATTGTACGATACGCTATGCCTGACGGCGCAGGTACTAACAAAAAAGCCCAGACATGTTTTTGGCCGACATTCTGCCACCACACGACGCCTGCAAGGGGTTCGATTCATCGGCGTGTATCCCAGTGTTCTCGCGTGCTCCCTGATAGATATTGCCACTTTGAAATTTCAACAGTTCAAGCTCTACGCATACAAATTGCTAACTTGTAATAAAGCATTCGAAATGAAGCTTTATAGGTTTAGTCCGAAAGCCGGTAAAAATATTTGTGCCAAAAGTCATGAGTATAGCGAGATAAGCGTGTGATATGCCACCAACATGCTACTGGCTTCTGTTAGTAACTCACAAATATTGCGCGGACTTTCCGCCGTAGCCAATGGACTTGGGCTCAAATATCTACTCGAGCTTTCGCGCTAAATTGGCAAAGCTTCATTTTTGTCGATTTCCTATAGGTTAACGAGTATTACCTGAGGGGAGTGAAAAGCCGAAACTTTATTCTTTTTAATCCGCTCTAAAACTGACCACTTCTCCTACGTGTCCATCGTTCTGCGATGTTAGGAAAAACGTTACAGGTTGAAAATACCATTACTGGGTGTAAGATGTTCTTTTAAAAGCGTCCAGATTTCAACACTGTCAAGGGTTAATGTTGTAAATTATTTTCGACAACTGACAGAAAATTTACTACTTTTATCATATAAGTTTGTGGGATGGAATAGTTGGCAGTAAAACTAGGATGCAGAACCTGCTTAGTTAATTTATGTGCAAAGCCTCGATAAGCCCGGTGGTTAGTAAAAATACCTACCTTCAGTTATAATCGGGAGACGTTTACTCTCACCTCCCTATGCACGATTCATGCTTTGCGTTCCGCAAATATTCCCATGGTATACTTGAAAAGTCAAGTTGGCAAACACCTGTTTTTTCGTAATTCCGCGTCAGGCCAATACAAGTAAGTAGAGGAATGGGCATATACAAAATCAACAGTGTTTATAAGTGTCTCAAGGTCTATTAAGTCATTAACACTCATCTTCCTCACGCAGCCCGCATGACGAGGTCGACGGGTTTTGGTCCTCAGGACCAGTGCAGGGGGTAAGAGAGTCTTTGAGTGATGTCCTTGGATCCAATATCCGCGTTGCCAATGCCACGGCAGTTGCTAGAATTCGTTGGCAGAGGCCTTTAGACAACCTTGCTGGTGTCCGGTAGACAACCTCAAATGCTTCCTTCGCATAGACTCGGTGATTCGCATCGACTAAATGTGAGAGAATGGAACTCGAAATCGGTCGGGTCTCGCCTCTGTCTAGCCAGGCCGGCGTGTGTTCACGCACCCTCTTTACCGGGCGTCTCGATGTGTGGTCAATGTATTCCGCTCCACAGGAGCAATTAAATGAGTCAATGCACATTGATTTGACCTCCAACGGTTGTCTGTCTTTACCTCCCAAACGTAGGTAGGGAGATTTTGTAAAGCATACGCGTAAATTCGCCGCGGAGAATGCCCTCGTCATATCTGTATATAAGCGCATTCTGATTCATGCTTTAATAAAAACTGCTTTGGGCTGAAGAGGCCGAAGTTATTTCATGACGATGAAAACTTGTCTTTCGAAAAAACATGGCCATTTTTTGGGCTCATAGAACGCAGAAGTGCACAGTTTACCATGAAAGAATGGGTCTAAAGATCCCTTAGGAATCAATTTTGCCTTTAATTAAAACCCAAAATCACCTATGACTAGGGCACTATGCGTCCTTATTGCACGAGGTTCGTTCGATTAAAACCTGTATCTACTGAAAAACCAATGCTCCCACATACAATATGCTCGCCATTGTCGGTATGTTAAGGGAAATTAATGATTAGACATCACTGAAAAATGACGTTCTATAAATTGCGCTGACTTATCCAGTTGCCGCCAAAGAACGCTGTTTATTTTTTTAAACCAACGTCCTCATACCTAAATTGCGTCTGAATTCGAAATAATGTCACGTATTTATTCTGATTGCCTCGCCAACTCCTAGTCTGTTATTTGGTCGTTATCGGTGTTAGCTGAAGAACCAGACAATTAACATGGGGTTGGAGGAGAACGTTGCATCTCACTCAAGCAAATTTTCAACACCAAAGTTTGTAGAAAAGCCCTGCACACCGCTGCAACACCAAGTTTGTCTATCCAAATAAATTACTATTTTCTGTCAGAAGCGTGGGAACTGATGTCACTTCGACATCTCATCATTTGGCAGGAAAGTAGAAAGAAAGTAAATCCTGTCAACATGCCGGTCAGAGAACTGTTCCACAGGCATCTTTTATTGGTAATCTGTTGCTTGCAAATGATCCTGCGTAGGGAAAGAATGCTTCGTTCCACCGCAAATCCGCCATTCAAATAAAGTTTCTGATCATCAGAAATAATCAGACTATGCAAAATTGTCTGATAACTTCGTTACGATTTTCGATTGCTGCTTACTCATTAGTACTGGGTCGGTTTTACTGCATTTTCTCAGTAATAAATGCAATTGTTTAAAAGCGTACCTATTGCGTTGGTTAACTTTCTTTTGACCAATTCCTCATTAGAAGAATAATGATGTCCTCTTACTAACGTAGTCAAATTCCCCCCAGTAAACCGGGACATGCAGTCAATATTTTATGCCGAATCTTCACTTTAGAAAATCTGCGAATACAAAACTAGGTAAGAAAAAGTTAATTGGGGATTATTAACTTGCTGATTTCACACATGTTTCTACTAAAATACTAGGTTGCATCGCCAGCCTACGCTTGGGTACCACTCTGGACAGTGCACTTATTTACACGTTCGGTGTTTATGCCGTCGAATTCATGGTATTTAGTGATACACTAGCACTCCTTAGTCCTATTCCATAGCTACTGCATTAATTTGCCTCATCAATGAGAATTTGCTACTGCAGATGGAATTTTTAATGAACACAACATGCAAATGTCACAAGTGACGTCGGGTCATGTTCAAGTGCGCATATTTTAAATGCCTGTCTCCTCGAATTATGACGCTAAGGGACCAGAATGTCCTCGAGGAGATTTCCTTCGCTTCAAATGCACTTCAATTACCGACCTCCGTCTCTGGTCACTCAATTAAAACCAGGACAATAGGGAAAAACTTCAGAATACATAATGGACTGCGAGCTAAATTAAACTAATTACTGACTTTATATGAGAACTTTGGTAACTTTTGTTTGTAACATTTGAAAGCACAGAGGTATAATTTTAGTCGAAATGTGACATAAAAAGCAATACAACCCTAAATATATCATAAATAGCGGAGTTGTCGCGGTCACGTCTAAGAGACTCATTTGTTTGCATCGGCCTTCATCTTTTCATTTTCGGATGCAGGCAGTGAGACTCAACACAGATACATTTTTAGGACTTCTTACAAAAGATTAACAAAAACTCGCGGGTCGTACTCGGTTTTCTATTCATTCCAGTAGTTCCCCAATGTTTTTCCAACTAGAAGGATACAATCAACAAAGCCGCCGCCCAGCTCAAAGTACCTTCATTTAATAAGTTCAGCTTTTCGAATGCAACGAAGACTGTTTCGAATTTATTTTTCATGTATTTAAGCGTTTTTTGAATTTCGACTGTTTTCCTAAAAACGCGTCCGCTACTTTACCTAAGCTATTTGCCTGTTAACATTATTTAACAATATCAAAAATTTGCGATATTAGAAAAATTCTATATAACCTAGTTTAACAATTATATTTACTGAGTGGATTACTAACTGGTAGGAACGCATAAACACATCAAAACACCTAGTATGTAAAGGTCCAAGCATATGTGAAACAAAGTATTATTATTTGCTATCCTTCTGCATTAAGAGTGAACTAGGTCAGATCAACTTTACACTTTCAGATGAAATATTAAATATTTAGGGGCCTCGTCGGAAAATACCATGGAACCCCTACTGGTATGACGCCAAAATTCAAAGTTAAATTTTTTTCAGCCGCAAAATATGCCGTTTGTTAGAAACTTAAAATTAATAATTCCTTCCTAATGGTCAGCTATCTGCCTGGATTATAACCGTGTTTTCAAAAGATCGCCATGATACATATTTTGTTTAATATACGAAGGCTAACCTGATTAAGGCCGAATGGGGTTAAAAAATGTTTTCTCCAAGGTAATGCATGCAACTTGGTAAGTATGCCCCGAAATAAACCAAACGGTTTGGAAACCGTTTTTTTGAAATATCATTTTATTTGGGAGCATGTGAGTAATGTTCAAGTGGACAAGCAAATTCTCGATAAACTTGCGTCAGTACCGACAACTTTAGTGAGCCAACGTTAATGTACTGGCCCACCAAAGGCACTGCTTTTGAAATAACTTCCTCATTGTTGCTGGGACAAAAAATCTGGAAGAACTTTGCCGACATCAAACGTGCCTCAAGTTTGGGAAGGGTAGCACATCCTGCGTGACACAGTGTAAGTCTGCTGCAATTTCGTCTATCAGCCACGAATTCACACTTTCCTGACAAATGTCTGAGTTAAGCATTTTTGCTATATGAGGGCACTACGTCGTTCAATCGAACGACGTTCGATTGTAGACAGTGGACCGGAGTTCCCCTGATTGGCCATTGTCCGTGCTAGCGTGGAAGCTAACGCTGTAGGACCTTTGATGGTAATTAGGTACTAAGTAGACCATAAAATATACTTCTTTTATTTTCCAGCTTCTCCCTCATATTTCAGAATTTCAGAAGTTATTTGAAGACTGTTCTATGGTGACAAATACATCTGGTCCAGTTTTGAGTAATCTGTGCGCCTAGTGCATTGCACACGTATGAAGTCAGTAGATTGCGCTTTAGTAAATAGCCATTCACATAATGTTCCTTGCTTCTTATGTCTTAGGATATAGATTATTCCTAAATTTGAGATGAAAGGCATAGGTCTCCAAGGCTACAACAAGTTTTAGACGACAAATAGAAACAGGTGGGGAATTGTACACAAGCTTTTACTTTGTGAATGACCATAACGTAAATTTTAAGTGATATTTATTTTTTTTAACGCAGATTAAAACCTCCGTTTTCAGCACGAACGTCAACAAATCTTTTTGGGCTGGCAAAGAAGCAGCCGATTTTCATAGTTTACTAAGAGATGTAATAAAATGTATTTTCCATGGGCACCTAAGTTTGCCTATCTCACGAGATGTTAACAAAAATACTGAAGTGTATTTTCGTTCAGAACGACATTAATTATATGGAACTGCCTTATTGATTATCTGGAAACTACTTTCTGTTTATTTTTCATGCGAGCAAATTTTCCCATTTCTCTGTGCTCTGAAGAAGAGGTCCTATGGGGTTTACGGAAACACTTAATGGATGCAAACCATGTTGTGTGTTCCACAAGTACTGTTAAGAATTTTCGGATGCGACGCTGTATAAACAAACACTTCAGGTTCATAATAATAGCGAAATTATGAACAGTTTACAACAAGAAATGGCCTGTTTTGAAAACAGCAAATTGATAAAACAAGAAGTAAACTACAACTATTAATTTGCAAAAATATTTTGTCATTTTTTCCCCAAAAATAATCGAACGTGAAAGAAAATTAAAAATGAGCGGAAAACATGTACTGTAATTCTGCTGTCAATTTTATCGAACAGGAGTTCACAGCGTAACTAAAAGAAACCCACGGAAGCTGACGTCCTATCATGACTGAAATAATCTGGAATCCTGTCGCACGATAATCCCTATTACGACCCCGCATATGCAGGCCTTTCTAAGGGAAAATGACCTTCAGCATTTCGAGTGACGTTTCATGAGATAGGCTAGCCGCAGTATATGTGTTAAAAACTCGTATGGTTTCACGCTTTCAAAAAATGGCTTTTCTTTAGTGTCAGAAAAATGAAGAATCATTGTTGGGCGATGGAAGAGTTAACATCCTTACTGCTAACTTTAATCATACTTCGTTATAACTTGCAGAAAATCTAAAAAACCACCCAACATTCTAAGGTTAAATATTCGGTTCGGAGAGTCCATAACGCACAACGGAACGAATGAGTTCCTTAAGAACGATCGGTGATTTCCCCCTGCCATTATATGTATATATGTAGTAGATCAGAGGTGGTATGCATGTATATATGGTTAAGGTATTATACCCCACTACCGACATAGACACTTCCTAAAAGCCCAGACACGTGCTTCGCCGACATTCTGCCGCCGCGTTACACAGCTGCGAGGAATTCGGCTCTTCAGTGGAACCCCCAGCGCTTTCTATGCGGTTTCTGGTAATATGAACTCCAGAGAATAATTAAGTGAATAATTTCAGAAATTATTCAATGCAAGACTTGGCGTTAAATCTCCGGGACATGACTTTTTAGGGTCAGAACCGAAATGTCAATAAACATTCTAGGCGAAGACAATCAACTACTGCGGAATAATTACATAATGCCCATTCTACAAACAAGTATTACTACGAGTATATGAAATCCATATGGTAAGGTACTTTACCGTACTCCCGACATAGATACTTCTAAAAGTCCAGACGCGTTTTTCGCCGATATGCTGCCTCTGCGTGACACGGTTGCGCGGGGTTCGGCTCTTCAGTGGGGCCCCCAGCGTTCTCTAGCGGTTTCTGGTATATATATATATATATTTATATATAGTGAAGCAAGCAATAAAAGTAAATACTGAAAAAGCAAATGCAGTTACCTCGTGTCTGGATGTTTACCCACTATCTTGATGTTAAAATAGATGAGCATCTGCTGGTCGGAGCTGGCAGTATTTTTGGCTCCCTGCAATTATGAATTCCTGTGCAATCTAGGGTAGCTTTCATTGGATTAAAAATGCCTATTTTCAGCATTTTCTTCCATCAACCTCTTCAGGTCACATGCCCAATTCGTTTCTTTTAGTTAGAAATGACACCGTTGTTTAGTTTTTTGAGGGGAACCTCGAATGAAAGACTAATTCGTTGAGAAACCAGAAGCTCCGCATATGGAACGATTAAGTTACGTGCGAAGTATACATCGTTATCTTGAAAGTAAACAGTTGTACGGCACGCAAAACAAAGTACGCCGACAAAGCAGATTGTCTTGCAATACATTCGCGGGGAATTTGTAAGGATGATAGTCAGCGTTAAGGCCAAAGTTAGAACACTACAATAAGTAACTCTCTTTGAAACTAACGCAAGACTATCAGTAGTGTTAGTGTGTTTCTTTCCATGTCCAATACAAGTCATAATTCAGGTCGTTCTCGATTAAAGTCATTTGAAATTTGTACAATTTGCAAACTGCATTCTGAGGGTTTTTACTAATCGCCAACTTCTTGAATTATGATTTGAACACGAAACATTTGCGCATTTGGTTTTAATACTTGCCTTTTCCTGCTTTGCCCGTTCGTTTCATAGAGAAGGCGTGCCTACTGTTGGCAGGCTGCTGGTTGGAGTTTAAAGTGCTTTAAATCAACCACATATCCTTATTGAAGGCACTGCTGGTTTTCGGTAAATCACTACAAAAGCTTCCTAGATATCTTGCCTCAACGTAGGTCGCCACTGAACACGCATTGCAACTGGCAGATCTAGATAAGGGTAGTTAATTGTCCAGGTGTTGCAATATTTGCATGATGTTGTTGCTAGGCCGCCACATGCCTTTCGTAGTTGGCAGCTCTCAAGTGTATCACGGTCCTGTCAAATGGACCGCGACTTAAAAATTGACGTTGATCCCCTCCACTGCAGTTGCATGTTCGGCCATTCGCGTCCGGAGTAGTCTTCGGGTTTCTTCGAAATATTTGTTTTGTCCGCAATTGCGCTAGACCCGGTAAACGACTCCAGATGTTTCCTGTAATGACTGTGGGTCTTTCGGTTTCATTATATGTCGTCTCGTGGTTGTCTCCAGTCCGTGTGTGACTGCGATTTCAAAGGATGTGACTGGGCGTCTGACGGCTTCCAAGACATTCCCCACGTACGGCAGAGCTCGTCAAAATTTTAAGTCGGCTGAATTTCGTCTCTCGTCTCGTTTGCGAAGGTACTGATTGATGAAGTTTCGCGGATATTCATTCGCTCTAAGCCCCCGTCAAAGGTATTTTAATTCAGCATCCTTGTCTTCCGGTTCAGTGCAGTGTGTCTCCACACGTTAATATAGTGCCCCAGGCTAATAAAGTTCTCGTGCCAGCGATCGTTTCTAGCTAGCAGATATTTCGTTCTTGTTCTAATAAGGACTTCTGAAGAGTCTAAGAACGAACTGATTTAGTTAGCACGGTACATGCGTAGAATGCATTTAAACGATTACCTTTCGTCCATTTTTACCATCCCAACCTCGTATCTGAGCCTTGCTGTCGAACCCCATTGTCCGCATGAACTTCGGTAACCTCTTTTTATAACAGCGGAGGGGAAAACGTGAATAAGGTCTAAAGTTCTTCAGTCAAGCTTTAGAATACAGTATTTGACGGAACTATATCAAAGGCTTATGGAAGTGACCTTAGTCCCCATTGTAAGCTGCTGAAATATAATGTTTTGTGTCCCCAAAAAAGGCGTCAATTCTGGCATCTTTGGTGGCATTAATAACACATCCGCCATTGTAAACACAAAACCATGCCCTAGTTCTTGGTCATGTATTTGCCCTGTTTATGATCGCGGACTTTTTAGGAAAGGTACCATGACCAGTAAACTTCCCCAACTAAAAAAATCTGACCGTAACCGTGCCCTGACCCAGCATTTCAGATTAATCTCCCGCAAATCTACTGCACAAGTACAGTTATGTTCGATGTAGTGTCTTTAGCTGCGACTAGTCTTAAGCGGAAGTTTTGGACTAACACATTTATTAGCGACAAGGTTAAAACATTATTTTGAGTATCCTCGTGTTTATACACAAACTACTGTGAAATGCAAGCTGCGATTCTAGGGTTGTAAACTAAAACTGTAGTTGAACTGCTTATCTTCATTCATGCAATATAAACATGCAGGTGAACGTTATTCTGGTGGTCGACAATAAAGCCAATCTCTACGGACGCAACACGAATTCTTGGACTTTTTTGCTGAGCCTCCGCATTGAAGTCCATAAGTCTTGTTGCAAGAAGCGATGGTCACAACTGTCTGGGAGCATGCTGTTTAATTCTATCTAACTATGGATCATTGGTTCGATCGAATTCCCTAGCACCTATTCGGCCATCTTTTGCAAATCCCCGTCTTTTCAAAAGCAGGCAAATTAAAAGGACTGATAATGGTACCTATATGCGCATTGGGAACGGTGCTAAACCCACAGCTACTCAGGCGGCATACATGCAAACCCCCTAGAGGCACAGGAGGCGGACTATGAAGCAGATCAAACATTGGTCCTCAAGGAAAGTTTCCCTAAGTCCTTTTATTTAAAAGTGACGTTCAGCGAAAAACGGTCTTGAAAAGGTCTGCTTCGAAAGATTTACTCAACGTTCGCGCATGGATTTTCTCGAAAATTAAGGAAGGCTAATATATACCACTGTCTGCATGTTGACAGGTTACGAATTTTACACGGCTATCCCGCTGTGGTCGATGGGCATCGGCTCAAGGTTTTATACATCCCATTTCTGTTCATGCCCATACACATTATTTCAAACTAATTTACTTCAAATTAGCAGCTAATTTGTGGGAAATCTAACGAGTAACAATTTACAAATTCGAGTATCTACCAGAAAGCACGGGGGAAAAGCTGGGATGCCCGCAGATGGGCTGAACTCCTCGTAGCTGTGTCATGCGGTAACAACATATCGACAAAACTAGTACCTGTTCTCTCAAGTGTAGTATTTTGCGTGGCCTATTGCAGGCGGTCAAAAAGAAGCTCATCTCAAATCCGGCATTCTGATATGGCTGAAATATTTAAGGATCATGATGCTCAACAACTAATACCACAACCGTACTTGTTATATCGTTTCGAATCAAGAGTGCATTTCATAATTCCGACTAGCATTTCATGAGATGGCACATTCGCTATGCTTTGGGTTTATGGTGCATGCTATTCAGTGTTACAATCTCATCTCAAAACTTTGGACTCAGATATGCATCCTGCGTGTCCTAGAAACAGAGCCTGTCAGGCCAAGCAGAAAGCACAAAGTTCAGTGTATCCAGACGCGCAAACTGCTAGCTCGTGCCAAGTTTACATAATCGTGAAATTTACCCACAGCTGTTCTGAAATGAAGTCGCATTCAAGGAGTTTCTGTCGTAGTCAGTTTCGACTGAAGTTTATGCGTCAGTATTTTCGTTGGAAATACATTGAGCAGACTGGTTTTGCCAAAAATACAATTTAGTTGATAGATGTACGCTTTAAAAGTTTGCTGTGTATAGCTTCACGGTAGGGTAAGTTCACGTGAGACCCCAGCACACGATCGTGACCAAGAAGAGTATTTGAACTTGGACCAAATCCCAGTGCACGCTTATAACCGATGTTGATAGCTCGCAAGTTCATTCTCCGTAATGGTTTGGTGGTCTGACGACGAATTACCGAAAACACATGTTTCCCAAGTGACTTTTCAATTTTAACGTGCGAATTTTGACGGGACTCAATACTTTTTGGTTGGGTAATCATGTATTTGCAATCTTTGTTTACGGAAAGAAAAGTGCCTATAATACTAAAAGACTCTGCCATACTATGCCTGCATAATGTGCGTCCTATCGACGTAGCGCATTGTCCAGTTAAAACAAAGCGCATCTGAAGGAGACAGCTCAGCAAACGGATGACAGATTTGAGCCATATTTGCCTCCACTGAAAGGTAAGGGTAAATTATATGCGGGAATATGGGCAAACTTTAGAAAACGGCATACAATATGTTTAGAAGTCTACAGCCAGTGACCGATATCATGAGCTGCTGGCCGAAATTCTGAAATGAGTTTTCGATTTGGAAGGATTATTTAGGTCGGGTTGTAACACTGATTATCATGCGGCATGATCCGGTAATATTTCGGACTTGCCAGGATGTCGGTTTTTGAATGCACTTTTTTGCTCTCCTGCAAAACCCACAATTGGTAAAAAAATGACTACTTAAGTAGCATGACTTTTTCACATTGATTTTCGATGGTCTTATAAATTCAAATATGTTTTAAAGAAAACAAGCACAAAATATGCTTTATTCTATTCATTTGGTGGCAAATTACGTCGACTTTACATTTCATGATTACAAACAGTGTATATTTAGGTTTTAAAATAAGTCTTCCGATTCCCGAATAATTTTAAGCCAGATCAGCCGTTGCATCAGCATTTAGCGATTTCGTTCTACAAGGCGCATGCTTTCCGATTAGGGAAAGTAATTCATTCCTTTATGCCTTAAAGAAGATACCATTTAGCGTTCATGAAATTTCGCAATGAGTGTGGACTATGTTGTACATTTCATGAGGGCCAATGGTAAACAGACAGGTCCAATGCTGTGTAAAATCGTACAATTAAAAACTTCTTTAAACCTAAATATACCCTGTCTTCAATCGTAAAATATAAACTTGACATCAATTGCCATCAAATGAGTATAAGAAAGCATATTTTTGGCATGTTTTCTATAAACTATATTTGAATTTATAAGACCATTGATAATCAGAGTGAAATGCATGCCACTTTAGGAGCCACTTTTTACTGAGTGTGTTTTCTGTAGGAGATCAAAATGAAATTCATTCAGAAGCCGACATCCTGTCAAGTTCGAGATATTCTTGGATTATGCCGCATGGTAATCAGTATTACAATCCCACCTAATTAATTCTTCCAAATCAAAAACGCATTTTAGGATTTTGACCAACATTTTGTGAGATCGGTCACTCACCGCTTCCACTGAGCGGTAAAGGTTAAGTATGTGCGCGGACTAAGGGGAACGGCATGCAATATTATTAGAAAAATATGTCGTTCGGTAGGGTTTTTGTGGCCCCTTCGTCAGCAGGATGACACTTACCGACCTGTATCGCCCCAAGGATTCGGTGTTACTGAAATACCTACAGTATTTCATTCTTCTGCACCTTCCAAACGCTATTATTCAATAAGGGGAAAGCCCTTTATGAAAAGATTTTCGGCACGGGGAGAAGCTATGTCGTAAACTTTAAAAGGAACATCAGTCAGTGCAGAGACACGATGATTTATGAGCGGGCATTTTGCAGTCATAAAAAATCTCATAGTAGCCAACTTGTTAAAATTAACTTTTATCCTTTCTTTAAGTAAAAGAACTTGAAGAAAACATTATTTTCTATTACAGTACTAAAAGAAATCACATTCATAAGAAAAAGAAGCGGTCTCTGGAACAAGGGCTTTATTTGCCTGTTAGTTCTGATTCACGCTTGAAGCCATCATCAGAGACAGTGGCAGAAACGGGGTCTCAATCTTTGTCTCTGATTATGGGTTCAAATAAGAACCCGTAACGTCGGACGGATAAAGCCCTTGTTCCAGCGATTGCTTCTTCTTCTTATCAACTAGTTCGTGGAACTCTATTTTCGCTTGTACCGGAAAGAATATTTTTATGCATGTCTTCTATAAAATATATTCAAATCTACAGGGACATCGAAAACAAATGAGAAAGACTCTTACTGACTAATTACTAATTTTTACAAAGTCTAGTTTTAGCAAACGGCCGGAAAAAATGTTCTTTCAAGGGCCGGCATACTGAGATAACTTAATTGTTAGAGAATGATGCTGATTGATGGTTAGTATTACAACCATACTTAAGTAATCTTTTCTGGTCGAAAACACATTTCAGGATATCCGCTAACATTTCTTGAGTTAGATTCCCTACTATACATTACTTCAAACGACAGTATATGCCGACTTTGAGAATTTTTCCAGTCACGTGTATCAACCAGACTTGGAATGAGAACGCTCGCACACTTTATCTTTTGTGCAAACGTTCAGCGCTTACAGATGCTTCCTTATATCCACCGCAATCCTTGTATTAAGATGTCATTTCATTTACACGCTCTGTGAGCTGTTATCCCACCATGTCCCTCTGCGAAACAAAATCTCGGTGAATTACGAATTAACGCAGAGGCGTTCTATTGAAGGAAACTTGCCTATTCCTTTAGGTTACGGTGCTTCAGTGGGTGGGAGCGCCCTCAAAGGTACGGGCGATTCAGGTCTCCAGTTCTGTCCTATTAGTCGTCGTCAGACGACCATGGTCTAACTGCAGGTTAAGACAACCCAGGGCATGAGCCCGGACTATGATGACACTGCCTGTTAAATAAAAAGCCCTATCTTCAGGCCTTATGCTACTATCCATTCGTCGGTGCCTGCCAATGCTTTGGCCTAGAACTTTAAGACATAAAGAGATGAGCTCGTTTTACACTGTGATCAGGCCGAGGAACCCCGTTCTTATGTTAACTAATGCTTCAACCCACAACCGGCAGGATGGTATTCCGTGGCTCAGTGACAGGTTGTTTAACCTAATACGCACCATATAAATCGCTTATTTATTAGAACAGGCAGCGTAATTACGCGCTGTCTCTAATGTATCTAGACGGCAGGGGATGGATATGAGATGCACCGACAGTATGGGCTTAAATCGGAACAGAGAAGTGAAGCATTGTCGTTGTCCGTCAGCCATGGAGACACGTTTGGTACAATTTGCCGGAACGTTTTGTAACTGTTCTCATCCAATACGGGGTGCGTACCTACGAGCTACGGGGGGTGGACTAAAAATAGGGTGAACTTTGTGAGTTGTACTGATTCATGTGGCATTTGTTTAGTTCTCTTGTTCTATTTAAGTCCCCTCAGCTATCTTTCCTTTTATGGAGGAGGAGGAGGGGAAGAAGAAGAAGAATATTGTTTTTTATGTCTGGTGCCTTAAAAGTCAGACTTATCTGGAAATACTAATCTGCCCCTCTCCCCCTCGCCTATGTTTTTCTTCTACATTTAACGCTCAAAATTTCTGCGCCTTCAGAGTTTAATTTAAGTGCACCCTACTCTGAGTCTAGACACAACAAATCCCGCGCCATATACCGTTTATGAGACCTTTCATTAAACTGTCTCCTCCGCGACAAAAAAGAACTTTGTCTGTCAAAAATATAAATGTTTTATTTAGGGGTTAGATATGAAACGCAGAACCTGGATTCAAAATAAGTGCTACTCTGTAACGCGCACTTGAGTCCGCATGAAAGTGGCCAAAGTTCTACGGGTGGGATAGATATGCGGGAAATATTTCCTAAGAAGGGTCTCAGTACTGGTGGGTGTAAAATATAATCAAAAGCGTGTCTAAAAAGCCCCAAAAACTGAATTGTTGATGATGGTCAGTTTAGCATGCCCTGGCGCAAGGTTAAAGGCCAGCTAGACTTGGGCACTGCCAGTTGATCTCGACTACCCCAAGTACTTTGCGCGTATTAGTCTTTGTTAGGCATGGTGAATTCAAACAAAAATTGGCAAATTACTATCAGCGCTGTGCCCGCTTACGTGAACGCAAAATGACCAGCGAAGTAACTAGACATGAGACAAAGTAGACGTTAACAAAACACTTAAATCAAAAGGCATTTGTGATGGTGGTGTTCCAAGCGTGATGCAAGACGGCTTGCCGAACACTAACGCGTTTTATTTCACAGTTTCCAGTGACCAGGCATTCACATTCGTGGTTTAGCTCTTGGGAAAGAATCGGTGGATGACTGAAATCTGTTCTGACCCAACCTGTGGGCTTAGGGTTTTTGAAATAATCACAGACATGGTAGTATACCGGCTGTTGGTTGAACGGCTGCTTTTGTAGTGTGCAGATCAAACACACGGAATCAGTGCCATTGCGAGAGAAATTTTTCACATACCACTCAAATGTTTGCATAATTTTTTTCATGCCGTGAAATGAATGCGTATAACTTGATGTTCCCTACAGCTTTTCAAACAACTGAATTCCCTGTCGTGCCTATACTTGATGAGGAGGTGCGTTTCAGTTTTTCAACACTTCTAATAACTTCTTATTTTAACTGCAGTTTGGACTTTTAGTAAGGTTGTAACATGTTTCCTGTCATTTCTAGTACATAAACAATTGTGTGAGCACGGTAGCATCTCCTGCCAATTTCTTTTATAGCGCATACATGCACCCGCCTTTTGTATCAGCCTTTTGGCAAGACTAAAGACCCGCACAAAACCGTAAAACAGCATTTTGCTCGTTGAAAAATACGGACAAAATACAAAACAAATCGGATATGCCAAAAAGGATGAATAGCCCAACGGCGGCATGTCCCCTGGCACGAATAAATCCATTGTAGAAGAGCAACCCGGCCTTTGACATTGTCAGCCCGGAAAGATCAGTTTGAGAAAAGTCGGGGCAGAAATAGTTATGTTTTAGATAAACGTTCCTACCACCAATCTATCCCACTCTGCATGTGCTTGCGCTTTGGGTTCAAATGCGTTCAATTAACACTACTTTTCAGGATTCTGACCAAGAAGGCAGTCGACCCAGTGGAAACATTAAGGACGCATGAAATTACTGTCGTCCTGAGGAAAAACGCCAAATCCGTACCCCTACGGGGCTCGGGCATTACAACCACATTTCAGCCATTAATATAGTCTTACCCACTTAACCCTTCCTAGTTGAGCCGTTAATTTGTTTCAGGAATCCAACAAGAAGTCATAGATAGTTGCAGTGACTAAAATTGGCTTCACTTCTCACTAAAAACAGCAATTTTTCGAATGATGATACCAAACCCTTCTGTTGTGGGACAAAAGGAAGGAAGTTTTCCTGGGTTCCAAACAAACGCAGATGGTCAGTTCTTCCTAGTACTTGGAATACTTTTTATTTACAGATGGCAGAAGTCGTAGACTATAATGACAGATATGACAAAGTAATCCCAGGAAAAATAGAGATAGAGCGTGTTTTGCAGTTTTACTTTGTTTTGTTATATTGCGAGATAAATTCGTTATTTTTCCTTCTTGGAAGGCATTCAGTCCCAAAATTCGAGAAAATGCGAGAACTATTAAATCGCCTATAGGTCGTCATTGGAGTCCCGGGAACAGGAGTTCGTATATCTGCTCTCAACAAGGCGTGGGATCAATTAAACAGACCTTAAACTATGTCTCACGAGAGTGGAGGTAGAATTTAGCCACCCACGCAACCGTAACCCTATTACTGTTGTTAAAATCAAAGAAAACTACATGGGAGATGTATAGGGAGGAAGCAACTGTAGAAATTTCGGCAAGATCTTATTTCGTAGCCGTACCTGTTAAGGGTTAGGGTTAGGAGTCAGGGTTAGGCGTTAGGAGTTAGGATAAGGAGTTAAGGTTAGGAGTTGGGGTTAGGCGTTAGGCTGGAGTTTGTCTACTGCAGGTACGGCCACGAAATAAGATCCGACCGAAATTTCAGTATGCAACGCGTGCAGTGTTTATGGGACGTCTTATTGTCAAAGTTATGCTCAGTTTATACGGGTAAATTAAACAGCTCCCGATATCTTTTCAGCTGCTTGCAATGATATGAGCTCATGATTCAATGCAAAAATAGAGGGCCCACTTACATGATCGTAACAGTTTTCCTCCAAAAAGAAGAATCATTTCGTCCGATGGACTTTTCTTTTATGACCAAAAACATCAAAATTAGACATTGCTGTCACCCTAAGGATCATAGGAATACATTTAAGCATAAACAGTTGAGACGGATTAAAAGTTCTTGCACTTCCTTATGCAACGTTTAGAATCCCACTGACAAAAGGTCCTCTTTAAATTTCACCAGACCAGCAGTCCTAACTGCAGTGAAGATATAGACGTGACCACCAAAGGTCACGCTGGGGTGCGCTTTAACCCACTTCGAATTCGGAAGCTCGCCTTACGGCGAAACCTTCAGACTGATTCACAGTAAGCCTATTGTCAAAAATATTGTTCCTAATTATATCATGGATTATACCAGTCGTTCACCTAATGAGATTAACAATGACCATCACATAAGTTTGAACTTTAAACCATTACGAAAATTGTAAGAATGTGGCTGAATTATTTCGGAATGGAAAAATCTTGGAATATAGTTGCCAACTCTTTGGGGCAGGACATTCAAAGGCCACATAGTAACCTTGTTTAGTATCTGAAGGAGTTTTTTATCCAGATGTCCTTCGTTTGAATGTTCTTGGGATCACTTCAGAATCATTCGGGTTCTGTCTGCGGGCAACAGAGTATTCATGAAGATTTTAGACAGATTTTTTAGGTAAGGCATAAATTTATTACTCTCAGTTGTCTGTGGGGTTACAAAACATGCTTTGCTGTTTTCGTCTTTACTTAGCTGGGGTGTTGTGTAGCAGAAAACTAGGTCAGACAAGTTTCTGGATAATCCGGGTCTCTATTGGCCATTTGTTGACTGTTCCGGCAGTTTGAGGTTCGGTAGACAGTTGAAAGCGTCAACTGTACGATAATAACGTGTTTTTATCCTCGAAACTGTGGTGAGGCTTCTCCCTTCAACCATCCAGGTATTACCAGTCTACCAAGCCCCTGATAGCCTGGGCAAAAATCGGGTCACACTTCATGCTTCACGAGGTCTGTCACTGTGTCCACCGAGACCGCAGAAATATGGTCTGTTTACCTTAACAACCGGCGAGTTTTATAATGCGGTTCCAAAACCTTCTGTTTTAAGGCCAGCCATGCCGTTTCTATTCCCTTGGTTTCTTCTAGCCAAACGATTACTTACCGGTCAAATGCTATAACAATTCCGCTCTTGAAGGCTGATATACGTCGCGGGGTGATTCCTCACAGTCAGTCTGCTGACTTATTATCGGAATTTAGCAAATATTCTAGTCTGGGTTTTAACAGCAAGCAAAACGATAAATGTTATTATGTTTTGCACTGGGATTGGGATCATTCCGAGGGCAAGTAGGATTCCCGAGGCAGGTGCAGTTTCATTCAGTAGTAAGTTGGGAGGAAAGAATCTGGCGTTTAGATGGCGCAACGTTTCTACCTTCCCTGGGCGGCTAGACCAAATAATAGAAACAGCTTACAGATCAGAATCTACAAATTCCAGTAGATTGTAGATATCCTGATTGTTAAAGGTCGGAAAGGATTTGTAGAAGGTTGAGTGAAGTACGGGCCAGTTTCATAAAGCCCGCGCAGGCCATTTCTTTCTCTCTGTATCTTGATAATAATTCCGGCGATAGTGAAATCACCCAGGATGTTCTATTTCGCCAGTGTGCCTTTCCACTTGGGAATCGTGGCATCAATTTGCTGCAGCCGACTCTTCTGCTTATAGTCTAACCTGCAACTATCATCCGGTTCCCCTAACCCTCTTACTACCGCCGTCAAGTTGGGCATAAAATTGTCAGATTGTATCGCATTCTTCCAGAGCGTTTGTATCACAGATATTAGCAACGGACGTAGACCAGTCCTTCACCACCATTTTCATTCAGCAAAATTGAGGCGCAAGCCAGGAATATCGAAACTTCCTTCTATTCTCTCCGTTGTGTTTCTTCGCATTCAATCCGTGCACGGATGTGCCTGCCACATTTGCAATGTGTTTCTGCCCCTTTCTGACGGCTCTATATCACAAGCCACCATTTTCGCAGGCGTAGACATAGCGTTTATTCACTGCATCCGCGTCTTCCATGAGCCGATTTGAGATCAGTGGACTTATTCAGCCTGGCCAGATGAGAAACCTTCGAGGATTACAGTGGCGCTGTCCAGACTTCTGACTACTGCCCTGCACATCTCAAAAGACAAGCCACACTCAGAATTTCTCTTGCGACTGTATCTACTTGACTGTACCTTTCCTCATTAGACTGACGGCAAGGATAGGTTTTTCCTGTATACATAACTACTGCATTTGTTTTGGAAAGCCTTGTTTTGTTTATTAATCCATAGCTACGGGAAGTTCCCCCTTGTGTGTTATCTAGCACTGAAATAACCGCATGCGCCGAGTTGTCTCACTAAAACATTTTAATAGCAAACTATTTGGCATGGTGTTTTCGTTCACCCTCCCCGTAATCCCTTTGTCATAGCTCGATTTCCCAGTTACCCCAATGTGCTTGCATTGCGCTTTGTTGTCGACTCCGTACACCGTGACTTACTGGGCGTTTTGGTTTACTTTGCCTCGGTTAGAACACAAACGCTCTGCTTCCTCGATATCTCTGAACGGTTTCTGTTGTCGAACGTGTACGCCTGACTTATCTATTTCTTTAAGAATACTTGTTTATAGTCCCCCTCATAAACAATAATATGGGAATTAACTTCATTTGAGAGGTAGGGTTACAAAACCTACCGTTGTCAGATTGGCTTTGTACCTGAAGCAAGGACTTTCGGCAATAAGTGTGGGCAGACTCAACATGCAACAGGTGTTGTAAGGAAAACAGCTACCCTTCACCTCCGCGGCCACTTCCGGGCCAAAGAGGTGACGGTTGTGACGGTGCGAAGGGGATGTTGCAATGATACGGCCGAGGAAAGCTTGTAGCGTTAATTCCGTTACTTTTCAGAGCCTTTTTGTCTTCCTCCTTCCTGGAGTCAACGAGAATTAGAAAGATTTACGCATTGACAGCTATTATGACGACTGACAGCAACGGAGACTTTTACCCTGTTCGCTACCCCCAACTTCAAATGGACTGACTCGAATTCCACCTCACGATGGGGGGGGGGGTTGACCGATCGCAGGATGTGATGACCGACCAAGAAAAGGGGGACTGTAATGGTGATTTCTGGCCTATTAGCCGTCAGAAAGCAGTAATCCCCAATTCCTGAGGGCCATAACCCGCGTCCTGTTAGTTAGGAGTCCAGTGTTCTAGCCACTGGACTATAGACTCGTTACGCTGCCGGTCTGCATTTGGATATACTGACTACGGTGGGTGGCAAGCAGGTACTGTAGAGGGATCAGTGAGCGCCATCTACCATAGAGTGACTATTAGTTTGACATTCCGGATTCACAGTCTTGGGTATTCACAGAGATCTCAACGAAGAGAACTGGTTTCACGAGTAATGACGCAGGTGCTCAACTTTGCAACTGCTGACCCCTAACACCCCTGCTAAATTATTTCTTTTTAATTTCCACAGAAATTAACCGCTAACTTGGAGTAAATCAGTTTGAACCAAAGTTCATAAATGCACAGCAAAGTCTGATATAAAAATTCGGGCAGGAATCCATCCAACCACAGCGAGATACCCGCGTAATATTAGTCAAACCGTCAACATGCAGCTAGTAATACGTTATGCCATATTGTCAGCACAGGTACTAGCCAAAAGCCCAGACACGTGTTTAGCTGGTGTTCTGCCGCTGTATGAAACAGTTCAACGCATCGGTGAATTCCTCATCACTTTCCTTGGGCTTTTCTGGTAGATAGTTCAGTGCGTTACCCTGTAAACCCAATATATTCTACTAGTTGCCTCCTGACAGTTTAATGAACATTACGCGGTTATCTCGCTGTAATTGATGGACTTCGGCCCAAATATTCATATCAAAATCTAGTCTGAGCCTTTAGCTTGATTTACTCCAATTAAGCGATTAATTTCTGAGAAATTAGAAAGCTGTAATTTTCAAACTGGTGTATCTGCCAGAACAGCACACAGGAAACGCCGGGAGACACACTGAAGATGCGTAGAAGAAACGAACCGTCAGACCTCCAATATACCTCTCCCGGTGAACGCCTCCATTTCTTTTGACACAATTATGAGCCGGACGGCTCGCAGGTATGTCATGCAGCAACAGAATATCGGCGAAACACGTATGTATGGGCTCTTAGCCGGTACCTGTGCTGCCAGTATGGTATCCAGTAACCCCTGTTAGAATCAGCAACTCTAGCATTTCCAGCGGGGATTTTTACCTGGTGCGACAACTGTGGCAGCATCCACTTTCGAATCACTGAAAGTTGCCATTTCACCGCCTTCCAGAACTAACAGCTATGAAAACGGCCTGAATCACAGTTTTTCGGTCAGCAGTCTGTTGACAAAGGCCACTGTCATCTCATGTTATTTCGGGGGATTGTGTAGAGCGATCAGTCACACTGGGAGAGAGCGAGTAAACAAGGGTACAGGTGACAGCCTGGAGAAACAAACTGCTGACTAACGAGCACACTAGTCACCAGCGAAACTGAGAACGCCGCCGCCGCCGTCATTAACTACTCAGATGTGGGCGGACCCGCAGTTGCACAACTATTTACCGAGAATGCTGAAGCCGCTAACTTTAGTAGGGGTGCTTTTGTACAGCAACAGCCTGGTATGAAAATTGCTCCCACATCCATCAACTATTACTATTCGCTGTTAGCTGTGGGGGTGCGTCCGTAAGTTGCTCATACAGCAACCCAGCCCGATTCTCAGCAAATGCTCAAAACTCGTCTTTCAACTGTGGGAGCAAGCCAGAATTTATCCTTTTAACTGCACTCTTCTATTATTGCACTCAATTATTGATTACTATTGGGCTTACTGTAGCACACATCGAATTGGACAGACTTGTTTGAACGAATTGAAGCCACATTTTGCAGGATGTAGATTGCGTAAGCTCTTGAAGGTGAAGATAGTCAGTGCCCCTCCTACCGCAACTTTTGAATCCTCTCCTACGGCAACACGTACCGCAATCCGTCTCTCTAACTCTCCACGTCGGAACCATGTATGGTCCTCCCATATAGTTGCCCACAACGCTGTACTCCCCGCCGGTTGTTCAGTTGTCAAGAAGGTATTAGCTCCTATCCACACAGACCATTTCCTAGAGGCAACCCAGCTCTTTCTCATACAGTAGATGGGCTAACACATGAAATGTCAATCGAAATTTTGAAAAGCGTTCCCGTCTCGAAAAGGCTAATTAAGTATGTTTGTAAAACCAATCATCTTGCAGCATAATTCTATAATGATCAAGTTGACGCAGGGTGCCGGCTTTCGAATGAACTTATGTCCGACTGCATGCAAAGACTATACTCTGCAAAAAGTGACTACTTGTGTATCATACAATTTTCTCGTTGATTTTAAATGCCCTTGACAATTCAATTATACTTCATGGAAAACATGCATATAAATATTAATTATTTGACTCATTAGGTAGAAAATTACGTTTTCTTCCGATTTACATTCAAAAGAAGGGTAAAGTTTGGTCTTCAAAATCGTTTCCCATTCCCGAATAATTTTAAACGTGACCTGCTGTTACACTTTAATTCAGGGTTTCCATGTTACACGCCACATACTTTTCCCGTACGGAAATCTTATATTTCAATGCTGTATTAAGAGGCGACCATATGGGATTCATAAAATTAAGCAGTGGATTTGAGCCCTGTTGATAAACGCAGATACATGATGTTTTATATACGGTTATTTCACGGTATTAAACAAATCACAATAAGAAACTTTTTGAAACCCAAATTGTACTTCTTCCTCGAGTTTGAAATTGAAAGAAGATGCTATTTTCTACCGAATAAATAAAGAATGAATATTCTTATGCATGTTTTTCATGAAATATTATTGAATTGTCAAGGGCATCTAAAATCAAGGAGAAAATTGCATGATACATAAGTAGTCATTTTTTACAGAGTATAGTCCTTGCATGCAGTCGGAAATAAGTTCATACGAGAGCCGGCGCCCTATATCAACTTGATCATTATAGAGTTATGCTGCAAGATGATTAGTTTTACAATCATACTTAATTAGCATTTTCGAAACGGGGACGCATTTCGAAATTTCGGCTGGCATTACTTGAGTTAACCCTTCTGCTGTACATTAACTGTTTCTTCGCACGTTTCATCCACTAATGTTATTTGAATTCCTTGTGTACTCTACAAAGCCTTCTTCTCTCTTGTTCATCCGGGCCAACATTGAAAACTCTAAATTTGAAATGCAGAACAGAATATGAGGCTGCCATTCTGTCTAAAAAAACAGGCGAGGTCAATATATACTACTTTAAGGTGGCGAGTTCATTTTTACATGTTTGCAGGACTCGGTATTATAAAGCAGTTTTAAATCTTCTACACCGTATTTGGTTTACAATATTCGCGTAATTATTCCACCGAATTTGATGTATTTCGGTCCAAACACTCACCTCAACTCTTGAACTGAGCGCACAAATGTATGTTCCCAAGGATTGTTGCTAATTTTGGATATCACCTATGGAAACGAATAAACTTCGAAATCTGGGATATGTACCAGAAAATACGCGGGCATCGTCGGGGTACCTATGGATTCAAAAATCAGCGAAGCATATGCATAACTTTGGCTGGTACCGCTGTTGCGACTACAGTATACCAACCAGTACTTAGGACGATTACAATTAATGAATGCGTACAGTAAACTCGGTTGTTGAAAATCTATTCATGGAAGTCAGTGTTCGAGTTGTCTACCTAAACCCAAGTCTTCGTCCATGACAGTCGATGTGATGTGTGAAGATGCGGTCTCACAAAGCACTATGTATAGAACTTACTTAAAATAACCTCACTTTTTGTCCGTTGTGCGCTAGGATGAGATGTACAAAAAATGCGACTTCGTGGGCAAGTGCGGAAACAGCAAGATGGAAAAGAAATCGTGTGCTGATGTTCCCTCGGGAGGGTTGAACAAGAAGTGTAGGAGGGCAATTTAACTTTTCTCGGAAAATTACTTCTCTCTGTCTTCTTGCTTTGCAGTCAAAAAGCCTTGGAGCCGGCAGCGTATGAAAGGTAGAGTGAGATCTTAATGTCTGTTTTAGAGTGCACGCCTTTGTTTTTACTGGGGCTACAGAAATTACGAACCTGGGTAATCTTCTGCAGAGGCTTAATTCTATATGAGATTATGCTCGCTTCATGTCAAAAACTCGTAAGATAAAAATGAAGGATAGATAATTACAAATTTTGGATTAATTTCGGTGACTGTAGTAGAGCTAGGCATCCCATTTTCTTTGTAGCCTATTTGGGAAGCATGAAATTGTGTAGGATTCCTTTTTATGATATAGATTTTGTTTTAAAAATCCCAAAGTTTCTATATTTAGGAAATACTGCCAGCGATCGGGCACTCGCCTGTAATCGTCTAAGTGTCCAGCGTACACTTTGGAGAAGATACACCGTGTCCATGGTAGATTTGCTGAAACAGGGCCATCGCATATAACAATACATAGTATATCATTACTTATTGCTAATTTTCACTCGATGACTTAATACTCACGCTCGTATTAAATTTCATTTTGGTTTTAACGAAGGTCAGAGACGTGTGTAGAATTAATATCTCCTTTTGTCGAATGCACCAAAATTGGTAGGTCTGATTGATATGGCACCCGAAAACATGACATGAGAACAGGAACCACCCGCAATACAGGTGGCTTTGGCCAACTTCCAGCGAAATTGGGGTTAGACCTGCATCAAGAATTGAGTTTAAGGCCAGATTTAAGATTGACGGTAAGGTAGGTCAGGAGCTAATTTTAACTGCAGAATTAAGGGTTAGGTTGAGCATTGAGACAAAAAAATTAATTAAACAAGTTAACCAGTTTAACAAGAAAACTGACTAAAAAGGGCGTGCAGAGCAAGTTTTGTTTATACGAGCTTGATTTCAAATGTACCAACTTAAAGCAAATTATTAAATTTTCTTCTCTCTCTAAATATAGACCACAAGAAAGCCTAAGTAGATGTGATTCGGCTGTACCCAGACATTGTGTATCTATTCTCAGCCTTTTTTAGATTTCAAGTAGCACATGTCTGACAATGTCAAGTCAGTTTAAATTTAGACATAGGACATCACAGCAGACGTTTGTGTAGATGTTTACAGGTTGAGTCCATCCATAACGACGGGTTGTGTGTTCGGCCGTTCATAGTGTTAGCTTTTCATTTTTTTCCCTTGCAACTATAGTAATGTCTAAAAATATCTCTCATTAACAATCCTACGCACAGTAATTTAAAGAATCGTTAAATGTACAGTCAGAGTGCTTCGTATATGTGACCCTTTTATGGCTTTTATAGAAAATATCCCTTTGAAACCCATCCAGACCATTTTCAAGATACTTTGCTAGCTTGATTTTCAAACATTGGATAGTTTTCAAAGCACAGGCAGCACATTTCTTAGCATGTTTCCTTATAACAGGAACTGGACAACTGTACCGTTTATTTCGATATTCTTGTCATGTTGGTTAGGGAGTTCTCCGCGATACCTTAAGACCCTACAAATTCCTAGGGCAAAAGCGAGTGTGTTTTCAACTACGAAAAATGTTGCATCTATTAAAGTTTTAAAAGTTCGACTGTATGTTTCTGAGCTTAGTAGCGGAAGTGTGAATAATTATCTATTCAAACACTTGGGCCGGATTGCACTTTTTCGAGTAGTTAGGAGTAATATCAAAATAAAGGCTTCTTAACACAAACTGGACTAAAAAAAAACAAGAAATGACAGAAAACCTACTACTTTTTGGACTTTTACATGAATCCCACGGTCTTATGTCCGGAGACAATTACATCTGTAGGGGAAAATTGAGGACTGGCTAGCGTCGTAATTCACTTACCAACTACTATGCTAACGCGACCAAAAATTTGCGCTTATGCTGACTTAATCTCTTCTCATATTCTACTGACCATCTGAAAGTAGCATGTAATTTTCTGTAGTTATTCGGCTGAAGCCAATATATTTCGTCTATGTCATACAAATCAACTTTTTAATCCAACTGTTTACAAAGGAGGATTTATTTCAAGTGTGCACACCGACTTCCTGAGAAATTCGAAAGCTGAACATTGAAAAACGTCTGGAGAACCATGAGTATCCAAATAATGAGCCGAACCTATCACAATTACATGATTTAACGTCACTAAGTCCGCGAAACATGTTTCTGGGCTTCTACCTGGCACCCGTGATGGTAAACCAGCCAGTATTCATGGATTCGTCGTTTGTTGCTGAATGTGTTCAATTCAACATAGGCACAATTAAAATATGAAGGTTATAAATGGGGATTCAACCGATTGTTTGTGAAATAATGGCCGGTTTCCTTCATAAAATATGTGATTTCTTTAACTTTTTTATTTTGGCCGACCACCAAAATTTTCGTTTTTTATGCCTACCTTGAAAAGGGAATTTCAGCCATGTTTATTTCCTCAAGACTCTCCGTCGACAAAGATCATGTCCCGTGCTATACGAAAACGATTACGATGAGTGACTTAATCCACGAAATGTTAGCCGAAATTCTGAAATGCGTGCTCGTTTTGGAAGGATAACATGGGTTAGGATATGACATTATTTATCGCGTGGCATAATCCCATATTATTTCGGCATTGCCAAGATGTCGGCCTTTGAATGCAACTCTTTTTGATCTTCTGTAGAAGCTGCAGTCGGTAAAAAATTTACTGCTCAAGTAGCATGCATCTTCACAATGATTTGCAATGATCATGTACGTGCAAATATATCCTAAAAAGAACACGCACAAAATATGCCTTATTTTGCTTATTTGGTAGCAAATCACACTTTCTTTATATTTTATGTTCATGTGAGGAGCATTTTTGGGTTCTGGGAAGTTTTTCTAATATTCGAATAATTTCGAGCCAGATCAGCTGTCGCATTAGTGTTTGGCGATTTCACTCAACAAGGTATATGCTTTCTGCGTCGAGAAAGTCATACATTTCCCTATGCCTTTTAATGGTCACTTTGTAATGTTCATAAAATTTTTGCAATGAATGCGGACTATGTTGTATGCTTTATGAGAAGTACTCGTAGACGGACAATGCTGCATGAATGGACATTGCAGTCTTAAAAAATCTTATAATTAGAAACTTTTTTTACAAAAACCAGGAAGTTCTCATTTTGGGTGTAAAAACATGGGTTTCGACCAAATGAGTGAAAGAAAACGTTCCCAAATAATTCGGCCGGTATTAGTCGGTGGCAGCTTCGTGTAATATGCCATACGCAACGGAAGCACGAAGGAAGTGAAATTCTGCATACAAGTTGAAATATTAGTAACTACGCGGTTTACCTTTGCTGTCTTCGAAAGTGTGGGGCTTTCTGAAGAGTGGAATTCAAAAGTGCGTTGCTAGTCATTTGTCACCTCCGTCAGATAAGCATATAACTCTAATACCAACTGCATTTTCGAACGCTGACTTTCGAACGCACCTACGAAATCTACAGCGAAGCCACTCCATGTATCGTAAAAGAAAAACTCTGGGAATAACTAACATCGAACTTCAATTCAGGGACAGTTTCCTACCAGAGGAATGCTTTACTGCCCTCAGTATACATCGCGATAATGAAGCAACTCTGCAAAAAGCACAATTGATTCTCTGGGTCGGGCTTAATATGTATAGCTTGGAGCGAAACACCGTTAAAAAGGATCAGAATACAATGCGCTGTTTTAGGCAGGAAATCTGCCTCAGCGGACATATAGGTCGCTTTTCACACCACTTCACTGACTGTATTACAATCGGTATTTAATGCCTAGAAGTTTGGTCTGAAAAAACTCGGGGCATGCGATAAAATCAAAGGGACTTACCGTAGCCATAAATTAACAAACAAAACAAGGCCTACTAAAGCAAATATAGTAGGCAGGTAGATGTTAAATCCACGCAATCTATCCTCAGTCATTTAACACAAGGAGCTTCTGACTTACGGCAACGTCGTTTTCTGATAGAAAACGACCTCGATTTGTCTAACAAGTTTCCCTTAATTAGCTACTCAATTTCTCTCGAGAACATTACTACAGACATCAGCACTTAGCGGTGGCGCACATTTCATTGTCATCCCTCGTAAAGCTTCAAAGGACATGAAGATGCGACAATTTCCCACTGAATGAGCCCTAACTTGGGATTTGCCGTCATTCTTTCTTAACACTGGTGCGTGCTTGTCCGTCATCGATCTCAAAAACCTTTTTCCAACATATTTGCTTTGCCTTCAGCTACCTTTACCGGCGAGTGTCTCTAAAAATGTTTAAGGGGAGAATCAGAGGCGGCTGGCGCCAAGCATTCTTCTTCAATGATCACTGCACTGTCTTCTCAACTGCCTTCCGGAGCTCGTCCTGCCTCTTGTAAAGGCTACCTGTGTATAGGTTTCTGATTAAAAAATGTTATGTTTGATTGCCTGAACAGTTCTTAAACTGAAAATAGGTGATAACGCATATAAAGGACGATATAGCTCAATCATTGTCCGGAAATAACATAAACGTTTGCAGTAACCGATAGAAGACCTATAGAAAATCAATAAATTCGGTTTCACACAAATGTGAAAACCCATCTGAACAGTAATTTTTTCCCCGCCATTGCCATTCTTCTTAAGTCCGTTTAGATTCGTATAGAACTATAGCTTATGATATACCAAACTTCTGCTTGCTTGACCTCCAAAGCACTAAACGTATCCTACGTTTTCACTAAAATGAACAAGGTTGGGTTCTGATGTTGCCTTGAGCGTCACGTATGTGACCGACTATCCAGATACCTCTCAGTACTTTGTTCACTACTTAGACGTCGTGGCCGCTACTTTGCTGTCCGCAAAAAACGTGATCTCCATGTTCTCTGACATGCATACCGTAAGCAGGAGACTACTACACAAGAAACGAGACGGATGAGGCCGATGTGACGACGACGGCGAGGCATTATGTTGACGAGGCAGTTTCTATCAGAGGTATAAACAGGCCACCTTCTTATAGAAAACAGAAAAAGCCCTTTACAACGTGAACATTCCTGTCTACTACGCATTACGTATGCTTACTTGCCTTTGAGGGACGGGTCGTGAATTTGTTCATAAGGATGAATGTACTCGCAAAGCCACAAGTAAATCCGGCAACGTCCCGATTCAATCTTTAAAACAGTAAATAAAACGAATTATTCGCAAACTTGAATTTGAACTCCATCGGAAGCTTCAGTGTTTTCAATGAGGTAGAATCGAAGTGTGCCTACTGTTCAGCGTGTCCGCGACCTTGCAAGTGTAACATGCATATTGGAAAAAATGTGGTGGACGTGTGACCGACCGTAACACAAATGTTCAAATTAGAAACGCATCATCTCAATTTTCGAATGATAAGCTTGCTACTTTATCTATCTCAATAGACATGCTGTTTTACCTTAATATTCGTAGGAAATTCTGCCACTACCTCTGACGATGGACTCCTGTACGAGTCTGAAAGCTCAGGATAATAAACGAATTGTTCCGGTGCTCGACTCTTCTTCTTCTTCTTCAAATAGGAAATTTTATGTTTAATAACACTGCGAGGTCCGTTCGTAAGCAGTGTATTTTTGTGTCGGAGTTTCAAGTGGCATATTACGGCCGTGGTTCCGTAATTTCCCCAAAAGGTAGTCAATTCCTTAGCATGAGACCTTTCGAACAACGACTTAGCATTCCCCAGGACCCTATCGTCATAACTCTGAAAGCAGAATGATTCGCTCAAAGGTCGAGTCATCGTTTTGTACCTATAAAAGGATGTAAATGATCTTAGACTGACAGAATATTTCTTGACTTCTGTTTTTTGCCAATCAGGCCATCAATTTTGATAAGACGTTTGCTTGGCGGGCTGTTTCAGCAGCAAAGAATGTATTTACTAGAATAGGCCTGAGTCCCGTTTGCGTTTTCGGAGGGCCTATAACTGCCATTTGACACGGTCACTAGTGCCGCTGCTTGCGCATGCCTCCTCAGGTCCGCCTAACACGCGTGCCCAACCTCCGGTTTGCGACCGCGATCGATATTTTCTTTTTATTCCCATTGGCCGCAGCCGTCGAATCTCGGGCGCACGCATTTCGGCGGACATTTTTCTGGTGCGGACGATGCCTGTTCCGGCTCGCTCAGCTATGTGTATAGTGGGGTGTAGGGGTATCCAGCGGTGGGTCAACGTATCGGATGTAGTAGGTTGCTCGCTTGCTTGCAGGTGTAGACTACGTCCAGCGTCCATTTGCTGGGACCCAACTCTCACTTGTGGCTCCCCGAAGCTAGGCTCTGACTAACGGCCACACCTCGGTAACCGCCTCGACCGGCAGGCTAAGCCGGGTGAGGGTATCCGTGTGTGCATCTCTGCACACACGGCTCCGCTGGCCGACATTGGAATCTACGTGATGAGGCTCCATCTGAGACAGCGTAGGAGGTCAAAAAGTAAGTGAATGTTGCTCTGCTGCCTTGCTTTTACCTGTTCTCGTCTGCTTGTATGTGTTTGTCCTTATTAAAAATTAAATGCCGTTCTGTTGAATTTCCTGTGTCGCCTTTGCTTTCTGTCTTTCTTGCCTGCTTGTATTTGCCTGTCATTATTTTAAGCTAAATGCCCTTCTGTTGAATTTTTCTGCTCACCATTCATATTTCAGCAACCACATAACTTAGAGAGGGACGGGGAGTCACAGCATCCAGTTTCTCTACACTTTTCCCCTTCCCCACCGTCGTAAGCAGTTCCAGGCTCATTCAGGTCGCTCTCCCACTAAACTAAATTCGTGGCGCAAAGCGGGGTTCGGCAGCCGCCTGAAACAACTGAGTAACTATATTTAGGATGAGCATTGCTCACCCACGCGAGGGGTAAAATGCTAGAAAAGGTGCCATAAGCAAATACTGGGGACCCAGGCGGTCTGCGTGTTGGCCTTGGACTCAGACGCAAAACTCACGGTCAGAACAACCAAATAAAAAAAACAACACTCTCTCTTTCCTTTTTCTCCTCCCCGCCGCCCCACTCGTCAGACTGGTAGAGTTAGATTGCCCACTCTGGCAGCCTGGAATGTTCTTTCTCTTTTAGACGATCCGAGGAGCAACCGACCGGAACGGAGGACGCGCTAGTGGCTCGGGAACTGGCATGCTACCAGGTGGACATCGCTGCACTCATTGAGACCCAATTCTCCGAACAATGCCAACTGGAGAGGGTGGCCGGCTACACCTTCATGTTACGGTCACCCCAAGGCAGAGCGACGGGATGGGGACGTCGGCTTTGCCATCCGGAACGACATCGTGGGACGACTGCCCTGTCTGCCGCAGGCCATTAACGATCGCCTGATCAGCCTCCGCCTGCCTCTTCGGGGAGGCAAATTCACCATCATCATCGGCGTCTACGCCCCGCCGATGACCAGCCCTGATGAGTTGAGGAACAAGTTTTACGAGGCCCTGCACGCCCTCCTGACGAATGTGTCGAAGGCGGACAAGTTGATTGTCCTTTGGCGATTTCAACGTCCACGTCGGCGCAGACCATGCTGCCTGGAGAGGAGTGCTAGGTCCCCCTGGTCTTTATGATTCCAACGACAATGGCCTGCTTCTTCTCCGCACATGCGCAGAATACCACCTCATTCTGACTAATAACTTCTTCCGCCTCCCGATGCGAGGGAAGGCCACCTGGAGTCACCCTCGGTCGCGACATTGGCAACCGCTGGACTATGTCCTTGTCCGGAGGCGAGACCAGCGGCCTGCTGATGACAAAGGCGATGTGCGTGCTGACCGGTGGACCGACCATCGCCTCGTCCACGAGATGCAAATTCGTCTACAAGCTTGCAGGAGACCACAGAGTAAGCGACCCACAGGTAATCTGAATAGTGTCCTGTTGTCTTTACCTGCTAACCACTTCCACTTCAACAATGACCTAGCTCAACAACTGGTCAACCTTCCAGTCGCCGCTGCCGCCGCCATCGCGTAGAACACCTCCGTTGCGAACCGCTGGTGCCAACTGCGAGACACAGTCTAGTCGACGCCCCGGCTGACCTCGGTCGCGCACGTCACCAACAACAGGACTGGTTCGATGACAACGACGTCGCCATCAGCAAGCTGCTCGCCGAGAAGAACCGCCTGCATAAAGCCTACGTCACCCGCCCCACCGACGACCGTCCCATATTCCTCAAAACCTTTCCCACTTGCAAATGTGCCGATCTCTGTAGTTTTGCCTTTAAAAGCGCAGCCAAACTACCATCAGCGCGCAGTTTGCGCACAACGAGACTTTATTAATTTGTCTTTTAATGCTAATTCTCCTTAGGCAAGCCACTACCAATGCACAGTTCCAGCACATTTTGCCATATATGGGTAGACCACCGTTGTCGACGGTTTGCGCTGTTTGATGCAAGCAGGGTGAGTGCAGCAACGGGGACTTGTGCATGCATTAGTTTATAGGGGGGTGATGGACTTGCGCAGCATCTACCGCACTCTCTCCTCCTCCCTACCTTGATATAACGTCAAGACAGAGTTAAGACGACGGGACGTGGGGGAGGACGCAGATGACTGGTACGGTGTAAGCCAGCATCTAGGTGTACCACCATCCCTCCTAGTCCTAAACATACACTGACCGGGATTTTATACAACATTACTAGGGGGAGGCACAGGTATCAATTGGCGACGAGTGAACCGGCAAGTCGGCACGTCGCCATACACCAATGTTGGCATTTGTTGTGGGTGCGCATTCCCGCAAACTCCTGCCCGACTCCCATCGAACCCTTGTGTTAGTCCAGCACGTGGCCAGTTTTAGGGGCAAACCTTTCCTCACACGCTGTGTCAAGAACTTTATATTATACACCCTCTGAGAAACAATGTTAGCAAACAAGTAGTGAGTTAACTCGGCTGGCGGACTAGAAAGGATCTAATCTAGAACCAACACCTGCCAATAAGCAACGACAGGAAAATACTGAAAGGGCGGAGCAGCGAACTCACGCGCTGACTATACCACGCACCTCCCCAACCCCCTGCGGCGAAGGCATCATAATTTTATTAACGGACAGGTGCATTTAAAGCAAAATACCCAATATTCAACTCAATCTGTCCCAACTTTCAGACATTTCCGTTAGTAGTTTGGAATACCCTGCCTACTGAGGTTGTATTCTCCTCCTCTGTGGACTCATTCAAGGGTAGACGCCAAGCGAGTCAAGATTCCCAATTACAAGCTGCACATTCAGTCGCATAACCCATCACCCAAATTATATATGTTGATGCTACTTACAATACATGAGTAACCATTAATGCTGATTATGTTTTCAACTAGCTGGCATTTGTCTGCCTTGCACATGCAATTGTGTACAAAATCTCTTTTTCGACCTCGTGCTTATCAGTGCTTTTTTCAAACGATTCATAATCAGTAGGGAATTGAAAGGCGCTCTCCTATATTTCCCTTAATAAAGCTGAACCCAGGCGAACCGAATGGTTTGCCGGTAATGGTACGAAAGTCAGAAACGGCCATTTATTGTGCCCTGTTACATCTCCTGCAGTGCGTGAGCGGAGCTGTGATCTGCTTAACAAGACTCTGAAGGAAAAATGCTACCTTCCTACCGATTACTTAACAATCTCTTCTACACAGGCGCTTATACAGATAACTAATCATACCTCGAGAGAAGGTTTGTGCCAGTCTGCCGTGCAATTGTCAGCGCGACCGCTTTGTGTCCGCCCCACGCCCCCTGTCAATCGATGGTTTCAGTTGTTCGAGGCTCGGCGGTAGCGCAGTGGGAGCTCGAGGCCAATAGCCGTGGCGTCCTACGCTTATTGGCTGCAGGCAGACAAGTCCAAGACGCACACAAACTGTGGGCTAAGAACCTCTACGACTGAGGAAGCGTCTAGCTGCAGGTGCATGTCGAACTGCTGATACTCTCTCTACTCTCAGAAAAGCTTGTCCAACCTAATCTGTCCTCCCTGAGTTGTGACTTGGGAACCCTCATGATGTCGACACATCTCATTTCGACATATTCGCCAGTCTGTATTCGGCATAATTATGGTCGATGCCGATACTACTGACTTCATCATATTTACATTACTTTATCATAATTGGATTCCTCTCGATTCGGTAGGTCAAACGTTTTGAGAATCACTGCCGATGGAAGGCAAAGAGGAAGTAAATAAGCATTATTGGCCCATTTCCCGTCATCTGCTAGACATTTTTACTCCAAGCCAAGACCGAGAAAACTCAGAGACGGCGATCGGGATCATTGATCATTAAGCCAAAGCCTAGGTTATCGCACCCAAACGTGGATTGTTTAGGCTCAAAACAGTAAGCGGCGTAAATTCAGCGATTTCTAGGACAGTCAGTCCATGATCTAGACGTTCTTTTAGGTAGGTGCACGAACAGCACGTGACCTAACTCGTGTAACTTGTTGGCGAATGACCTGCCGATTCTCTTTAAATTTATTAGTCCCTGACTGGCCTGGCAACACGTGATCGGCTGAAGACTTTTATCTCTATGACGTCTCTATCGCCGAAAGCAAACCAACTCCTGGTCGCCTGGGTGAACTGTACCACAATTAACGAAAAATACCGTGAATTCTTGGAAAGCCGGCTAGAAATCTATACTAAAAGTATAGGGTGATTGCAAACCGCCATGCCTGGTGCTGCATTAATTCTTAAGGCACATTTAAATGTGAACTCCATTATAAAATTATCGGTAGATGGGATGCTCATCGATCGCCTTATGGAACTCACTCGTGTCGTTGTCCTCTCCCTCTGTCTGGAGCCTTGCCAACAGCCGCATAACGGCACGTAATATGGGCTGGATGACATTAGGGCTTAGGACCTGTTTGTTAGAAGTCCACTGCCCGAACGAATGAGCCCTTGTCTTTGTCAATAAGGCAATTCTGCGAGTATATCTTCAGTTTTGTGCGATATGTTGGAGTCTGAGATGTTAAAAATGTTAGGTACTAAACAAAAAAAGCAAATCGGAGTCTTCCGAAGTTGACGAAATAGGTCGATGAACCCCTTAAGTCATGGAACAAGAAAGATTACCGATGCGAAAACAGACTTGGTGTTCTGCGGTAGACGGTTCGCTCAGGAAGACGGCGTGTCCCTTTTTGGCTTATCCATGCACTGCATACAGTGGAACACCGTTTCACAGCCATGAGCCGTGGAAAAAACATGCGAATTTTCCACACACGTTTCGACTTTGAATGGAAAATCCCTGTGGCATGAGAACAATCACAGTGGACAACCCACTTACCTCCGGGTGCTCATCAAAGTCAACTAGGACGTCAGCCGAGATGAATTTGGAGGTAACAGCGGCCTGAAGGAACCGAGTCTTTGAAGCCAGTCAATTCAGGTCATGACAGAGCCCACCATAATCACTCAGGTCACTTGGCAGTGCGAGGACTGCTCACATGCTTGACGCAGTCTATAACCGCCAGCTGACGCTCCCAACGCCATCTCTGATTGTGGAAAATTATAGCCCGTTGACAATCGAATTATAGCAAAAAAGACATTCACAGTACCACCCCTACTAGCCTAATCTAAATTATGTTAAATTAGCCAGATAGCGTGAGGATGACTTTTGAGATTTTGCAGACAGTCAGTCCACAGTTGACCTCGGTTTGCGCTATACGTGACACGGCTAGTACTCCCCCTGCGACGCCAAGTCCAGCGTATAGCGGCTAAGATATCGGATGCATCTTAAATGCCGTGATCACCAGGCCAGTCCGCGGTTAGCGTCGAAAGATGGAAGAGATCAAAGTTTATGTCATTTTGACAACCGTGCCTGACGATATTCACCATCTGCCCCACAGCAGGATGGGCACAAGGACGATGACTTGCGCTGCATCTACCGCACTCACTCCTCCTCTCCTACACAGGTCCGGAGTCAAGGCAGAGTGAAAAAAGACTGGAGGCCTGATCAGGTGCAGCTAACAGACGTGGCGTGAACCCCCGCCTAGGCTTCTCATCATACCCTCGGGTCAACGCAGGAAGGACCAGCATTTCACAAAACAAGAAACAAGGATCGGCTCAGATCCAAACTATATGAGATTGGCATAAAGGTCGCATTAGAAAGAAGACATTACTGGCTGACTCTCTGCCTTGAAAGGAGGGCCATGCTATCCCGTCATTTGGCAGCCTTCTAACCTGTGACTTTTAAGGCAACCTGATAGATTCAACCACGTCAGATTGACTATAGTGGGAAATATGCGCTGAAAGAGTCGACATAACTCTCACTCTCTTCCCTCTCAAAGGCACAAGTCTACCGTCCGGGCCAGTCAGTCAACTGATGCAGGGGTTGGAAGCAGCACCTGACAGGGCTGGAGAGCTCCTCTGAACGTGCCACACACAAGACATCAAGGTCTCACACAGGGGTGTGGGCAGTTCGGATCTCTCCTGTGTGTCATGGAGGCGCACGGGGAAGGAGGCTAAGAGCTCGATTCGCAGTTGCTTGAGAGACATCATCAGTGGTTATGCAACGCAGAGTTGTTGTTGCTGACACGGTCAGAGTCGGGGAGGGAGTGTTGAAATGGGACACCGGCGCAAGAAGTCCCAATGACCAACAACGCAGAGGTCACCTAATTACAAATCAGGAAGGACAGATTAAGGTGGAAGGACTTTACTGATGTGAAAGAGCGTACAGGAGGCTCAGCAAGCAATTGCCACAAACTGTCTGTTCATGCGTGTTGTCGTGTCCGCCGTTGAGCTTCTTAAATCCCATCGCGTGCGTGCAACTCTGCTACGTTTGAGTTTTGTCCGCCAGTAGCCAATCAGCGAAGGCCCAGTGTTGATTGGTTTCGTGCTCTCGCTAGGCTCGTGACAAGCCTCGCTCGGTCCCAGCAGCGGATCGGTGGGGAGTGCGAGGTGAACGAAAAGGCATCGTGACAAAGTGGCAACGGGACTGGGCCAGTATTATAGTTACGCTCTACTTAGACTCACTGCTTAGACACTACAAACCCTCCGTCCCTGACATATACGTCGCACTTTCGATTATGCAAGTACGTTATTCAGCTACGAAGATAGTCAGTCGCAGGCGCTCACAGACTCCGTAATCACCTGATTAAATGGCCATCTGAATCTGACTAGTTTTTACGCTACGCATCTGGCGATGCCCACTGTGCGCTCCACAGCAAGGTGAGGCAGGCACAGGGACTTGCGCGTGAGTTAGCTTGCCGTGAGAGTAGGCTTGGGCAGCATCTACCGCATCCTCTCCTCCTTCTCCCCACCTGGACCCAAAGTCAAGACAGAGTCAAGAAGACCGGAGACGGGGAGGGCGCAGGTGGGTGGCACAGCCGAACCCGCACCTTGGCCTCCCTTAGACCACAACAAACACTTGACCAGGATTTTGACCAACAACAACAGCAGAAAGAACGTGTACGACAGGGCAGCCATGCACACGACCTGTACACCCAACGGGAGCGCAAGCGCATCTACCACTAGAGAGACAGGTACCGGAAAACTGCCAGAGCGCACCAGGCTGCGGGGGTCATGGAATAGCAGAGGCTCACAAACCCCAGACTGCAGTTAGTCATTCGCATCCAGGTTACATCTGCAAGAAGACACGGCCCAGGCCCAAAGTCGGTCGGGTGTCAATGGCTCTGACCACTACGAAACTACTGTACAGAATATATACCTCCAACTGGCGCGCGCAGCTTCTATCCAACAAGAGAGACAGTGGGCCCAATTGCTGTGGCGGTTAAGGTGCACCCACAGTCAAAGCTACTACCATCTCATATACTGCAGAGCGTGGGAGGCCAACATAAATCAGGCCGCGTCAGCAAAATCGATACACGCACGAACGGACTGAGGTGCCGAGAGTAACTGACACGGTGGGTGTGGTGACACAAAAAACGCGTAGCACAGAAAAACTGCTGTTAGAGGACGTCAAATTGCTTTCCAGGAAGAGCCAGGGTAACGCTGGCGTCCCGACTCCGATAACCGACTGTGACGTCCACGCAGGATTTAATGGTTGATAGTCAAGAGTTCCGAAAGCGTGCGCTATGCCAGTACTAGCAAACCATGGCCCTCGCAGCCTAGCATGTGCTGGCAGCCGTGGCAGTCACGGCAAAAAACGTCTGGAGTCTTTTATCGGATCTGCTGCAGTTGCGGACAAAGCACCTGCGCCGCAGAAACCGGAAGACAGCTCCTAACGCGAATGGCCGAACACGCTGCAGCGGTGCGGAGAAATGACGCCAGTTCCCAAGTTGCGACTCATTCGACGAGATCTGGTCACACCTTTAAATTTGACGAGGTCGAAATTCTCGCAAGGGGTGACAACCGTGAGCCGGGAGCTGCTGGAGTCATGGTTTACTGGCCCTCGTCCATCAACAAGTGCAATGACCTTCCCCTTCCATACTCGATGCTGAGACTTCGCCTAGGCGGAGTAATTAGGCATGCGGTGGGCGCACACGTGAACACCTCCCAACACCAGGGTCGGTGGATCAGATGGTCGAGCAATTATCACACCAACATCCAACGCACGTGATGAACTTGCTGCAATTAACGACGCGAATGTCGGCCATCAAAATGCCATCACGCCAAGTGCAATGATCTTTGATGAAGGGGGGAAGTCGTGAATATTCATAGGTATGTGGTAGCATGACGACTGCATCCTATAAATACTGCAACCCCTTGTGCATGAACCACTCGTATCTGCTTTTGCCTCTGATGATGGGTTCGAGCAGGGATCTAAAACGTCAGGTGAAAAAAGCTCTTGTCCCAGCGATCGTGTCTCCTTCTTCAAGACATAGTGAATAATGCGCTGGAATACGGTGAGGATTAATTAATTTTTCCTCCCCTCGTCCAGGTGAAAGTTGACTGTCCCAGCCTGTTGCCCATGCGGTGCTGCGTTTGGGTCAACCAAACTGACGGTTCGGCAGTTGATTTCGACAGCGTGCACTGTGTGCTCCACAATAGGGTAAGAGCAGGGACGGTGACGCGCGTAAATTAGTTGTATAGTGATTGTAGGCTTGCACAACACCTGCCGCACCCTCTCCTGTCCACCTGGGCCCGGTGACACAACCACGTCAGGAAAACCGGAGGTGGGACAAGTTTCAGGTGGCTGACGCGGCCGGAGCCGCCCCTTGGCATGCCGTCACACCTAGCTAAGATCCCATGGAGTGGGGGAGCCATAGTGGACACATTAAGAAGTAGCCATCGCAGCCGGACTCTCAGTCCACCGCACACACTGGACTGACTGCTGTGACCGAGTCATCCCGCCAGTTGGCAGCTCTTCAAGCCACGGCTTTTAGCGCACCATGACTGATGCAAGCGCGTCAGGTTGCCCTCAGTCGTCGACCTCACCCTCGTCTGCGCACGTCACATGCACGGCCTGCCCCCCCCCCCTCCCCAAATAAAACACACCAGGACTCCGTACCCAGGGGAGATAGAACGCTCGGATCTCAAATGCAGCCAAGCAACCACATAGAGCAGGGGGCTGAGAAGCACATTTCCCACTTAAGAGGTGCTGGTGATGTGGGACCTTGGGGAGGGAGGAGGGGTGTATTCGCGGTGTATGTGTTGGTGGGTAGAGGCGATGAGTGGTGATGTGGTTGCTGACTCGAAGGTGAAATCTCAATGGGTGTCACCTTGCAGTCTGGGCTTTTGATAGCGTCACGGACGTTAGAGACACAGTAGAGCACTAAGTGCCTCCGGAAGATAGGACTTGCCTGCATACCTACTCGATACGCGGCGCGAGCAAAGGCGGAGGACGGTTGAACGGTCTTCAGTGCATGCCGCTCACGAAACAGAAAGAGGGCAATCATGGACTGGTAGAGACGCTGTCAGAAGAATGCGGACGATTATTTGGTAGATCAAAGGCCTTATCTGAGCCCAATGATATAACTATGACGTGGCAAGCATAAAGCATTCTCTGGTGGGTTTAATTGTGGGTTAAGGAATCGGACCAACACGTAACCCTGAGTACTCGCTTCACGCAAGCCCCCTGTTAAGAATCTTGAGTCGTACCGCAGCGAGGTCGGCAGGCGACGGGTCCAGACCTTTGTAAAAGAGCGGCGAGGTCAACAGACGAGTGGGTCTCTTTGGAGTGTGGAATAAATGAGCGTGGTTGCCTAACAATATGAACGGAGAGTAACGTTGCCTGCCTCTCGAAGGTCCTTTGGCCGGATCGAGGGTCAGGAAACCGGAGCGACGTCAGTGGCGCCCCTCGCCGACATGAAATCGGAGGCGCTTTCAGGGATCGGACGAAAGCTTCAGTCATGCCCACCGGAAGTTTGTACCGTCGAGATTTGTACTCATGCGATTACCTGGCGCTGCTGTCAGGGTCAAGTCCCGACCAACTTTGGATCTGGATGACAAGCAGAGGGACCTCCCGCCAATTATTTCAAAAAGCAGCCGTCTTGTCGCTGCGGGGAACTGAAATGCCAGGAGGGAAGGACGCAGTGCGTTCACGAGTGAAGTACTGGGCTAATATGCTGTGCGAAATCGTTGCATAACCGCGGTTCGTGAGCTCCACCGAGACCAACCGTTAGGTCAACAAAAAAAATCTATTCCCCGCACGCCACGTGACAGGCAGTCACCTGATACCCAAAGGACTGTCACATACAAAATCAACTCGACTTCACGCTTCTCCGGGGGCACCTTGCCAGGTCAGTACTAGACGGCGTTGTTGCTCAGGGCCAATAAGTCCTCTTACGAGGGTTTGGCCATGATGCGAACCGATGTATGGGGCGCTGACCCTCTAGTGGATTCTGATGTTTCTACAGGCCTCACCTAGGCATCTCCAGTCACCTCGACAAACTGATGCAAGCAGCAGCTACCCAGGAGATGCCTATGGTCAGACCTGAAGTACCTCGAAACTACGCTAGAGGGATGTTAGGTCACGACGGTAATGGCCGTATGTCGGCTCTGAACTCTTGAATAGAACCATTCGAGATCTGAACGTGCATCAGCAGAAGAAGCCCCCACGCGATCGTACTACACCTCATCGAGGAGCCATTCCGAAATCTGTCCGTCTAAACACTCAGTTAATCGTGATAAGGCCAACGCGACACTAACGGAAGGCGTGCCTCGACCCGCCTGCGAACCTAGCATGCTGGGTTCTCTCACCTGCCGCTCAGCACGAAGACGCCCCGGCACGCCCGCCATCTTAGTGATTTTTAATGCGATAACAAAACTGGCGGGTGACTGGACGTCCAGCGAGGACAGCTACCCATCCGGTGTTGCTCCAGACTACGGGCTGGCTGATTGCGCGGCAAAGTTGGCAAGTATATGCCGAGCCGTCATTCCCGTCTTGCCGAAGGAACTGCAAGGTTCCGTCAGTCCTATACCTCACGCCTCTGCGAGTAAACCGGTCCGGGGGAATCCCGCGACCAACCGTATTAGACAATTCGAGTGATTCAAGCACTTTTCCCAAAACCAGAAGTCAACTTCGTACGGATTGAAACAGTGACCTATTCAGTAGCATCAACGTCTGGCCAAGGCTGTGTTTGCACAAGCCCCAGTATGATAGTTCGATCATCGATTTCGATTATGTCCACCGTGGATCCCACAGCAGCAGCGGTGGAAGCAGGGAAGTTGACTTGCGCAGGGGCTTATAGTGCCGGTAGACTTGCGTTGCATCTACCTATACTCTCTTCTTCTCCCTCGCCCGAGCCCGGTGTCAAGGCATATTCATGAAATCGGGAGTCGAGTGAAAACTCAGGTGGATTGCTCTGACGGTTCCTCACCTTGGCTTTCCACCACACCCCCTGGCCCACACAACAAATAACCAGGATTTCAACCAACACAACAGAGATTGGAAGCTGGCACGGCCTAAGCCGCACTTAGGCGTGCCGCCGACGCCCGGCTCGGATCCCACACAGGAGACATTGCAGCCTGACTCTCAGACCTCCAGTAAAGGAGGTCCAAGTTATCCCGTCAGTTGCCGACCTTCCAAGCCACGGCTTTTAGCGCACCGTGATAGCTTCAAGCGCGTCAGATTGTTTATAGTGAGGAGGAAGTGCGCTGAGACGTCGACCTCACTCTCCCTTCCCATTGCCACACTCCAACCACTGTCCGAGCCGGTCAGCAGACTGGAGTGAGAAATGGGCGCGGTGGCTGGCATGTTCGATCGACTGACCGTGACTGCGCGCGCCACGTGCACGACCTGGCCCCCCATACACAAACCCACCAGGAATCCGCACGACGGGAGTTGAACGGTGTGTCTCTCGCTTGCGTGAGAGGGCCGTGGTAGGTGCCGTTTCAGTCGGTCCTCAGCTCACCAGTCCGCCACTCCACACAACAAGTATACTGTATACACTACGTGACAGACGGAGTTCGTAAACACGCTCTAACAGACAAACCAGGAACTACAGCGCGTTGTGGCCGGTGTATTACAGATGCTGCCTACGCTGATGAGACAACGACGATGACCGATCAGTATGCAGAATTGCGGCCTGTTGAGCGCGCGGCAAGTGCGAAAGCAGCGGAAAGGCAGTCGAATGCCAACTCTTCAGAAATAAAAAAAAGACCGCCGCGGATTTGGGGGGTCAGTGATAACTGTTTAGTCATGACAGACGCACGACTGCTGTCGCACGTCGCATCACATGGACAAAATTCAGTCCGCCACTGGTACAACAAGGCGGCAATGTGATCGCATCTTTAATAACAACTTCGAATGTAGGGCAAGAAACTACAAAAGGATGTCAAAACCGAAAGGGCTGCTGTCTGAATGGACGAGATAGTCGGTAGTATGGGTGACGTTAATCGTCGTCCAGTTTTTCCAGCGACTTCTTCTGGCGCTCCAAAGCAGCCTAAAAGACGGCAAAAATTCGAAGAGGCATTAAACGGGAAGAATGCAGCTGCTACACTTTGACTAGACATCAAAAACGCGAATACTGCATAGTCAATAACGTGGTTGTTCCAAGCCCACTGAAGGACTTTTGGAAAAATACCGCAGGTCACGATTCTAAATGGCGTGAAGAATAAAATTCAGATCAGGAATTGGCCACAACAGGGCAACAGGCGGCAGTTATTAGGCGGACGGACTGCGCGCTCAGTTTGGTCGGTGGGTCGTATCGTTATGATCGCGTCAGATTAGTCGGCAATCCGCAGCCTTTCATTGAATAATCTCCTATCACATCAGAAGCACTACCCGGTAAGCACAGAGACAACAACCGTTTACGGTTTTTAGGAATCCTCAACTTAGGTCGGAATCAGGTTAGGCGACTGCTGCCTAACGCCGCAGAGCCCAGGCCTTATCAGCAAGGTGTGCATATCCGCTACACTGCATTTTCGACAGATTAGTCACCCGAAGATGTGGTGCAATCAGCGAATGCGGCACACAAATGCACGTGTCACAGAAAATTGAGGTGGCGAATAAATCGTGGGAGAATCACGAAACTGTAAACGCCGGATGCATCAGTTTCGTTTGACGGAACTCTCAGACTCTTGGAGTACAAATCAGCACGATTAAGCAGATTTAACAGACAGTTGTATGCGAGAGAGTGATTGCCACTTGGCGCAAACGCCTCCTCGGGGCTGTTTGCGAGAGAATAAAAGAGCAGCTGCTAGTCGTCAAAGTCCTGGCAGTGCTATGTCTGAAGAAACTTGTCTATATGTGCAGGCAGATAAAGGACATTAAGTTGACTTGGCATAATGCCACGCTCATAAAATAAACTCTTCTCTCTCGGGAGTATCGGTGTGGAGTGAATAATGATACGCCGCCAGTTACGGCCTCGTACTAGCTTTGGCTCAATTTCTGAAGGTCGTGAGTTCAATCTGCGGAAGTTAATTGTCAGAAAAAAAAAAGACTACCAAAAAAGCAGTTTTTTTTTAAAAAAACGCATATGTCATATGTGCTTAAATGGAAATGAAAAAAGGGAAACAATACATACCTTGTGGAGCTGAATCTGTTGTTCGTGGAACTTCATCTCAGCTTGCAAATGCTTCTTCATTGCTTCAAGCTGTTCCTTGTTCTGTATGAGAAAGGAGATATAGGAAGGCGCCGAAATGACCTACCTTTCGGTGGAAGTACTCCTCTTCCAAGGCGGCCTGACGTTTTCCCATTGAACCACCCGCGTCGCGGATAGAACCACCTTTGCCGCCGCCCTAAAAGGCAGATTCGGTTCGAATTTACAGCAGCGCTCTCCTCCGGCTTGAAAATATAATGGCACTACGAATAGGCAGTTATGTCCGATGTATGCCCCTGATGTCTGCAGTGGACAATGCTGAATTCGGACACGGCTACGTGCATCAGTCTCACAGTCAGGGTCGATCCACAATACCCACCTCTCCCGCATATATAATGCGTTCTCGATTAGGAAGGATTACTTAAATGAGGCTCTAAGATTGATTTCCTTGCTACCTAATCCCGTGAAATTTTCGACACGTTAGGGTGTTGGTTTTTGAATGTGGTCCTTTTCGGCCACTTGCGAAAACCGTACCCGGCAAAAATGAATACTTAAGTAGTACGCATCATTCCACAGTATTTTGCAGACGACATGCACAAGGATATTACTCCTTGTACACATTTGGTAGTAAATCAAGTTTTAAGTTCTGTGAATATTCCAATTTGGCCTGTGGGAGTTTTCGGCAACTCATCATCAGGTCAATACAGTTACATAGAAATTGAAGATATGAGAAGTTCAGAGGGTTTATAAGTGACCCAGGGACTATTAACACTCATCATACCAACCGTGTGACGAGGTCGGCGTGTTGCAATCACTGGGGGGGAGGGGGAGTGGCATAGGCCGTGAGCGATGCGGAGTACATATCACTGTCACCAGGGAGCTGGGGAGGCGTGTAACAACTATCTGGGATCGGCGTCGACCACGGAAGACGGAGCGCCTGCGTTGACGCCTTCTGACATAATAGCACTGGATTCGTTACCTGTTTAGCCACTGCTTCGGCTGTAGTTAACACCCGCTGGTGTGGGCCTCTGGAGAAGTTTGCTGGTGTCCGGTAGACAACCGGAGAGGCTTCTTTGACATCGAATTGGTGATTCGTATCGACAAGACGTCCAGAGTAAAATTCGAAATCGATCTGTTGTCACCTCTGCCAGGCCAGGTTGAAGTGTGTTTACGTGCTCACTTTTCCAGACGTCTTGTTTTACAGCTAATGTATCTCGCCCCGCATACGCAAGTGAATGAGTAAATGAGTCTGTCGGGTAGTTCGTATCGTGGTTCACGTCACAGAGGTAGTTTAGTGCTTCTGCCACAAGTAGGTCTGGTGATAGCATCCTCCGTTCGTCAACGTTAATATTCTTGACAGTCTCGACAAACTCAAAGGAGTCCTTCGGACATCGAGGGTATAAATAACTTTGCAGCGACTCTGGTTTTCGACCAGGGCGAAGATTGAACGTAGGGGTAGCGCGTGTTTGTGAACTCACAAACGAGCGAATCCATAGCTATGTTGTCAGAAGACGTTCAAACAGGCGCTCTGTCTTCCGTGGCCGACGCCGATCCCATATGGTTGTTGCACGCTGTCCCAGCCCCCTGGTGACAGTGATGTGTACTCCGCGTCCCCGACTTACAAGTATCCCTCGCGGCCAGTCACCCCCCCCCTCTTCTCCAATGATTATAACACGCCGACCTCGTCACACGGGCGGCGTGAAAACGATGGGTGTTAAATAGCCCCTGAGTCACTTATAAACCCTGTGAACCTTCAATTTCTATATACTTGAATTGGCCTGACGATAAATCATCGAAAAGCCGTGATTGCCGAACTGACTTTTCAAATCATGTCTTCTTCACACTTTATGTTCGAGGAAAAGATATCATTCAGTTTTGAAAAAAAAGGTTCAAATTTTGAGATTTATTAAGACCGTGCAATATTCATCCACATAGCATCGTATCTGTCTGTCTAATAACACTCCTAATTAGGTATGCAAAATAGTTTACACTCTTCGCAAAATCTTATGGGTCGAACGTGTTATTTTCCTAAGGGCATGAAAGAATACGTTTTCCCTTGCAAGGAAGGAATAAAGTTTGAAAAAGGATAACCCTAGGCAAAAATGCAGTGGCAGATCGGGTTCAAAAATAGTCTAATTGAAGAAACTTTCTGATACGAAGAGATACCTTTTCTTCACGTATGGAACTTGAACACATGATTTGCTACCAAATCAGTTCAAGAAATAATATTTCACGGAGGTTTTTAATGAAATATACTTGAACTTACAGGGCTGTCGAAAAACGAGTATGAGAATGTGTACTACTTAAGCAGTCATTTTTACCGAGTGTAGTTTTTGCAAGTGGCCGAAAAGAAGTACATTCAGAAGTCAAGAATCCAACGTGTCTGAAATATCAGGGGATTATGTCGGAAAAAAGTGAATCTTATAGCCCCACTTCAGTAATGCTTCCTAATCAACAACGAATTTTAGAATTCTAGTTAACATTTCATGAGATCGGTCGCTGACTGTATTGCGGATTATTCACCAGCCTATCGCCGATCTTATCGGGCGCGTCCTCATTATTCGGACACATGGGCCCATCTGTCGACATCCAGTAGGCTGAAAGTCTTATAGCCTGTAGTCTACGAACACTGGACCACCAATTTTATCAATGGCCAACACAGACTGCTGAAAACTGGTTATCGTTGAATAACCCACATGCGGACTCCTTCTAAGTTAAAAAAAAAAGAACAGAGCCATAAGAACGCATCAAAACGCATAGTCAGCAGTGTGCCACTAAATGCTTCCTGAAAGGTTTGACTCTCACAAAATATAGAGGCCACTTCACGTAATAAACGGTATGAAGTGGTTGTGTAACACTGAGCTGACCCGAGATATAGTAAATGCATTAAGAATAGTATTTTCCAAGAGATTGGGAGCGAGGGACCGAACAGCAGAAAACCTGCGATGAGAGCGAGCATGTGGCACGAAATGCAGCATCTCTTACACAGAAAGTGCGAATCTATTTAAAGGTGGTCTATATTATTCATACCTACGGCCAGCGTCAAAAAGATGGCTTGGTGGTGCTGTCGTCTCCCAGCAATTATAGGACTGCTGTGACAATAAAGAATTACAGACGTCTAGCGTTTGTTTCACTACCTGCACGCGGAAGAGTGAGATTATGCTTTCGAAGGAAGTCATCACTCAGTCCGACACAGCCTCTTGGTGTGAAAAAAAGGAACAGGGGACTGAGAACAAACGGTAGATGCCGTGGAACTAGGACTACACAGCGGATCTTGGGCAGATTTAAGTGTATTGAATGTACGGAAACAGTCTTTTCGAAGGGAAATAAGCGTCGGCAGGGAAGAAATGAGTTTACCATAAAAAATTTAGAACTGGTGACATACCTTTGACTCACCGCGACCAAGCTCATCACCGGGAAACATTCTATAGGACCTGTAAGACAAGTTAAAGTTGCTCAGTGGAAGGACGCAGTTGCTCGAAGGCAAAATCGGTCGGTACTCGAAGTCACACATAAGTTGTAATCATCAGGCTATGCCTACTGGGGAGGGGGGGCGGAGATGGTCGTTTCGTTTGCTTTGGCGGTCCGTTCTACGACTCAAATAGGCAACCGCATAACAAGTAATCAGTAATCGTGTGACGAGACTTCTTGGTCCTTATTACTCTCGGCTCTGGTGACAGCAAACAAGTTAAAAGTAGCCGTTTTAATGAGGGGGAAACTAACCGACCAACATGCAGTAATACGTCTAACACACAGAAAAGCCAGCACACCTGTTTCGATCTATGAGGTAAGTATAGGAGCATATTCAGCTAGAACTAGTGAGGTGCATGGTCAGCTATAAACAGAGAAACAATCGTGGTAGGTGAAATTCGTGAGTACTAAGTGCTCGAAACAACAGTTTGAGATTGCTAAAATGCGTCCCTTGTGGAAGACGAGACAAACTGAGAGCAATTGAAGACATTGACCGCGTTAAGGAGTGCTTCTACGCATGATATAAAGCAAAATTTTGGCGGATTAACAGTCCGTGATGACGAGTTCGGAAAATCCATTGCCACATTGGATGGGCAAGGCCCTCGTGGGCAGCAACAAGCAAGCTATACTGACAAATAGAAGCAACTGCGATCGCAAGGGAGATCACCGCACATGTGTGGGACTTGGCTGTATGTCTGACTGTGTACGATGCAAGGCGTTGGACTGTGGTGCCGGATCGAGGGTCCAAATCGCAGACAAAATGGGTAAGGGGACATCTGTACATCTGTGTGATAGTATACTGTGAATGAGTCTGCCTGATTACCATTTACATTTTAGCAATCAGTTAGCCCAGCACCTGAGGGAACTGTCGGACCTAGACAACGCCGCCGTGACGACTCGGTGGTGTCAACTGCGGGCTGCTATCCACTCCGCCGCTTTAGACGTCCTCGGTTGTGCAAATCGCCAACAAAAGGACTGATCCGACGGAGACATCAGTCAGCTGTTCGCTGAAAAGCACCGGCTGCGCAAAGCCTACATGAGCCATCAAACCGCCGCAAACAAGGCGGCCCTCTCCTGCTATCGTCGCATTCTGCAGCATCGAATGAGGGAGATGCCGGACGCCTGGATGATCCGCAAGGCCGAAGAAATCCAGGGTTATACCGACCGCAATGAACTCACGAACCTCGCATCACTCGAGGCGACATACGGTCTCCAAACTAAAGGAACCGCGCCACTTCTCACCTCCGATGGAACAACTTTTCTGACGGAGAATTCACAGATTCTGAAGCGTTGGGTCGCGCACTTCGGAAATGTCTTCAGCATCCCTTGCGCAATCTCCGGCGCCGCCATCCCCCGACTACCCCGAGTGGAAACAAATGACGACTTAGTTGTGCCACCTTCTCTCTAGGAAACAATCCACGTCATGCACCATCTGACGCGATTCCGGCAGAAGGCTACAAGCACGGCGGACCCCAGCTTATGGATCAAATCACAACGCTATCTCAAAAGATTTGGCGTCACGGACAAGTTCCCCAGGATTTCAAGGATGCGGCAATCGTTCACCTCTACAAACTGGGAGACAAACGACAAATCTGTGATAACCACGGAGGAATATCTTTATTTAAGTCGTCGGAAAGATCTTCGCTCCCATCCTCCTCAGTCGTCTCAATGGGCATCCCGAAAAAGGACTTCTCTCGGAAGGCCGGTGTGGCTTCCGACGACACCGCGGCCTCCATCCAGATGCAGGACAAATTAAAGGAAATGCAGACTCACCTTTACACTACCTTCGTGGACTTGACGAGAGCCTTTGGCATGATGAATAGCAAAGGACTGGGGAAAATCATACAGAAATTCGGCTGTCGTGAGCGATCCGCGCACATGTTACGTAAGCTCCACGAAGGGATGATGGCGCACGCCAAAGACAGTGGGATCTTCTTTGACGCATTTTCAAAAACCAAAGGAGTGAAGCAGGGCTGCGTACTCGCTCCCACACCCTTCAGCCTCATGTCCTCTGCCATCCTGATAGGCGCCTACCGTGATGAGCGCCCAGGGACCAGCACTGCCTACGGAATCGACAAACATTTCAACAGCCGATGCGTGAGGCCTCAACGCCTCTCTCCACGACCCGCTCGTGGAGGACGCCTGTGCACTCAACGGAGCATGGACCTGTTCGTCGATGGGTGGGCCAAAATCGGAATGACCATTAACAAGAACGCAACGGTGGTTATGCACCGACCGCCACCCAACGCTACATACAGTGTTCCTCGAACGCACGTTAACAGCAACGAAGAGAAGACTGCGGGCAACTTCGCCAACTTAGGCATCACATTTTCATGCAACATCAAAGTCGACGACGAAGCGACTCATCAGATACCCAGAGCCAGCCAATCCTTCGGCCGGCTGCAGAACACAGTATTAAACCACCACGGACCCCGCCTGACCAATGCTGTCGTCCTAAAGACACTTCTGTACGAAATGGACACCTGAACCGTCAACTCCAGCCACGCCAGGAAGCTCAATCACTTTCATTTTAGCTGCCTTCGCAAAACACTACGGCTGAGATGACAGGACAGGATACCGGATACAGAAGTCCTGGAACGGGCCGAAACTCTCAGCATCCACGCCATCCTAAGGCAACTTCAGCTGCAATGGAGCGGCTAGTTGATGGGGATGGGCGATGCACGATTGCCCAAACGACTCTTCTACGAAGATGTCGCTATGAGAGCTCACCGACTGGGAGGACAAAAACGCCGCCACAAGGACACTCTGCAGCGACTGCAAATCAACTCTGAGACCTGGAAAGTTCCGTCTGGAACAGACTGGCCTGGAAAAGAGCAGAGAAGACTGGTGTAGCCATCTACGAAGCAAGTCGGATCGCCGCCGTCCAAACCAAGAGAGCAGCTCGCGAGTCTCAAGTGCCCCGACCCGCAACATCGTCTTTCAACCCTAACTGACATGCCTGAGCTGACAACCAACATTCTGCATGCGACCGGCCTGGACGGTCATCTTCGGACCCAATGCGCCAACCGCCCAACAACCGCAACCGATGCCTTCACGACTGCCCCTGCTCAAACCCCCGCGCCGACTACCCTCACCACTGTTACACCGGATCCCCAGGTCCCACCGTTGTCTATTACCACCACCTTTATCATCTCTACCAAAATCACCGCGGCCACGACGACCACAAGCGTCTCTACCACCCCGCCACCGACCGAAACGCCCTGACGTCCCGTCCACCATTAACACCACCCCCACCTCTAACGATGTGGGTTCCGTCCCAACCTGTCCTGATAGCTATCGCACATACACCTAACTCACCGACCAGTTCGGTCATTTACGAATCTATCGCACTGTAGCCGGTGCACCAGTACCGGGAGCCCTAATATACACCCGCCTTCACAGCCCGCACTATGCACGCACATTAACTCACCGCATGAGCCCATCAAGTTAAATGCGTCTTCAACAAATCCCGCGGTAAATCACCACGGACACAAACACATCACAACACATCCCCACACAACCAACACACGCATCTGGCATACACCCCTCCGAAATCCTATATTACCGGCGCCTCTCACGTAATTGGGAAGTGTGCCTTTCGGCTTCCTTCTCTGTGGCTCCTCGCGCATTCTATAGCCCTTGTGTATGAAGTCCTGGTGTGTATACTGTCTGTATACTCTAATCGGCAGCAGAGTAAAAGCCATCTATGTGCACAAATGCTTTTTGGGTCAGAAGATGCAGTAAGTACTAGCACGACGTCGAATAACCATCAGACGGAGAGTGGGCCCAACCGTCTCGCATGATGACGTTTAGTGTATCCAACAGTGATGGGCGTGGGACGGTGACCAGCCCAGCATCTACCGGGGTAGTCATACCGCGATATGTTCAACGCCCTCGTCAGGTAGCGTTGGCTGAAGGATAACCCGACCAAGCTCATAACATTTAATGCATAAGTACGTCACGCTAAGCTTAGATCCAGCTTCTGTAATGACATATAACGCGTGGTTGGCGAGGTTGGCGAATGCTAACGGGGATCCCAAAAGCCTCAGCTTTTTAAAGCCAGATTGATAAAAATGAAGGAACACTCGCAGCTATCATAATACACGTTAAATCTTTGGTTAACTAGCAACTGTGCCATTATGCAAGGGAAATCCGCTACACGATGCGTCACTATCCGAGCTATGTGCATATAACAAAACGAAACCGTAGGCAGTTTTTTTAAATTACCCTATAAGTGCTGGTCTCAAAGTGTCAATTGGTTTGGGTAACGCCTGCCGAATGAAGGACGGGATACGTCCAAAACCAAAGCGTTGCATGCCAAGCCTATCTGAACAAAAAAACGCACGAACGAAAAAGCCGGGTAAAGTTTGTTTAAAACTGTCTCCTCAGGAAGGCCTCCGTGGCGAGTTTCTACAGTTCGCAAAGACGATTAATTATTCAGATACCTAAATTACTCAGCGTCTTAACTGTAGGATGGTTTCAAAGTTTTACGCCAAATTGGATGCAACGGAGTCTCTATAACTAAGAAGAAGATGAGAAAACGGGAAATCTGGAGGATACGCAGAGTGTGAAGTGGTCGAACACTGATAAACCAGGACACCAACCAGCCGGGTTACTGCTTAAAGTGAATGTGGTCATTTATACGGAAATCAGGTAGGACAGAACTGAAATATTGAATCCGGATATGATTTTAAAAGGCAAATGATGTCGCTAATCACCATGTCCTAATTATGTGGTATAACATATGCAGCCGAATCTTGTCTGATAGTTTCTATATTTACTTTACCTTCATTTTCAAGTTCAATACACTTGAGGGAAACAGGCTTATGTCTTTCAATTCCCTATTTGTCACCTATAAATCGGAATTAATAACAACAATGTAAGTAAATTACATTGTCAAGCACAACAGGACTTATTTTCAAATCTACATTTGTTTTTAAAGTTACGTAGTCACGTTGTTCGCTTGCTGTTGCAACATGCGTCTGACGAGGCAGCGTTTAAATGACTCCACAGACTGAGACATTGCAATTTCTTCGGACAGGTTATTCCAAGGTGAAATGCTTGTCGGATGCAGCCACACAGGCAGCATTGGCAGACTACGCATCAAGCAAAGTGTACAATATGATGAGAGCTGCGCTCATGAGGTTCTAATCACTGAAGATGGGTAGGCGAAATAATTAATCGAAGAGTCAGACCTGCAATAAACAGCTCCCGGTGGCCGCCTATATTCTTTTGACATCTCACGTGGGAATCACATTTTACCTACTATACGCATTTTTGTGCATTCAGTTTTCATTTGGACACACACAAATGTGTTTGAGTGGTTGTCCCTGAAGTTGCTTGTTGTGACGATTTGGAATAATCCACAGTTCTAACCACACATGCCCGTATCAGGTCTCCGCGCAAATGTCTACAACACTTGATGAAATACCTGGAACAGAACAAAATATTGTGCGATGCCCAACACGGCTTTCGTCCAGGGCGCTCCTGCTTAACGAGTGTTCTTTACTCGCACGAGAAATGGACACGAGCTACCGATAAGGGTTTTCCAGTAGATGTCATATTTTTTGACTTCAAGAAGGCCTTTGACAGTGTCCCACACAGGCTTCTTTTACAAAAGATCTGGGATGTAGGGATTCAAGGGAGAATGTTTAAGTGGATCAGGAGTTTTCTGTCCTCCAGACTACAAAGAGTCGTCGTTAGGAATTCTACCTCGGAAGGGAGAATGTTTAAGTGGATCAGGAGTTTTCTGTCCTCCAGACTACAAAGAGTCGTCGTTAGTAATTCTACCTCGGAATGGGTAAAGGTGGAAAGTGGTGTCCCACAGGGTTCTGTCTTAGGCCCAGTACTCTTCCTGATTTATGTTAATGACTGCATCAACGAAGTTAATTGCGAGGCTCTCATGTTCGCTGATGACATAAAAATATGGAGTGAAGTCAAATGCGATGATGACGCAGAGAAATTGCAGTCGAACATCAACAAACTGTGTGCTTGGTCGAACAGATGGCTTTTGAAGTTTAACGTGTCCAAATGCGTGGTTTTGCACCTGAACACCGGCCGCAATGCCTCTTCCAAACACCAGTACTATATTGACGGGACGAGGTTAGAAACTGTGGAAAGACACAGAGATCTGGGTGTATGGACGACCACAAATCTATCGCCATCAGAACACTGCAGAAAGATGGTCCAGAAGGCTACTAGTACTCTACACTGGATCAGACGTGCATTTAAAATATTTCCTCCCGAACTTTTCGAAAGACTCTTTGGTGTCTTTGTAAGATCTCATCTAGAGTACGGAATGCCAGCAGCTTCACCATGGATGAGGAAGGATATCAACTTACTCGAACAGGTGCAACGCAGAGCGACAAAGATGGTCGACGGTCTAAAGTATTTGTCTTATCAGGAGAGGCTGCATTTGCTTGGCCCATTCCCTCTCTCTTATAGACAAATAAACTGCAGTCTACTCTGGACCTTCCGGATTGTTCGCGGCCAGGGTTGCTCATTAAGAGCAGAGGACTTCTTTGAGTTCGCCCACACAAACCATCTACGCGGCCATGCATTCAAAGTCGGGAATGAGCGAACACGTTTAGACCGGCGAAAATTTTCTTTCAGCCAGCGGGTTGTCAGGCCGTGGAACTCGCTTCCAAGCGAGATGGTGACGGCTGACACAGTTTGTGTGTTTAAAAGAAAACTTGCTCGTCTAGTTTTCGACAGAAATCGGCTTGTACAGCATGACTATGCTCAGCCAGTTTTGTAAAATCTGTCATATACAATCTTCCGCACCAATTTACAGTGACCCCATGCACTACCTTATGATTACGATTGAACTGTGATCCAATCACATTTTAAATGCCTGCAATTTTATTTTATTTTTGAGTATGAATCTGCGAAAGCACTGTACATAAATAGGGTCATCAAGGGCTCTGCCTGTAACCCTTCAATATACATATACATACATACATATACATATACATACTTAGGACAGACATTTTTATTAGTTAGGTATTTCTCGTATATCATTGCACCTCGATCCCTACTGATTTTATGCTCTTCTCTTAATTACTTCGTGTAGGTCTTAGTCCTGCCTCGTCCAGCTTCTCCAGGCTGGTGTCACACGTACGAAGTGTGACATCGCAATTGTGCCGAAGGCTTTGGAGAAGCAGTTTTCATAGAAAACTGTGAATGCCTGCTCGGCCGCGCACAGCAGTACAGTTGCGACCTTAGACACTTTACGAAAGTGCGTAGAAGATTGGTGAGTTCTCGCGACCGAAACGCCGTGACCTTTTTTCGTTTCGGCTTTTTGGTGCGGTATTCTGTATAGATGGTCGGTGCGTGCATTAGAAACTTGGGTACAATTTCCGAGATACAGCATGGTACATTTGTTCCACTTGAATTACAGGAGTCATCTGTGGACCATTATTCCAATCGAAAAATATTTTCTGCGAAGTCAGCTTCGTCATACCTCTGTGGTTGACTGTCGAATTTCTATATCATTCGCAGACATAGCGCAATCACGGTCCAACTCTTTTACATAATCGTCAATAAATAAGAGAAAGAGGGCCGGCCAGATTATTAAACCCTGTGCAACTCCACTCTCTATGACTGAGCCCCATGACGGCCGCTACGTCAAACAGACAATTGAGAATGAACTTCTGGTCCGTCTAAGAAGCCCGACTCTAATACCTATCGCTCTTATTTTGTACAGGATACATCTGCGGAGCCCCACCAAGGGTCTTCCTAAAGCATAGTTTGTGTGATGCACAGTGTATTTTCCCCTGAGTGATGTTTCTCAGCCCTGCATCAGATAAAACACATCGTTGCACGAAATATTCCCTTGTGAAAGTCACATTGTACATTGGAAAGAAGGTCGTGGATTTAAAAACGATGCATAAAATTTTAAGTGACTTTGCGGCAGTTTGAGGTCAGGCTGACGGGCCTATATGTGTCCGCAAGTGTGTTACTACCAATTCGGTTAATCAGGGTTCTTTGGAATGCTCGTCAGTCTGCGGAAAGGATGTCAATGGTTACCATCTTCTGACACATGAACGACATCGGCTTAGCCATTTCTCGGACAAGTTCAAAAGGCAGTATTCCTGGAATCTTATCATAACCAGGACATTCAAATTCTTCACGTTTTTTAACGTTTTTGAAAATTTGCTCCTTCCGGAAACAGTATTATTGGAAATATATATTCTCTGTAGTCGATTTTCCATGTTTGCGTATGAAGGCGATATAAAATCTACTTCTCTTGTAAGAACGGAGTGGATGAGCTGCTAAAAATGCGCAACTTTGTTCGTAATAGTAGACATGTCGAGACCTTCATTACTCTTTACGTTTACAGATATGAGCTCTAATCTGTATTCCTCGCAAGTAGCTTTAGCGAAATTTAGGATTTTTATCGACTCGGTGGAACAAAGTACTTTTACAATCTCACTATATATTGAAAATTAAGAATTTAACTCTGTGCTTTGTATTCTTTGAAGGCCGCACGTTCTTTGTTTCCACAAAACTTCTTCCTCAACTTTTCCCTCTAATTGACCTCCATTTTAGGTCGTGGTGATAGGTGTACATCTCGTATATATTGTCTACATCTTTTGCGAAGACGAAATCAAAATAAAAGGATGTTACATTTTCCACGTTCTTATTGGGAGAAGGATATGTTATGTGATAAGATCTTAGAGTGTAGACTTCAGGGAACAGTGGCCAAGAGCGCACTTTGAGCACTCTGTTTAAATAACTATCCATCGAATGTTAATTGCAATTACACCCGTCCTCTGTTGTCGATAGATGCTCACGACGTTAAGTCATTCTAAGTGAGTTTATTGAGTGGATGGGATTTCGCTCATGAGCTCCTTGTTCATATCCAAAATAGTAATAGAATCAGTTGTTACACTAGTAATTCTGAAAATGTAAAAGTTATCGGTATGTATGAGTCAGGTGGAAACAGACGTCGTTAACACAATCGTGGTTATACGTGCTGTAATTTCTCGGCAAATAAGCGTCTGTCTAAATTTAAACGACTCGATAGTTTTGGAAAGAACCGTCGCGTCAGGGAGTCTGTTCCAGGCTCCAATGACTCTTAGCGAGAAGGCTTTCCGTCGAATATCTGTATGGGCCATCTTCCTCTACAGTTTAAAAGGATGACCGCGCAAACGGTCCGTCCTAGTCTATTCGAAGAAGTCGAGAAAGTCTAGGGCACATCGTTGGTCCCTGTCAATCCGGAAGGTTTAACTAAGATCGTCGCGCAGTTGTCTGGATTTGAGAGAAAACAGATCTATTTCAGAGAGTCTTGTGTCGTAAGGCAAATGACCAAGATTCTTAATCAGCTTTGCGACCCTCGCTTGTACTCTTTCCAGCTGCTGATAATCCTTCTCAAAACACGGTCACCAGGCTTGAACGAAGTATTGTAAATGAAGTAGGCAAGAAGGGCAGGATTTATTGGTACCAAAAAATTTCGCAACGGCTCTTCAGCTGCGTCCTGTCGCTTCATAAGAGAGATAACGAGTGAGAAGAATACAACAGATTTGAATTCGTGCAGAAAATCAATGCACGGCTACATTCTGCCATTGAAAGGACATACAATGCAGCCGAGTTAGCATTATGCAGCCCTACTAAGCCACTCCCGATTCCACGGGCAAAGGATGCCCTGCCAATGCGCGCCACTTCAAATTGTGTTTATGAATTCACATGCACTTGCGAATGCAAGTACATTGGGCGAACACTAATGCAGGTGGCAGCCAGGTCTATTGAGCGTCTGCCCAGATGGCTCCAAAGACAAGAAAATAAGATCCCGCGTTCCTCCATTACGAAACACCTGCTTGATACTGGTCACTCCGTCGACCACAAAACTTCCTTCCGAGTACTTGTTCGGGCACGAACAACTCGGACATTGCGTTACCTGGAGGCGGCCTACATACGACGAGTGAAACCAGATCTTTGTAAGCAATCGGAACACGTGGTTAACCTAACATTGCCATGGTAGCCTCTAGCTCCATGATTTACCCCTCTCATTTTTTGTTCTTTAACGTTCCCCCCATTTTTCACTTTCTTCCCCTACGGTGTTTGACTTACTAACTATATCGACTAACCAGCTTTGCCCAAAACCCTGACCTGGTTGTTTCTGCATTGATTTTCTGCGCGAATTCAAATCTGTTGCATTCTTCTCACTAGTTGTCTCTCTTATGAATCGACAGGACGCAACTGAAGAGCCGTCGCGAAATTTTTTGATACCAAAAATCCTGCCCTTCTTGCCAACTTCAGCTTCGTACCAGGGACAAAATGCTTCAAATAATGTAAATGAAACCGAACGAATATCTCGTAGGTTTTTCCGAGCAGCTTCTTATCCATCTGCCCACATCCTAGCCTCATCACAAATAACACCATATTACGCGTATGGTTGACCTTCGACAGTGAGACAATGGTTTAAGGGAAGAGGTCATTAGGATGTTGAGGTCCTTCTGTTCCTCAACATTTGAAAGGGGCTGTCCATCAAGACGGTATCGAGGGGGATCATTCTCCTCACCAATTACTCTGGTGCGGTGTCCCAGGAACACACATTTGTCCAGACTAAAATTTAGGAGTCAACGAGCTGACCAGTTGCTAAGTCGGCTGGGACTCTCTTGAAGCGCGCATCTGTCTGAGTCAGACCTGATGGGCCTCCACAGCTTAACAAAGCCAGCAAACATGGCGGCGGTGCATTTCAGTTCGTCGACACAGTCGTTAACGTAGACCAGGAATAGTGAGGACCTTAGACTGAGCCCTGGGGGTGACCACTTAGAACGGAGGTGTGGGTTGGCTGCGAAACATCAACGCACATGGCTTGGGATCTCCCTGAAAGAAAATCTACGATCCATATCAGCAGCTTTCCTCTTATTCCAATTTCGGCATTTGTGTGGGACGTTTTCGGACGACTTATCGAGATTCGTGTGGATGATACTGATCCCACCAGTGCGCGAGTCCATAGCTTGGTCTTGAGCAATAAACTGGAAAGGCATGAGCGGATCTATCTGAAACCTTGCGGGAATTATGAGTGCACATGATTTATTGCTGCTTGCTTTAGTATGGTTTCCATTATTTTACAGCAAAGGGACTACGATTCCCGTGCCTTTATTGTCAGCCAACTGGCCTGCATATCGTCAACGATATTCTCGACCTTCCCACACACATTTAAGTTGGCATTTTAAATACATAACAGCTCCTCGAATCTGGCGGCCCTGTCTGTCTTTCCTATATAATTGGTATCCTATTTGTGTTTTTTCATAATTGACGACGCCCTGGAATAGGCACGTTTCTGTCACCGTTATCCGTATTCTCAGTTAGTCGAGTTTGGAAAACAGTCTCTATGCGTTGGTGTACAAAAGGTTTAGTTTTGAACATTCAGCAGTGTTTAGTTCAGTCAGTATCGACCTTGCAAAAACTACACTGCAGTTGCAATTATCAGCATTGGATGGTCCCATAGAGACATCCTGTTTCCCTGTATTACTTGTCTTCGGAAAGTAGTAAGGTTGCTCTCTCTCTCATTTAAAAATCTCCTTTGCATTTACTTCACCAATTTGCGACATTTCAGACGTTCCCACGAAAAGTAATTCAAATGAACAAAAAACTCTCTATGAGCGATGCCTAGGTTGGTCTTTACGGAATAAGGCAATTTTGCCTCTTCTTTGCTACCCAAGACAATTTCAATAGGCCGTGGCTGCACAATGTCTGACAATTCGTCGACATTTCTTTAGATCCTGAAGGTTGAACAAGCAGCGATGATAAACGGAAGCTAGATCAACATTGGCGCGCGCACCACAATAACGCCGGACCACGGCCACCTTGACAGCCAACGTTGACAATTTAGTGTTATGACGGTGCTACTACCAACATTCAAGTAGCATATGTTTATGTAATTTATTACTTTTGGACCACGTCGCACACCGCTGCTCGCATTCATCAAGATGCCTGTAGGCTAAAAAATTTTACTTCTGTGCTTCGACCTTCTGCTGCATTTAACCAACAAGCCGAGTTCATGTGTCTCTAAATGCTGTTAACGCATGACACTGTGTCCATCTGTACAGTTCTTGTTATCCCCCTTGTATTTCTTTCATGTTGCTTCCTTTCCATTCTCTCCATATACTTCCTCGGGATGTAACCAATAGGGATTTCTAAGGTACACACCTACTTTCCCTGAAATACCTTGATACTGATCCTGAATTTCTCACTCCAGCGAAGTACATTTTGGATGATATTGAAACATATGAACGTCAGTTGCAGGCCGGGCGACCTAGTTACAGCACCCTCGGGTACAATAAATGCCCCGTCATTTACATACACGGGTTTTGACAAGCTGAAGTCTGTGAAATTATGAACTATGACAGGTAATAGTTCTGTGTCCTCGCTTCGGTCTTCTGGCATAGAATGACGATCTACCTATGTGGCTGGCGATTTCCTACCGTTTTGGTCCCCAGTGCTGTACCTGTTGCTGAAAAGCTTATGAGGCTGTGTTATTTTGAACTTTTCTGCGTTTTTATTTTTGCCCTTTTGACTTTTACACTGCTAACCTCCTTTTTTCTTTCATTGTTTAGCCACGTGAGTGTCTTCAAATCTCCAAGTTTGCTTTCCAGTTTTATGACTTCGAGTAGGACTTAAAAGCATCCAGCACAAGAATCATCCGCGTATCCTCACCTTTTGTAGTAATTACGATTTAGCGGACTTTGTTGGTCCTTGATCGCTGGCAAAGAGACAGCGAGCGTAACTCCTGGGTGCGAACGTCGTCTCAGCAGACTTTCCTTCAGACAACGTGCGGGTGCAGAATGTCCATAAACGCGGAACCAGGTATATAGGCATATATTCGCTCTTGAGAATAAAACGAGTACTTCAGATTGTATGAGATGAAGCTTGATGAGTTTTCAAAACTCTATAAGCGAATAATAGCCCAGTTTGCACAGTTACTTAAAAATGGACAAACCTTATTAATTACATGCTGGAGCGGCTCTGCCGTTTGTGCGTCTCGAAGGTTCTGGATAACTTCTGATCATCAAGAATTTCGAACTTCTTACTTTGTGATGTGGTCTGCCCCCTAGTTTGCTCTGTGCTCGGTTAACCTCTGCTGGTGAACAATTTGTGCTTGTCCCGGGTTTCTGAAAACATTCGACGACTTGAAATGCCTATCCCCGTATGTGTTTACAGTCTGCACTCCCCCGAGCTTTGCGGACCTTTGCGTCTTATGTGGTGGCTATCCATCTGCATGCGATGAGCATGATGAACAGTACCCTCGTCGCGGCCTAGTAGAAGAAATACAATGTGAGGTGTTGACATATTCTTGGGACATGGGCGAGTTCTTCAAATTTCATTGAGAAACAAGTTTTTACAAGTACAAAGTTTGCGCTGCCGAAAATTTCACAATGTTTGACAGAATCACTTTTTTCAGTGGTAATGTGTAGAAAATCTCGGATTCCCATCTGTATTTGAAAAGAGTTTGAACAAAAGGGGGATGGATGTTGAAGCGCTCTGTAAAACTCGCTAGAAGCGGTTAATTTGAGTCATTGACGTCAAAACGAAAAACGAGCTTACCTTTCCGATCAATGCGCATACGAGGAGGGTCATGACCAAACTGAAAGTGCGTGGTCCGTCACGTCATTTCGTTTACCTGCTTAATAGAATGCTCATCGCATGGAATAAAATTAATAATATTGAACTGCCCATATGAAATTCAAGGATCTTCAGGACACATCACGTGGCTATTTCGGGAGCGTGGGCTAAGACGACAAGCAAACAGCAAAATAGATGTTGTTCTCGCAATTATCGGGTCTCCCAAGTGATTTACTAATAAATTGAGATGTCTGATGTAAGCGGCTCCTCAAACTCAACTAGCAGGTGATAAACCCCACCGAGACTAGCAGCTCCATGAGAATTGTCCTGGACTGTGGAGCCAAGATGACACGCCAGCCTTACGGCATTGAGCCCTGATGGATAAAATGTAACAAGAAATAGATTCGAAGAGTAACGCCGTTAGGCTAATTGCGACTTAAAGCTAAAAGTGAGAAATGGTACTTCGCCTGGAAATTCAAGCTCAAAAGAAACGAAACACAAAAATCGCGCCGTTTTCTTCAAACCGTGGATCTCTGCTTTCGTCAACGATCCAGAACATACAGATGGCTACTCTACTGAAGGTGATAATAATTTTTTCAAGGGAGTCGTTGGCATTTCTTACCCAAGGGGCGATGAATAGCGGAGAACTATCGGCAGAAAGAAAAAAATGAGATAGTTATCCGAAGTAACCGAGAAGACTACAGGGAGTGCTCGTAACAACCGCCGAGAGAATGGTTTACATTATGCTTAGCTACTCACTTCTTTTAAGTAGACTGGATTTTGCAAACCACTGGGCGCACGACGATCTATTTTTGATATCCAGCTTTACTCACAGCCACTTAATCCGGGAGTTTGGCAACCAGAAAGTCCGCCCGCTTTTATCCCTTCCCATTGCGCCTCCATAGCCTTCAATAAATAAGGAAAGGGAGATACAAAAGAATGGGATACTTCAGCGGTTTTTACTGGAGAATGCCTGCGAATATGATTACGAGAAACTCAAAAATGCAAGGAGTTACAGTTTAGGCAGGCATTCTGCGGGTTGCGATGCAGCTTGCGCAGACGATTCTTGGACAACACGGTCTTCCCCATCGAGCACACTGTTTTGCGGATTACGCATTACAAAGCTTTCCAATGCATGGAACACGTCCTTCAGTTTCAGGCCGCACAAGATCTGACATCAGGCTTTATTCGTATGTTCATATGCGTTTCTTACTTTAAGTGACCCTTTGACTTTATGTTACCGTTTGAGACAAATTCAATAGCCTTCGGCGTCTTCCATATGCTTCTTCGTGCAGACATTGACAACGTATCTCGAGGGCTTGACTGTGACTGTGACTACTCTCGGTATTGTTGATTATACTTCCCGAGGTTATCAACATCATATTAGCTAATATTAAAGGCCTACGATTACTATCGTTTGAGAACTCAAATATGCCTTGATACTGAACAACGGTGTACTTGTTAACAACTCACTTTTGCCGTTTGTGAATGCTGACGTTGGTGTTTCGGCTTCGCCGATGTATTGCGATGCTCTGGTCTCCCAGATGACATATCTGACTTGGATGTTTCCGTATCCGACTTGCCAAATGTAAAGGAGGATGTGAAAATTGATGCCACAGATTAAACCACCGACATCACCAGAGTGGGTTACAGGAACGCGTAGCTGATGAATAAAATCTGTAGGTAGACATGTGTGAATGTGGATGCTATGGACTCCGTGTTTCCGCAATGCCGGCGTCTAAGTACGGGAGACGTTGGTTCCGTTTCGACGCATATCGAGGTCTCCCTTCCTCTTCTATTTGGCATCGGTGTCACAGATCAGTTCTTTCATATCTTTACAGAAGTTAATTACTCCTGGTATGGTCGACAGTGCCGCTGCGTGTACTCTTATCCTATTTACACTAGAACAAACATCCTTGACATTATTTTACGCTCGACATCTCTTGACGGTTCGATCGCTGATTCTGACGAGATCGACCGTGTGCTCCACAACATGATGGGAGCAGGGTCGATGACTGGCACGCGAATTAGTTTGAAGTGATAGTATAGTCGTGCGCCATCCAACGCACTCAGTCCTTCTCTCCATCATAAGCCCAGTGTCAAGACAGTGTCAAGAGAGCCGGGGGCGGTGAGGGCGCAGGTGGTGCTGCCTCATGCATGACATAATGGACTTTAGCAATTTTATATATTAACGAAAGTCAGGCCGGGACAGTAATCTTAATTGCCCGAAATCGCTCATGGGCGCCGAATTTACTACTCATTGATCAGCCATGAGTAGGATGATCATGAATCGGGGCTGCAATGCAGGTTGCCAGTCCACATTCGATGCAGGGAAGAGGTCCTAAGTGATTTCCTCGGAAGTAATTTTCTAGACAATTCATATCGGATTTTGATGGCTGGTTCCGGTTGCAGACAAATCTGGATAAAGAGCTAACAATCGTCTCCTCTATATGTGTCTGAATTCCAGATAATGGCAGGCGAAGTGACCAATTTCGTTAATGGTCTCAAATGTAGCAATAAGTTTAGTTGCGATCGATTTACCAACGGACAGAACTCTTAGTTCCACAACCTTTGACCTCATCTTTTTAGTTGCAGGACGTGGTCCAGAGTTGTGGCACGATGAATAATTTGCTCCCATTTTTTAAAGACGCCAATGAAGCAGCTGCGAGTCTTGGTGGTGGGCAGAACAAATCACTGATTGAAAGTGTCTTCCCGTCACAATATTGCATTAAATTACGAAACTTCAGAGGACAGGTTTTGAACATGAAAGTTTCAAAAATTCACAGAGGTCATGGCCCGCCTGTTAACCCGATCTGACGGCCCCGGATTTTTCTCTGAAAAAATGTCTGAGGAAAACAGCAAAATGATTGCAGAAGCGTTTGCTTTTTTGCCAAATTTAAAAATGTATTCATGTCTCTACTTTAACGTTGATGATTCGGATTCGCAATAGATAATGCTTTGCACCAGCTAGTAGTACGGGGTTATTGTTGGCCGAATCAAGGCAGAGTAGGCCTGAAACAGTACTATATCAATCTACTCCTCTTCTCTGTCGGCTCTCCCCTCTACTTTAAATTTGATTAACAGGAAAGCATTAATCCATCTTAGGAATCTTTTGCTTCCGCATTTGCGATATAACCCACTGGCAGTTTCATGCAATTAAGTCAGAATGATGCGAGAAAAAGCTGGACGTTGTACACAAATCGAGTGCCAAAACCCAACATGAAGATGACGGAAGAATGTAGATAGGAGATCCCCCACCTGGGCCCTGTCTATCTGCGGGATTATAACGACCTGTTGTTTTTCTTTTATTATTTGTTCCCACACATATATCCGCACCTTGTGCATCCTAGCCCACATAGGATGCCCGTCGTGGGAAGGAAGACCGCTAACTACTGGCAGTTACGCGTTATCGCCTGCAAATTCGCAGACCTCTCTCGTTCTCTCCCCTGCCTCTCCTTCTCCTCTTCCTCGCCAGCATCATTTTTTTCTTTTCCCTCCTCATGCTTCTTTTCCTCCCACCTATGACTGCCACCAGCGGCATAGGATTTTTTATTTATCCCTTCCCATATATTTTCCATCAATTTTTTTTTCTATATGTCAGTTTGGTTATCCTTCTCTTACTGTCTCATTTCAGCCTCTTGATATTAAACCTTCAGACACCCTCCCTCGTTCTCGTTCCTCGCCTCTATTCTCTCGTAATTTCCCGTCTTTGTTTTATCAAACATTTCTTTGCCCATTTTTTATTTTTACCCACCCCATTTATCTCCTTCCATTTTATAAACTATTGTGTCATCTCTCCATAAACTACCTCACGTCTGTACTGGCGCGTCCTTAACCTTACGCACTCCTTCTTTTTCAGCATTGTCACCATTATCACCTTCTTCTTCTTTTTCTTCTTCTTCTTTTTCTCCCTCCCTCCTCCTCCTCCTACTTCTCCTACTCCTCCTCCTCCTCCTCCTCCACATCATCATCGTAATCATCATCATCATCATCATCATCATCATCATCATCATCATCATCATCATCATCATCATCATCATCATCATCATCATCATCATCATCATCATCATCATCATCATCATCATTATCATCATCATCATCATCATCATCATCATCATCAGCAGCAGCAGCAGCAGCAGCAGCAGCAGCAGCATAATCATCATAATCATCATCATAGTCGTCGGCGCCGGCGTCGTCGTCGTCATCACCACCAGCACCACCACCACCGCCGCCATCATCAACAACAACAGCAACAGCATTATCACCGGCAGCAGTAGCATCGTCCTTATCGTTAAATTCCCTTCTCTCCTCGTTTTTGCATTTTATTCTCCATTTTTCTTCATACTTACCTTACGATTCTTATCATTTGTATTCGCCTTGTCATTTTATCCCATTCCCCACCCCTCTTGCCCCTCATCTTGTCACTCGTCGTTTCTCCTATTTTTTCCCTTAAAACTACACTGCCACTTAAAATGCCATGGGGGAGCCTACAGCAGAAAGGCAGTCAAGTAAACCAGAGCGAATTACTGGACGGCCTCCATATAAAGGTTCAGCGATCTACAGTTATTGATGCAATTTTCCATTTGGAGGGCAGGGTTCGTTTGCAACCAAATGACATCAACCAAGCGCTCTATGTGTTCCGTGGAGTTTTTGGGTAAATTAGTAAATATTAGCTATTGCCTGTTCATCTGTTGGAGGTTGTCAGCATTAGACACCAGCGGCTAAGGCTACTAATGTGTCCAGAATACAGCAGATTACTATTTCATGAGATGTTTGCCAAAATTCCGAAATCTCTCTTTCATTATAAAAGTTTACTTAATAAGGAATGTAACAGTAATTATTCCGCAGAATAATAAAAATATTTCAGTCGCGTCCGGATTTCAGTTTTTAAATTAGCTTCCTTTTTGGCCGTCTGCAAAGACTATACTCCGTAAAAATGACTTCATGTGTGGTATGAATATTTTTCACAGATTTTCGATGTCCTTATTAATTCAATTATATTTTATAGAGAACGTATAAAATATTCTTTCGTGTGCTTATTTGGTAGCAAATGGCGTCTTCTTTGAATTTAATGTTTGAAGAAAGAGCATCTTTTGGTTTTTTTAGAAACAGTTTCGATTCTCGAATAATTTTGAACTCGACCTGCTGGACCATTTGGATTCAGGGTTTCCAAACCACGCGTTGTATACAGCCCGTCAAATGAATATCTCACATTTCCCTATGCCGTTAGGATGACGTCATTTAGTACAATGGATCTCGGTCGCGTTTTATACTTTGTAAAAAGCATTAATAAACGTGTTGATGCGATGCTGATTGAATGAACATTTCACAGTTTTTTCAGTTAGGAACATTTTGAAAAGTAAACGATCCTCAATTTTCGAGGCGACATTTGTTACCAAACGAATATAAAAAATAATTAAATTTACAAGAGCATCAAAAATTAATGGGGTGAACGCATACTACACAGGCAGACACTTTTTGCGAAGTAAACGTTTTGCGGACGGCCGAAAATAAGCTGATTCAAAGTAGGAATCCCGTCGTGATTGAAACCCTTTGTAGCTAAGCTGTAGGACAATTACTATTGCAAACCAAATTAAGCAATCTTTTCGAATCGAAAATACAATTCGGAAATTTGCTTAGCATTTCATGAAAGGACACATCTACCGTATCGATAAACACATTTTTCGCAACCGTTCATGAAAACTAAAAATGTTTACAATAAGAAAGTCGTTGCTCTATTGGCAGTTCTCAATAATATAACGAAAGTTAAAGTTCAAATGCTGCCGCCGAAATCGTACCTTTATCTAAAAGAAAAAATTGAAACGCAGTTCGTTCTATATACCAAATTTAATGCCTAAGGAAATGCATAACTTTTTATCGAAAAACCAGTTTGTAAACTCCTTAGGAGTTTTTTTTATTTACACCTACCCGGTTTACTCTGGAAACTACTAAATTACCCTGTGTAATGTTGGGTGGGGATGTCCAAGATGTACTGAGTGTGCCTTTTCGTCTATACTTTTTCCTGTTTTGCTAACATCATCTGACAAGAAAAAGCACACATTTAAACTGAGCTGTGAATGCTTTTCTTGAATAAAAAGCTCCTTCATTCGCGGTCGAGAGACAGGTCAGCGTTGAGCAGACAGAATCAAACAAAAACACAGTCAAATTCGTTCCAGATTGAATTTGCGACAAGGAAAGCCTGCCATTAGAAGTATTAAGTTCATCTTCAACTTTCGGCTGCCACTAAGACCAGAGGCATTATTAAGCGTATCCAAGACTTCGCAGTCGTTAGCTCTCAATTTATAAGATTGTCGTTATTTGAGGTTAACCACCAGTGCAAACTTCAAATATCCACAGGTTTTGAAAGATTAGTAGCTCTGACCGTTGATGGTCACCCCAACCAGCTACACTAACGTGGACAGAAGCAAAAACCTACAGCGAACACCATTTACATCTAAAAATATTCTACACAGTTAATTCAGTCTTCATAACATGAACAGCTCTATGTATTCCTCTGTATGGCAGTAGAAGTCAGGATTAGACAAACCGAGAAGGAAGGAAAACCGCCGTATGTTCTGCCAAAGACTGTTACGGATAAAATCTAGCAGAACTATATATGGCGTCTGAGTCAAAGTTTTCATTACCCTAACTAAATCTGGTCGACGGAGGTCTGCGGTGACGATTTTGATGACTGGCTCTCGTTGGCAATCATGACACCGTCAATAAAGATTTTTGAAATGCTGAAATGAACGTCAAAAGCAGCTTTTTTACAGAGTGAGTCTGATTACGTGTCCTAGAACTGCTTATTTGCAAAGAACGCTAGAATCATCACACGAGCTTGACCGAAACATAACCGAGAAAAACGTCAGCATTTAGGTGTGTGCACTTGTGATAGAGTAAAGTAAAGCTCAGTTCATCGGCAACCGGGAAGATACAGAAGTCTATAGTAGTGAAAATCCGATTCCCAGGTGGCATATCAAAAGAAGAGGGGCGTTCACCGGAAGGGGTTTATTTGAGATCCGACGTTTCGGGTAGTTTATTCGTCTACCCATCTTCAGGGACTGGGAGGTCCTGTGCACAGCACTCCTTATTATGGCGCCCTTTGTTCAATGCTTGATCCGCCAATGCCGCCTGTGTGGCTGCATCCAACCCGCATGTCACCGTGACCTGAATCGCCCCCGTCGGCCGCGGTGATGACTGACGGCCCCGATTGTCCCGCGCCGTGACTGTCCCCCGCTAAGAAGGTTCGTAAAGTCAGATAAGGGGGAGGCAAATTGATGTGGCGGTTGACAGAGCGGTCGGTGGACATCCAGGCTTATTGCACTTGCCTTGCTGTGTGATCGCTGCCCCGGCCCACAATGTCAACGGCGTCAAAGTTGAAGATGTGTCCCATTTGCGCGGCATGGGTTGCTACCTCCGACTTTGGGTCCAACCTTCGCACGGCCAACTTATGCTCGTGCATTCGCGTTTGCAGCCGTCGGCCGGTTTCCCCAACGTAGTTGCAACTTCCGCAGCTGCATTGAAGTCGGTAGACAACGGCCGACATCTCCTGCTTAGGGATCGGATCTTTCGACCGCATCACTTGCCGGCGGATTGTTGTGTCAGGCCTGTGGGCAACACCTATTCCGAGTGGCGCGAGTGATCGAGCCACGACTTCGGAGACCCCTTTAATGTACGGAATGCTCCGCCATGAGTTTGGCTGACTATGCTCCTCGTTCCGATTCTTTGGTTGCCTCCGGCTTCGTTCAATGAATGGCCGCGGATAGCCATTGACTCTGAAAAGTTCTCGGAGGAGCTTTATCTCATCCAATTTGGCGGCTGGCGTGCTGCAATGAGTTTCCACCCGTCGGTACAGCGTGCGGACACAGCTTCGTTTGTGTTGTGGCGGGTGGTTGCTGTTGTAGCTGAGAATTTGCAGCGTGTTCGTCGGTTTTCTGTAGACCGGCGTCGCTAGTTCGCCATTTGGTTGGACCTCCCAGTCCCTGAAGATGGGTATACGAGTAAATTACCCGAAACGTCGGATCTCAAATAAACCCCTCCCGGTGAACGCCCCCTCTTCTTTTGATACAGAAGTCTATTCATAATTGTATTCAAACTCATGATGCGGGCAAGATATGCGCCGTTCCTTTGGAGTGAAAGATGCTCGATGTTTTTGGCGAGGTTTGATCCTGCAGGGCCACCTGAGAGATAGCAAGTGGTTGGCTTCCTAAAAAATTTTGGTAGATGCGGATAAGCTGACTTTACAAATATCGTGTTTTCGCATCTTCCCTACAATTTTAATCCAGCGACTGACTACGCCAGGTGGGGAGAGTGCTTATAAGCCACCCTCGACTACATGAGGCATCAGTTCACACGCGCTTCGCCGCGCGTGCATAGAGCGCTGCTTGCACCCACTTTATTATCTCAATCCAGTGAGCAGCTAGGCAGACTTGCTAATGAAACTGCTCGGACGGTATGAAACTCCGTAAATTCTATTACAGTGGTCATTCACTGAGAATTACCATGCGGCTCCCTCCGTGGCCTTCCAGCTGAGATTGCGCCCTTCTTACACTCTCAACCCACTGAGTGACTGTTTCGGGTGGAGTGTGTACACGTCACCTTCGGTAACAACACACGCGTTTCCCTGCGTGCGCTTCGAGTTCCGCTGGCGCTTCCTCCCTTCCGAATCCGGCGAGGGACAGAGTTATATGTGGTAACTATAATTGTTTTAGTAAGCTGTGTCGGGGGGAGGGAGAGAGTGCACAAACCACCTTCATTCGCCTCCCTATGTGTGATTCGAGCTCTGCTTTCGCCCCATTTCCCTTCCTAATCTAGGGAAAGGCTAAGTTAGGTATGTTATCTAGTACCATTTTAGTAAGCTAACCAAACAGTATTATTCAATTGGGGTTGCGAACCTAACCTCGCCCGTTTTTTAACTTCACCCTTGACATGCAGATTTTACTTACACGTGTTACACCTTAAACTCGTTGTCGGTGCTATAAATTGCAGTCGCTTGTCGTATTTTGTGTTATTTACTATTTAATAAGAATGAGCAAATTATTTAGCAAAGAGGTTTTCAGAGGAGGTTTCAGCATGAATAAGCGTTAAAATCCTTTAACTGATGAAAGGCGGACAATCAGTAGGTGGGCTAACTCATGAAATGTCAGTCGAAATTCCGAAATGCGTTTTCATTTGGAAAAGATTAATTAAGTAAGGTTGTAAAACTAGTCAGCCTGCAACATAATTCTATAATATTTCGACTACCTTTAGGATGCCGCCTTTGAATGAACTTCCTTCCGGCTGCATACTAGAAGTACACTCTATAAAAAATGACTTCTTGTGTAGCATGAAATTTTCTGATTGATTTTCGATGCCTCTAAACGTTCAATTGTATTTCATAGAAAACATGCATAAAAATATTCATTCTTTTGCCCATTAGGTAGATAATTACGTCTTATTTTAATTTTATACTCGATGGAAGGATAAAATTCGGTTTTCAAAAAACTTTTCCAATCCCCGAATAGTTTCGAACCCGCTCTACCGTTGTAGTCGGATTCAGGGTTTTGAATCTACAAGCCGTATATTTTCCGCGTATGGAGACCCACAGGCTGCTCTACGGTAACAAAGGGGGACCATATAGGGTTCATAAAAGTCAGCAGTGGATTTGATCCATATTGTTAACTTTACAAGCCACATTGCTAAATGCAGAGACATGATGATTTGTGAACGGTCATTTCGCGGCATTTGAAAGTCCCACAATTAGAAACTATTTTTAAAACGGAATTATGTCCTTTGTTCGATTATGACATTAGAAGACGTAAGTGTCTACTGAAGGAGCAAAGGAATGAATATTTTTATGCATGTTTTCCATGAAATATAATTGGACTTTCAGGAGCGTCGAAAATCAATGAGAAAGATTCATGCAACGTAAGTAGTCATTTTTTACAGAATGCAGTCTTTGAGGGAAGTTCATTCGAAAGCTGGCATCTTGAGGTAACTGAAATATTATAGAATTATGTTGCAGGCTGGCTAGTTTTACAACCTTATTTAATTAATCTTTTCCAAACAAAAACGCATTTCGGAATTTCGGTTGACATTTTATGAGTTAGCCCACCTACCGTATGGTTCTGCATTTCATCAGTGTTCAAGAGGTTTGCTTGGGCAAAACCGCTTACCGCATTGATTGTGAAGCAGGTTACGTTATCTGGCTCTCGATGATCTCCTTTCTTTGCTGAAGCATTAATTATAAACATGTTCTGAGACGCATCAAGATCATTCCATCTGACCAAACTGTGACAAATTCAGCAATTTCACTTCATCCAAAGCTGTAACCACCTGAGCGACGAGGCTCCTCTTCGAGAACCATGATTTCGACTTGTTAAAAGCACATTAGAGCATGGTACTAATATTAAAATAGAGGAAAATACCCAAGCATTTTCGCAAAAACTGACAACTTCCCTCACCTTCTGACAAGTATTGCTGCAAAAACGTGCCTGGAGGAAGATGAACCTTGTGCAAACAGTTTCCCAGCGTGATTCACTGCGCGATGCACGCTACATGCCCTTCTCTCGCATTTGGTCCTTTCGCTCGCAGTGCAACAAACTGTTTGATGCCATTTTTAACCAATGTAGCAGCCCTCTCCGTGCACACCTGCATGTTTGCAATCATTTCACGTTGTTTGTTGCACATTTGTAGAGTTAAGGCCTGACTGTCCTGGGTAAACGTCCCTCCTCCCAATCACTATGGCCTAGTGATCTTTTAATTACTTTTTGGGAGGCGGATAGCTGAATTGAGGTAAGGCAGGTGAACGGAAGTATTCACTAAAACAAGGATGCCAGTCAATTTCGACAGAATATGTCAACCATCGTATAAAGTCTGTGATCTGTTTTAGTCTAACGATGGACTAGAAAAAAAGAAGGTTTCACAAAATCACGACCCATCTACAACTGTGTCCCCTGTAAAATGTTTTCCAAGGGGCAAATATTTAACGTGAGCACACTATCCATAAAATCGCATGAACAAAGTCTCCCTGAGCTAAGGGTAAATACAAAAGGAAGTTTCTAATTGAAGTGACATTGGTAATCACACCTACTACCTTAAGTGATATTGAGTCAATTCGAGTTTAATCAGCATGCATAAATACTGCCTCAGAAATTAGGCACTGATAATCGTAAACCTTGTCAGACGCACTGCGGTAGGCGACGCCGTCAACTTCCTGTGCATCTGGCCCGAAGATAGTCGGACACATAGTTGTAGATGAAAATGAACAGTTGGGTGGCTTTTAATAGCATAAGATTATTGGAGTCACAATTTCACGATGTTACGTTTGGGTCACCCTAATATCGTTTAATTAGTAATTAGTTACCCCAGAAATAGGTCCCTTCAAAAATACCAAAATACCTTTTTGGCTAACGGATTTTAACTTCTAGGGGCGCCTGTAAGGCTTATGCTTAGTTGACTTTACTAAATTCCCTTGGAACTTTTGAGCAGTGAAACGTTTTTGGAGGTAGCATTTCGACGGAAGAATGCACATTTGTGGGCAGATAACTGCCGCGCGTCAACATGATAAGTGGTACATTTCAGTGGTGTGATCAAAGTTTCACTAAAAACCGTTAATCTGTATCCAGTGTCTTATTTTGATCGTCGACATAAATATTTTATAAAGAAGATTGCAACACAGTCATCTGCTATATTAACTTGGCAGAAAATTGAAATTCCGACATAGTGTTGGAACAGTTATAAAAAAACGAACCCCTAACCACATACATTTAAGAGGTCTTCATCTCTATTTGGCAATCAGCATCCTGAACTATGCATCAGGTATTGCCCTAGTAGCGATCCCACATCAACCTCTAAACAGGATTTTTGCTCTACACGAAAATCTGTTAATGATATGAATGATGTTTTTTTCATGAGCCGCATCAGAGATTATGAAGATATCATACGGTATAAATTATCGTTTGAAAGCCTTAACCCTCCTTACACCCGGAACCTTTACAAATATTCCTCCTGAGACCGTTTCTCTGAAAATACAATTCCACACTAAGTATATGCAAAAAATGCCTTCCAACAACAACACCATAAAAATACCGAAGGAATTGTAAAGTTAGGTGAACTTTGTTCAGGGAAGCGCACGCGGCATTCGTCTTACTAACTGCGGGAAATGTGCTAACTGTAGTTTCTTTTTTAAGCGTACAAATATAAGCTAATTATTTGGTGGCAAAAAACGGTCTGTCTTTGAAACTCCATGACAACAATAAGCACCTGGAAAATCTGTGTTGCAATAGCGTGCAAGGTTTCGATTAACGTTTTATGACTACGCTAATCCAATCTTTATTTACAGGAAAATGCAGGACATATTCACGTTGATGTGTCTTTTGCCAGATTTTGCACACATTTTAGATACATCAAATAAAATATGGCTTCTTTTCTTTGATAAGTTCACCAATACGATCTAATGTCTGACATGATCCGTGTTTAGGGGTGACCGAGCAGCTTCCTGTCTGTGCGCGTGCAATTTCTTAGAAATTGACCGGAAATGACTTATACCTACTCACACAGATTGAAAAAATTGGACTATAATGTTTACGTAACTAGCTACAAAACATAATACATTAAGCTACGCTACTAATAAACTGGCAGCGTCAAGAATTCTCATAATTAACCAAATGAAAAGGGAAAATATTTCTTTGAAAATCATGTCGAAAAGTGTGGAAGTTCTTAAAAATCAGTATTGACAGTAAGTTATTTCTTCGAAACTCACATTTAACAACGTTAAATTTAAACAGGCAAGACACATTTTGTAGCATACGATACTACTTAAACGTTTACTCTGCAAGGTCGTACAGCAACCTCTTTATCAGAATCTAATATTCTACTAAAAATTTATATGCGTGTTTACCATTTCCCCAAAATATTGTTTAAAAAATAAACATAATAGAACCCAATGACGGAGAATGTACCATTTTGGTTCATGTTGGCGTGCTCAAGAAGCACACTGCGTGAACATAACTACATACAACGGTCGTGCTTACGCTACGACGTCTTACTGTGTGCGGCCTGCAGTGGAGCACAGTACACATTGAACAAAACGTGGGAACATCCGTGAAAGTCAGGAAACACGGAAAAGGTCAAGGGTGAGAAAATGAAGGATATCGCTTTCCAGGAAAGTGAAACTAAAAGCCTTCGTGGGACAAGTGGAGTAAATAAGGGATTATTCAATTAGACGAATATCAAATGCATGGACCAACTGCTGTGTGTTTTCTGGGTTAACGACCCAGATCGACGAGAACGCAATTGCGAGTGAGTCGCACGTATCCGTTCTAAATATCCTTTTATTTGTTATGAAGAACACTTGAAAATCTATAAAATAAAGTTTTTGCAAGTTCCTTTTTTAAAAATTTACGAACTAAATCTATTCAAGTATAAATTTCGTATTTAAAGAAGGCAGCATTTTATGCATAGTGACTCCTCGAATGAGACGTTATTTGGGAATTTATAGCTCCATCAAAGCTTATGGGTAGTTTGGGTGGTTATGTACTACCAGATACGGGACAACTTTTCCAGATGCATCACATACTTCCGGCGTCATAATCACCATAAAACCTGCTGTCTATTCGCGATTGGTGCAACTGAATTTGTTTGTAGAAGCAATAGTCAAAACGTGAGAAGTTTTTATAAGTATGTTACATCGTCCGAATTTAACTTTCCCGATATCCTCGGGTAGTACCTTAAATTTTTACTCTACGACCAAAAACAAAGAATTTATACAATTAAAAATATCTCTTACGTAGGGAAATCAATACGTATAGATCTTATGAAGCCAGTTTGAAAGTAAAAACCAAGGACGTGTCATCAGTATGTGAATGAATGCCTTCATTAAACACTCCTTTTTCGTATAAATACCATAAAATTTGACCTTTCGAATCCTAAGTTAATAATACATCGGATGTTTGAAGGTGAACTTTACTGTAAATCAGGGTCAAAATTACATATAGTCAGACAAACATGATGTACCATGATCTCATAAAAATCAAAGATTAAATAAACGCTGATGTAATTCAATTGTGAAGCTCCTTTAGCATCACTTAGGACCTCTTTTGGAGAGCTTGTGAAGTTGTGATTGTGCTGACTTTCGAAATTTGCGAAATAAAGTATCAACTGTTTTGATCTTGAATTGTTTTCGAGCACACAACACTCAACCAACGTATGTCTAGTAACATGTTGCATTTTTGACTTGTTTTCAGATATGATTTAAAGAGAACCACCTCTGTAGGTTCGCAAGCATTGCTTTAAGTAAAAATATGTGTCTTAGAAATCTCAGATAAGGGTTTTTATGCTAGAAACGTATTTTATGTTAGCCCGATCTACTCCAAAAGTTGATGTTCAAATGATATGACATATTAAATAATCCAGCGTATTCACTTATATGTATACCTAATAGTATTACCGATGTTCGACCGCTGACGGGACTCGGCATTCAGTCGTAATACACAACGAGACGCGTATGTCCCGCGGCGCGATCAGAAATGCTCACCTTATATTGCTAATATGTAGTAGAAGTGTCATCTCATGAAATGCCAACCAAAATTCCGAAATATATTTCCGATTCGAATGGTCACTTAGATGGGGATAATATACAATTTAGCTTGATGCATCTTTCCAAAATATTTCCATCCTGTCCGGGCGCCGGCTTTTGAATTAGTTTCTTATCGACCGCCTATAAAATTTACATCCTGCGAAAAATGGCTGCTCAGATTGTATGAATTTTTCTCGTTGATTTACGATGCCGCTAAAAATTCTTATATTATCCGAGAAACATACATAAAAATATTCTTCTTTGTATTTGTCTGGTTGAAAATGAAGTCATCTTTAAATATTATATTTAAAGGGAGAATCTTTTCGTATTTTAAACTTCCTAAATCCCAAAATAACTTTTTTACACCTTGATTACTTTTGAGTTCGGAATTTCCGAGCCAGATGCTGTATATATTCGGTCTAAGAAATATAGCACGTTTCACGGTGCTGTTAGGATAACGCCAAATAGAACTCAGAAAAGTATGAAATAGATGCGGATCGGGTCGCATACTTTGCAAATAGCATTGATAAACGCGCTAGCCGATGGTGAATGGATAGACATTCCACGATCTTAAAAACTTTTACAGTGAAAAACCTTTTTAAAACCGAACGATGTCCACCTGTAAAGCAAAAAATTTGGAAAATACACCGTTCGCTGTCAAATGAGTAGAAAAAAGGACAGTTATGGGACGTTTTTTATAAAGTCTTATTTATAATTGCATCAAAAATCTGCTGGAAATACTTATACTACTCAAGAAATCATTTATACAGTGAGAATTTTGCAAACGGCAGAAAGGAGTATCATTCAAAAGCCAGCGTCCTGACCTGAAGGAAATATCCTATAATTATCCTGCACGGTAACCAATATTGCAACCATAGTTAAATAGCCTTTCGAATCATAAACAAACACTTAGAATTTCGATTAATATTTCATGAGAATGCATTTTAGATACACATTTTATTTACTAGCTGACCTCCTGAAGTCTTCCGGAGTAGTCATTACAGAGGCCACAAACGGCTATGTTCATTTGAGTGATAGCACGGCTGCACTACTGAAAGGAGTTCGCCATGTCTGCTCTTAAGCAAACATCCTGTTTCTTCCTTCGCTGTGCATAAGGGTTATCGTTGTTTCTGTTTATTCTTTACGACTTTCATATAGGTACGTAAACTTCAGGGCAATTTAGGGGCTCCGAAAGGACCTTTATTGCCCTATATAATTAGAGTCGAGGAGCCATGAATTACGTCGGACTCACAATGGCGTCGGGTGCTGTTGAAGTCTGGGTACAGGCATGTTTTATGCATCTTTGCAACCTCATGAAAGGAGGACGCTAGAATTCCAGTTGAGGGCAAACAAGGCAAGAGAACTAAAAACCCTCGCAAGACGAAGTCCGCAATCAAATCTGCAAAAAAGACTGTATAGGTTTTTTCTCAACTGTCTAAGATTAAACTAAAACCTTAAATTTTCCCAAGATAAATGATGTGATCCTGCCCGCTGGAACAAAAGCAATATAATAATGTGAATTCGCCGTCCATTTAGAGCAGTCGTTGCCCCAGACGCTCCCGTATTAGCTTTTTCGGCTGCTTTTTTGTTCTTATTTTTGGCGGCGTTGCGGACTCCCTGGGGACGATCCAGTAAGATCATGTCACTCATTTTATAACTCCTATGGTCAAAGGCATCAATAGGATGAATGTGCTGAGAATTTCACGTTTTGTTATGCGTTTCGGGCTCAGAACTAATGTGAAATTTTAAGGTCCTTGGAGGATTTCCCTGCTTGAACATAAACCTTATTTTATACACAAATTTTAACGGATCCAAACTACTTCAGTGGCGAAACGTAGTTCAAAAATGTCCCCATCAGTTACTGAACGATTACAATTCTTAGACCATGAGACGCAGACATATAAAGTCAACATGGGAGCCTTTACTATGTTGAGTAAGCCAAGTCAGTCTTTTGGACTTTTTTCGAAGTAGATGAATAAATGTCTGTATGTCTGCGATTTTAGAATTTTTGCTAATTAGCATGCCTAATAATGAAGGCGGTCCAAACGCTAAATGGGCAACGTGTTGGACAACCGGAAAGACGGGCATGTTTTTCTGAGCAGGGCAAAAATTCATTATTTCCTTCATGTAAACTCCTATCTATACTGAGGTCATTCACAAATGGACGTAATTCGCCGCGAAAAAAGAACATGACTGTTATAGAAGTAAATTCTCTTCACACCGGACCGACATAACAGGACGACGCGGAGTGAGGTAACAAAAAGAAACTTGCATTAGACAGGCCCCTGGTCATATAATCGGTCAAATTACGTGAGACCTGGCCGCATAAGTGCAAGTTCATACTCCACCTTGGTGTATATTTATCGCGTAAGTTTTTCCTGCAGAACTAACCACATCAATCAGCCGGTCGGAGACTGCACAAACTGTGTGGAACGACATGCCACTTTGGCATGAGAGCGGAGGTAGGAAAAAACAGTAAGCAGTTTACCCTCGCCTACGTGGTAGAGCCTGGCCATCAAGGGCACACCAAAAAAGCACTGCAACTAGTTTACTAGGTGCTA